>JAHWFO010115853.1:110885-142878 GCA_023313115.1 Rhysida immarginata
TAATAAATAAATGATTTCTTAAGATTATTTCTGTTGTTTTATTTAGCACAATGTGAACAAATAATTATGATTTGAATTTAAATACGTTATTTTACATATTTTTATCTAACATTCCTAATTTCACTATTTTTAACTGTATCAACTTTAAACTCCGTTTTCGCGTAAAATGCCGTATAAAGTACCAACTTTTTTGTGTAATTTAAGGAACCCATAAAGTTTTTAAAATTATCAGGAAGTTATTCAGTCAGGGTTAAGTAATTTTTTTTCAAGTTGAAATCAAGTAACAATTTCTCTCAAACAGAAATTTTAATTTTGTGATCAAAATCTGAGCTAGTAGTAGTTCGAATTTTGGTGATTAGTGTTGTTACAGACGAACACACATGCTAGCCATAATACTAACAAAGAAAATCTCAAAGAATCACTTCACAGAAAAAGTTAGAGCTAAAACCGTCCAAAATTTTAAAAAATCTGAAAATAATACAAAAAAATTCATACCTCGAAAACTACAAAAAAATCGCGGAATATACATGGGGTCCTATCCATGGGGTATTGGTGTCCCCAGACCACAGACCTTCGCTGCTACAGGTTACAAGGGACACCCTGTATACAGAAATGCTTTAGGTGAGATACCATCTATAAATCTAATGCACTTAATACAGGCTGGAGCTTCACATGATTGATAATAGATTGACATGGCATGGTTTATTTTGCGTCTGAAAAAATAAAGTACCTGTTTGCCTTGAACGTAGTTAACAAAAAAGACAGGCCCCAGCGCAGAAAAGTGACCTGACCATTCTAGTCCGAGTCACAATGTACAGTCATCGAAGGGAAATAATCCACACTTGAATTTTACTCTAAGTTCTACAGTTTCAATATTAATTAATTTTTTTTAATTTAATATTACATTTAGAGTTAACATTAAAATTATTAAATTTAAATAATTATAATTAAAAAAGCTATTAAAACAACACATTAGCATGAAATGTAATATTAAGTATTACACTCGTGTGGATTATTTCCTTTGGTTATCTGTACCTTCATTGTTCTCATCTAGGATTTTAAAAATCAATATTTTCTCGTTTGTTGGAAACAAAGAAGTTGCATTGTTGGCCGGACTACTATGTTCAGATTTCCTTTTGCGTGCCGATGCCTGTCTTTCTTGTTGGCTACGGCCGTGAAGAACCTATATAATATTGGGAAGTGGAGTAGAAAACACTTAACATTTAGTAAATAATCTTTCTATATATATAAAGAAGGATGTTTGTTTGTCTGTTTGTGGGTTTGTTTGTTTGTTTTTTCTACAAATCTACATTTTTATTCCGATCTTGATAAAATTTCGCATACATGACCTTCAAAGCATGAGGGAGGTTACTGTCTACCTCATATTTTTCAAAAAATAACAATTATTGATAAAAAATCGATATTTATGGTTATGGCAGGGCATATTAATGAGAAATATCTCATGACCAACAATGCAAGACAAAGATTTTGCAACAATAAGTATCAACAATGGTGTCAACACGCAATGCACCAACACTATGCAAGGATCAACAATATATGTCTCATGACCAACAATGCAAGGAAACGTTTGTGCAAAATAGAATTCAATGCATAGAATTCCTGTTATTCAGGCTTTTCTTAGAAAAGAGAATTCTTACTAATTAACAATTTCTTGAAAAACTTTAGAAATGATCAGAAACTGGAGAAAATGAGTTAGCAGACTATTGAGAAAGAGAGAAAGACGATAGAGGAAGCACTCCTTTAGCTCTGTGCTGTATTGAGCAAATGGTAAGCAAGTAAATAAAAGAATCGGCGATGGCTAGACTACACAAAGTGATAAATGGCCAATTTTTGCTTCAAGACATCAAAAGAAGAAAGGAAATTGCAACAACATCAAGTGTACATCTAAAGTAAGATTACGTGAGTAAAAAATTATTTAGACTAGAAGGCATCCTTGGAGAGGTCCATCGATTGTGAGCCTTTAAAAATTTTTTTTTGGGTAAATCAAGTCTCGGTATATCACCTGGAATAGATTTTTACAGTGAAGAGATAAATTCCTGTCCTTCAGATTTTTCTTAGAATGAATAGTCCCTTCGCTCTATATTGTAGTGATTGAGTTATTATTTAACCAATTTGGAGGTTTAATTTAGCTTTTTGAGATTGTTCTGTTTACCTACAAGCGTAATTATCCCGGGCAACGCCTGGTCTTCTGCTAGTGTTCTATATACAGGGTGTTTCATAATTGCTGTCCCGTCTTTAGTTTCAAATAACGACTCAAGGGGAACAGATTGGGGGAAAATGAATATTGATTATTTGGTTTTAATGTCCCCTAATTCAGAATAAAAACATTTCGCGACCCTGGGGGTGAAGGGGTAAATTTTGAAAATTTTAATTTTTTAGGGGTAGGGGTTAGACCCCATTTGTTATTTAGAAAGTTGTAGAGCATTATGTAAAATGTGGGTTTAGCAAAAAACGTGGTGAAAAAATCTCATCCCCTGCCCTTTATCGAGTGGGTAAAGTGAAAGGTATGGCTAGCTAATGTAGACAAAAACAAAATAACTCATTAGAAACCTTTCACTTTACCCACTCGATAAAAGGCAGGGGATGAGATTTTTGTCACCGGGTTTTTTGCTAAACCCACATTTTACATGATACTCTACAACTTTCTAAATAACGCATGGGGTCTAACCCCACCCCCTACAAAATTAAAATTTTCAAAATTTACTCCTTCACCTCCAGGGACGCGAAATGTTTTTATTGTAAATTAGGGGACATTAAAACCAAATAATCAATATTCATTTTCCCCCAATCTGTTCCCCTTGAGTCGTTATTTGGACCTAAAGACGGGACACCAATTATGAAACACCCTGCGTATAGTGAAAGATGTATGTTTGTGGGTTTGTTTGTTTTTTATACAAATCTACAGTTTTATTCCGATCTTTATGAAATTTTTCATACTTGACCTTCAAAGCATGAGTAAGGTCACCGTCTACCTCAGATTTCGGAAAAATAATAACTATCGATATAAAATCAATATTCATGGTTATGGCAGAGCATATTAATGAGAAAGATCTCAAACAACAATGTAAGGAAAAGTTTGTGCAACGATAGGTATCAACAATGGTGTCAACACGCAATTCACAAAATCTCTGTACTGACCAACAATATATATCTCATGGCCAACAATGCAATTAAAAGTTTGTGCAACAATAGGTATCAACAATGGTATCAACACGCAATGCACCAACATTATGCAGGGATCAACAATATATATCTCATGACCAACAATGAAACGGAAAGTATATTCAATAAACATAAGGTTGAATTTGGAGCAATGCATAGAATTCCTGTTATACAGTCGTTTGTTAAAAAAAATAGTTCTTAGTTATTAATAATTTCTTGAAAATCTTTAAAAATGATCAGTAACTGGAGATAAAGGAGGGTTAGCAGACAATTGAGAAAGGGTGGAAAGAAAGCAGATGAAGCACTCCATCTGCTCCATATGGTAGCCAAGAAAATATAAAAATTGGCGACTGCTAAACACACAAAGTGATGAATGGCCAAGTTTTGCTTCAGGACATCGATAGAAGAGTGTAATTGCAACAATATCAAGTGTACATCTAAAGTAAGTTTACGTAAGAAATTATTTAGACTAGCAGTGGCATCCATTGTAGGCCTTCAATTTTTTTTTTTCAAATTTTTATTAAGAATTTTTACTATATAAATTCTAAGCGTTTTCATTTGTTTATTTTTAAGGTATTTCAAAATTTATTCAAAAGAAAAATGTCTGAGCCATGCCGGGGTTATCACCTAGCTTATTTGGTAGCACAGCAGATCCAAACATTTCCTAAAAGTACATTTTGACAATATTCTGTGGGACAGTGCATATTTTGGTAACCGAGATGCCGATAATGCGATGATTGAACGTTCGTTTCCAAGAATTATTAATAATGAGCATAAAATGATGATGCAGTGATATAACATTAATAACGCGGGAACTATTGACGAGCCAAAGGAGTCATGCATGTCTCCCTTGAGCTTCCTATCAAACGTCTAACGATTGGCAAAAAATTATGTTAGAAGGAAAGGAAAGAGAAAGAACGAGTATTGGTCAGAGAAACGCTGCAACTAAAACAGAAAAAGCTATACGGGCATTTGAAAAATCTGAACAATAAGAATTTCAAACAGAGCAGAGCTTCTACATCAAAAGCAAGAATAACTTGAGTTTAAAGTATCTGTTGATGCTCCGCAGTGGTTTAGCAAGTCAAGAAGAGTTTAGATATAGTCCAGGTATATCACTAGACTTCCTGTTTTTCGTATTTTTAGTAGAATGGATAATCCCTTTTGCTCTCTGTTGTATTGATTGATTTATTATTTAATCAATTGGGAGTTATAATTTAATTTTTTGAGAATGTTCTCTTTACCTACAAGTGTAATTATCCCGGGCAACGCCGGGTACCTTTGCTAGTTAATAAATACAGTAAATAATAAATTATGTAAAAACAGTTCCCTTAACTATTTATTTAATTCATTTATTGTTTATTTTTTCTAGATAAAATTGATTATTTTCCACTGAAAGCAAGACTAGTAATGGAAGTAGTGGGGAATCAAGCGCTAACTCAACCAACTTGGGTGAGTATTATATGTAATTTCCCAAAAATTTAATATAAACACAGAGACAGGAAACTAAAGTCATTTTCATATTCTCAAAACATAATTTAGCAATATAAATTTGAAGCGAAATTAAGGGTCGAGGAATTGGGTAAATTAAGAATTGTATGATTGACTTAATGAAAGTAATCGATAAATTAATTATCACGCTTGCAGACACTGGGAAAGGACACTAAACCGGATCTTGGTCCTTAGTTCGATCGCAGGTCGCGGAATTTTTCTTTAGTTTATCCATTTTAATATAATTATCTAATGTTGGAGTTTATATCTACTATTAAAACCTCATTCTATGTTATCCGCTTTATTTTTCACAAGTATTTCTGGTAAACAATGAAAAATGCCCATGCAGCTATTAAAACCTCGTTCGTAATTCAGCTCTCATCTGTAATACGATCACTTACTTGAAGTTCTACAGTCATTCGATGACTTTTGATAATTTCCATTCGTACTATAATGGCTTCTTGATTAAACGAAATATTTCTACCGGCACTACTCGTCGCGCAACAGGAGTAATATCATGCACTGATTGATTGTGTTTGGAACTGTGCAGCAAAACCAAAACCGTAAGCAAGCAGTTTAGTTACTTATTCTGACTCTTTTATCCGGGAAATACTTGGCTCTTTTAAATTCTTCCTTAAAGTTATTCAGCATGCTTGAAAAACATGTTGAGAATAACATTGTTATACTTTGTCTGATTTCAGTTGATAATGCTGAATATTCAGGATATTGTCAACTTTGATTGCAGGCTCTAATTTGTTGAGTTTCTTCATCTTCACATTTAGCTTTGTTGGTTTCCACTCGCCTATGTGCACTGCGAATTTGTCCATAGAGTTTGCTGAAAATGGTCTTCAAAGTTTTACCATGAGTCCATACAGTTACCGGCGGATATGAATCGTTTAATTATCCTTTGATTATATGCTTTGGAACGATTTTGTTTATTATAAGGGTATTTTCTTGTTTATTTGTATTTTGAATCGCGATGATCGAAAACGGTCTAGGAGATAGTTTCCTCATTGCATAATATTATTTTAGTTTTCTAGTTTTGGAGCTGGTCAGTTTTATTTAACAGTAATTTAAATAATTAATTTTTATAAAAGCAAGAAAACTGATAGCTAATATACAGAGTGCTTCTAAATGGAAGGACAATAAGTACATAGTGTGATTCCACGCATCAATAGAAGCACAAAGTTCCTTACCGAAAATGTCGAAAACTAAAAATTAAATTGCGTCGTTACGTCATTTATGAACTTTCTGCACCAACATTTCACAAAATAGGCGTATTCGGCAAGTCAGAAATCTCGCTTGACGCTAGTAAATCTTGCACGACGCTGTTCGGTATGCTAGTGATAACACCACCTCACGTGCGTGATCTTGTTCGGCAAGTCAGAATTCTTGCTAGAATCTAACCTACCAAGCAAGCAACTTTCTTCCTTACTAGCCTGCTGTTTCTAGCCGATAGCAACATGGCGACCTCCAGAGATAAGATGTGTATCAAAAATTGCATAATAAAATTATGCCTATTACGTGTATTATAACACGAATATAATACTTAATACATTAATAAATAAATCATTTAACATCGTTAATGAATGAAAATTACATTAAATTAATATAAGGTTACACTTAGAACTTTAATCATGAACAGACACCTACCCTCATCTGTTCTGGCTTTAATTTATTTATCCATGTGTGTTTATTATTATAATTTTTACATAATTTTAATAAATCATATCTATAAAAATGTAGGGTTTAGTGGGCATTGGAACACTTGGAAAGATTAGTTGAATAATTATTTAGTTACTATTAATTATTTCGTTTCCAATTTCTACTAGAAACGGCGATAAAAATTCCAAGAACGCCATTTTGATTAGCCCGACTTGCGAGACAAGCTGTTCGGTAAATCTGGAGCAAGAATTTCTGTTCTCAGCAAGAAGTCATGTGACTATGCTAGTTTCTTCTCGCGATAAATCTAACTTGCCGAATGCGCCTAATGAACTGCGCTATGCCATGAGAAAACGGTGGCAATTGTTGAGATTAAATGACGTTTTCCGACAGCTTTTAGAAAACTTTGCGTGATATTTAGACCCTTAAAATTTGAGTTTTGAACATTTTGCATTAGTAACTTTAAGTTTGTTATCATGCAAAGGATCACGCTAGGTACTTATTGTCCTTCCATTTAGAAACACCCTGTATAATTACAATTTATTTGACCTCTATAGGCAACTATCCAACGACTGGGAGATAAGCCAGAAATCAGAGCGTTTTATCCTCTAGTCCCTGGATTGGACAGATCATACAGTCTTCAAGTGAAACTGGTAAGAATTTACATACACTATACTTATTCGAACACTTTCCGTGAGTAAAAATGTGGCTCATAAATTTTCAAAGAGTAATATACATAGAAATTAAACATTTTGATATTACTTAGGCCTGAAATAGTTTAAAACAGGTGCACCATATACAGGCTCTTGACAGTCATAATCGAGTTTCTTTTTAAAATATGCCAATGTGAATATTTTTAGCACTCTTGACTCATAATCTGAATAAATTTTCATATTTTAAGATTTCATTATATTATTTATTTCTATTAAAATATTTGTTTTCGAAAAACGTTATTATTATAATTCTCGCTATGTGTCATGTAGTAAAGAAATAGAGACGGAACTATAAGTAAAAATAAAAGAAAAAGCTTTATTGAAGAATTTTACAGTGGAAGCTATGAAGAAACATTCTACTAGAATAATGCCACTGAATTTTTCGTTCTGGAATGGACTAGCTCGTCTTCCTGGCGGCTGTATATGGTTCGAGCCGATAGCATTACAGGCCTGGCTGAAGGAGACTAGAAGCAGCTCAAAGATTTGTTGATGTATACTGAATTGCGTAGCACCAAAATATAACACACTAATACTGGACTATGCTCAAATTAAAAAGCATTAGCCATGAACACAAAATGAGGTCGACGGCCGTCGTACAAACTTGTATCAAGCAGGCTTGCATTGAAGTTTTATTCCGACTCATTTCCCTTACACAATTTGTTATCCACTGGAAGATTGTCACCGAGATGTTTCCCTGAAGCTTCTTACAATGTCGGTCTGGCTCGCTGGATGACGTTCGTTTGGTTGCCTTTGAACCTCCGCCTCACTCTCGCCTCCTTCATGCTCGAGATGCAAAGAATGTTAATGTCAGTTTGCCATCCCAGTTATCGAAGTCGTTCACCTACGTAGCTTTTTCTTCCAGAAATTCTTAGGCTTTCACCTTCATTTTTAGCGGGTTTGTCGCTTATCGTAATTTTCTGCGACCGTTCACCTCGTCCCTGTTTACGTTCCTTCTCTGTTCTCTATTCTTCATGTGATCTTCTCAAGTTGATCCGTTGGTGATATTCTCTTCCTCCATCACGGAGGTTGGAGCATGTCACGGCCCTTGAATAGTACGGTTTACCACATGACACTATAATAAATAAATTTATCTAAATAATAAGCATGCAACAATTTTTTTGCAGGCAAATGTGTCGTTGTACAAACATTTCAGAATATACAGATAAAACATTGTATATAAAACAGAAAATATTGTAGATAAGAAAGAAGAGTAAAAATTTAAAAAAAATCTTTTACCGTAATAATGTTGAGCACAATATTCTGCACGCATATCAATTGTTCGCTGCATTTCAACATATTACGAACACCTTAAGAAGCTTCAAAGTAATCTCCAAGGCAATTAATTGTTTGCTGCCAACAATAAGGAAGGCGATGATTACCATCAGCTGCCCCAATGTCCAATCTGGTATGCTCGCGTCGCACTGCGTTGGTGATGTCTCTTGTGTAGGGAAGCGACTCCAACAAATGGAGCTTTCAATTTCGGTATTAAATCGAAATCACATGGTGACAGATCGGGCAAGTAGGGGGGATGGTCTAGTACTTCCCATCTCTACATTAAGACTATTCTGCTCAACATAATTATGGTACACAATTTTATTTATTTTTACTCTTCTCCCTTATCTACAATACATCCTGAATAACCCAAGTAAAAGACATTATTGGTAAAGCACATTGTGTGGTTTCATATGTACATTATGAAATGTTTGTATGACAAAAATTCAAGGGCTGATTTATTAGGTTACTTAAAGAATGTATTGTATTTTGATGATTTTCGGAACACCTCTTTGTTTCGAAGACTCAAGGCGATAAAGGTTTTTTGACAAAAACAATACTGAAATCTTTTAACAAAATTCTGATTAATAAAAACGGCTGTTCATTGTATTCACACCAGGTTATGTGCAGATATTGAAAACTATCCAGTTTGACCGTGGATTTCGTACATATTGTTGAATATGTCTAACCACTTGTCATTTTCATGCTTTGAAAGTTTATGGCTTCTTTATTTTCTGTCTTGGATAGTTAAGTTTTGTCAGTGCAATTCTCTGTCAAAAATGAATACACTTAGAACTAACATGCATTTCAAGCATTGAATTACCAATAGAATTCATACGGGCTATGCAGTTCCACAGTGAACAATTTCCCAACTGCCACGTTTCTGACTGAAAAACTTCCAAAATGTTTATTAACGTCTTCATGAAATGGTAACATTTAAACGTAATGGAGAACCAGAAAGGCCAATGACAGTAAGAATGGTAGAAGTTGAAGAAAATGTGCTGAACATGGTATAGGAAGATTCAGGTATTTTTACTAGAAAAACTGCAATCGATTTGAATTTATGTAATGGGGCCATGGGTAAAATTTTGAAACAGCAGTTGTTGTATACATATCACCTGTTAAAGCATTCAGACAATTATTCCACCTAAATTTCCTCCACGTATTGCATTTTCTCAATGGCTTCTGCAAAAATTAGTTCAAATCCCTCAAGAACTGGTGCTGATTCCTTTAACGATGAAGCGAATTTCTAGTCAAATTCAATATTGAATTTTTACAATATCCATGTGTGAGCTGAAAAAAATCCACATAAAATACGTGAAGACCATTTTCAACATCAAGTTTCATTGAACGTTTGTGTGACTGGCTAATTGGACCAGTTTTTCTACCAAAAAGACCGCTGAGGTGTATCCAAAGATTTTTGGAACACTTGTTACCTATCTTTATAGAAGATATAGCACTGGCAATGGCAAATATAATGTGTTTATGCATGGCGAAGGGAATCCGGCCAATTTCCCCCCCAGACAACAACCCCCAGGAAACTGCCCCCAGACAACTGGCCTCCCAGACAGCTGCCCCTCTCCCAGACAACTGTCCCCTAGGACAACTGCCCCCTACGACAATTGCCTTTAAAATGCTTTATACATTTGCTCTAATATAGTTAAAATGTTTAAAAACTTAATTTAGATTTTGAAAGAAGTTTGAAATTGAAAACCTAGAAATTTCAAATTACAATGCAAAATATGGAAAATAAAATTTTTTCAGATATGGCAATAGAGAGATACAGTGACGAAAGTCTTGGCAGACATATAAATAAAGAAAATATTAAAAAAGAAAAGAAATCTTCAGGTGGATGGGGGGGGGGAGACATTCGAATCTCTACCGTCCCCGATTATTCCATTCGGCTTTTAAATATGCTATTCTATTGTGTTTATAAATGCGAATGGGAGATGCTTGTTGGAACTCTGCTGTATCAATGGACTTTCCATCGCAAACACCTTCTTCAAGCATAGGGAGGTCTATAAGTATATCTGGTACAGGGATGCAATGGACCAGAAATCAGTGATTGATTTTGTAATCGCATCAGCTGACTTATTCCAATCAATGTTGGATACTGGTGTGAAGAGAAAGACAGAACTGTTAACTGATCATCACCTTGTTGTCCTCACTTTGCAGTTCTCTAATTCCATGTCAACCAAGCGAAATATTAGGTCCAGACAAACTTGGCACATCAAATGGGAGGCATTGAAGGCTAGAGCTGTGAGGAAGGCTTTTGCAGATAACGCATCTTCAAGTTCCAAAGAACTAACCAGTGATCCTGGTTCTATTGAAGAGGAGTGGCAGTTGCTTAAAACTGCAGTGATTACTTCGGCTACATTGTGCTGTGGTCGTAAGCGGCTAAGTGTAGCTCAAGGCGGTGAGAAAAGGACTGCATGGTGGAAAGGTGAGGTCTAAAAAGCTGCCAAGACAAAGAAGGAAGCCACCTTATTTACTATGGCTTGCAAATAAGTCACCTTCGAGTCGAGTGCGGTACACTGAGGCACGAAAAGCAGCAACAAAGATAGTATCAAAAGCTAAAGTCAAGGCCTGCGAGAAGTTCGGGGGGAAATTGGAGGGAGACTATGGTTCGGCAAACAAAATTCTGGCAGACCGTGCATCGCCTCCGTGGAAAGAAAACTCTTTCATCACAAACTATTAAGAGTTCAGATGGGAGGCTTCTAAAAACGGAGGAGAGCTTATTGCATAGGTGGAAGGGGTTCTTTGCATCTTTTCTTAATCCAGTGACAGCAACACCTGAGGCACATAAGATACACCTTGGAGCAGAGAATCGTCATGGTAGTATCACCGAAGCGGAAGTCAGATGGACAATTAAGCTCCTGAAGACTGGCAAAGCTGCAGGTGATGATGAAATCCGGTCTGTAATGTTAAAGGTCTTTAATCAGGATGGAATCCTGTGGCTGACTTGGGTGTGTCAGGTTGCTTCGATATCGGGTTAGTCCCCTAAGCAATGGCAGACAGGAATTATGATCCCAATCTAACAAAAAGAGAGATCAGAGAGATTGCAAAAACTATCGACGCATCTCTTTGCTCAGCATTCTTGTGAAAATGTATGCTGTTTTCGGGGGAGCAGTTTGATTTCCGACATCGCTGAAGAACGATGAATCACATCTTTGCTCTAAGACAAATCATTGAGAAATCCTGGGAGTATCAAAAAATGTCTACTCTTGCTTTGTGGACCTTGAAAAAGCATATGAGAAAGTTCCCCGGGAGAAACTCTGGCAAGTGTTGCAAGAATATGGAGTGGATGGGCAATTACTGGTTTTTATCATGTCTCTGTACGAAAGCTCTAAGATGTATGTCCGGATAAATGGCATTAAGTCAAGTCCTTTCACCATGGGTGTTGGACTCCACCAAGGGTGCGTACTGTCGCCCCTCTTTTTCATTATCTTTATGGACTGCATAGACAGGGGCAGCTGAGTTCATGAGCGTATTTGTGTGGGCGACTGCTTGGTGGAGATGTTGCTCTCTGCTGACGTTCTTGTCTTCCTTGGGTCTTCTCGCACTAACCTTCAGCATGCACTAGACCGGCTTGCAGCCAAATGTGAAGAAGCTGGGATGAAGATCAGTGTGGCTAAGACTGAGGTTCAGGTCCTTTCAACACAGCCAGCTCAATGCCCTCTCTATAATAGGAGAGCCCATTGAGACAGGTGGAAATGTTCAAGTATCTTGGGATTGCATTTACGAGTGATGGGCAGCAGGAAAAAAAAAACTGGGTGCTCGGATCAGTGTTGTAAGCTGTGTCGTACGTAACTGTGGTGATCCATGGTAACAAAACTCGAAGTGGGAAACACATCAAACTCTTGTCTTCAAATCTATTTGTGTCCCCATTCTCACCTATGGTCAAGAGTCTTGGGTAATGACTAAAAGAGTGCGATCGCGGGCACAAGCAGCCAAAATGAGATTTCTGAGAGGTGTGCAGGTGGTATCCTACTGGATAGAGTGCACAGCAGCACAATAAGGGAGTTTTTATGTGTTGAGCCGCTACTTCTCCACATTGAGAGATCTCAGTTGCACTGGTATGGCCAAGTGAGACAGATGCCGCAACCTGGTCTTCCTAGGCAGTTGTTATTTTCCAAGCCGGTGAGTAAGAGACGAAGAGGTGAGCCTAAAACCAGGTGGCTCGTAATGATATATCGCATACTTTGATTATAATCGATGTTTTTATGAATCGTTGCATAGATTTTTGAATCATCGATGTTTCTCTATAAAATATCGATTATGATTACAAGGAACCTAACTTGTGCTAAAAATGCTAGTTGAAAGGTTAAAGGGTACCAGGTTACTGGCAACATGACCTTGATCGGTGGTTGGTTAATGACATTGAGTTTTCCATTAAGTTCGCGTTTTGGAATAGTGTTATTTAAAGGAACTTTTGAGATCATTTGTTTCTAGGACAGGCTAAACAAATTAGTTGCTTTGGTCATACGTTCAATTTATTAGATCGCCAGTCTGTTGAAGAAACAGCTGAGTTCAATGAGGTTGTATTGAAAGTAAAGACGATAGTAGCATTCTTCCACAAGAGTAATATAGCTGCTAGTTCATTAGAGAAAGAGCTAAAGTCCTTAGGGATACAACCTTTAAAATTAATACAAGAAGTCTGTACTAGATGAAACACAGTTTACCTCATGTTATAGCGATTTGTAGAGTTAAAAGAAGTTGTTACTATTGTATTACAAAATATCGATAACAATGTTCTGCTGAGTTTAAAATGGTTAATGATAGTTTGAGTATTTTGAAACCATTTTTAAGCATCACAAATGAAATCTCAGGTAAAAAACACACCACAATCAGCAAAATCATATGAATTTTAGGCATTTTAGCCAATGCCTTGATGAGAATAAGTCCTGTAACACCTGCTAGTAAAAAGTTAAGAAATAACATTTTCAAAAAAATGGACATTAGGTTTAATTATGTGGAAACCAATCTTCTATTTAGTGAAGCTACTGTTTTAGGCCTAGGTTAAAAAAAAAGATTTTAGAAGCAGGTCCGCATGTGCACATGTAATAAATCTTAACAATCAGAAGTTGCTTTTCATGCCTACTTCAGAATTGGTGACGAAATGGAACAGACAAACAATGATAATCTTTGAGAAAGCAGAAAAATTTCAGAAATCTTATCCGATACTGCATCGAATGCTAACTCAATGATTTCTGGTTTACATGTGTGATCCCGCACTTTTCAGAAAATTTATTAATATTTGTGGACTCTATTTTAGATTAGAAAACAGTTTAAACCGCCTCTTTTAATGTTTAATATTCCAATTTTAATCATCAACCAATACATAGAAGAAACATCTCTCTTCTTCTAGCAACTTTAGTATATCAAACATCTTTTTAAATCTTATTATAAAGTCGGACATTTAAGCAGAAATGTGTTAATGGAAACTGTGTTCGAGATTTCCAGTTTCCACATGGAGACATTATTTCATCTACAGAGTTATTTGACGGCAGTGTTATTACACAGTGAGCTCTGTAGAGTGGAGACACCCCTTCCCCTATCGTTTTCTCTAGCTTGGACTGTGAGCCCTGTGCTGTCAACTATTAATCACCTTTTTAATGATGCTAGCCAATTAACTTTATTTGGCATCAGTTTACAAGTTTTTGTGAAGAATTATGAGAATTACTTGGATCCTGAGAGATTGGACGAGTGAGTTCGGAGTTGGATCTGAGTATTCAGAGAGAGAGCTAGATGATGCCCTGGGAGAGAGAAGAACATTTTGGGTAAAATTATGAATGAAGGAGCGAGTTGGAGACGCGAAGCAGTCACGTTACTGTTAGGGTGAAAAGCATTCACAAAACCCATTACGCTTAAACCACATTTTATTATCTCGAACAGTACTCAATAAAAATTTGTATTATTATTGTTGCTATTATTATGAATTATTCCTGCAACTTAGCTAATAAACCTTTCGCGGAGCCCAATGGAGATGAAGCCACACCACCCTCTCCCATCATGTATGTCGGTGCTGGAGCTACATGAAGATGGGTAATAGTGTAGTTACTCACTTCCTAACATATCTCTTGGTCATCACAAATAATTTTATACATGTGTGTTGGTAATGAGATTTTATTGCAGGTAAGAAAATTTCATTAGCCATTAAGAATTTTATTATTAAATTTAGTAATTAAATTTTCCTTTTGGTCTTTGCAATCTAAGCGAGGAAGGCATCTTCTGATATTGGGGCAGGAGGCTCCGATTACCATCATCGGTGTGGAGAAAGCTAGGACAGTAATAAGAAGTCATTATTAAAATTGAGGTGTCTTATTTATATAACCAGTAAGAATAAATCCCCTTTTGAAATCAAATTAAGTCAGGAATACTTAACTTTGTATCAAGAGACACCTATATTTGATGGCAATTCGGAAGTAGAGACATTCTTTAAATGTGTGGTGGAAGTGGTGTTAGCAGGAGGATGGAAAGAAAAAACGACAATCAATATGGCAAAATTAAGGTTGTGAGGAAACGCTCTGCATAATGTTAGAGAGAGTGGGCGGTTTGATGATTGCGAATATTATTAGGAATATAAAGGGAATTTGATAGAGAGGATTGGGGACAAAACATTGGAAGACAGAGAGAGAGAATTTAATACCAGTGTGCAAAGAGTAGATGAAGAAATTCAAACCTATGCTACTAGGTTAGTAACATTAGGGAGACGATTAATACCCCCTATGGAGAAGGAAGAAGGTGAGGATGATGACCTAGTGGAGGCTAAGAAGGAGGTGCAGCATGAAATTATAATACACAGATTAAAACATCGTTTTGAGGAGGGTCTACTGCACATATCCGGAAATATATGGTATATGCGAAGGTGGAGACGTAGAAACAGGTGGTTGGAATGGCAGAAATAAATAATAAGCAGGAGAATGCGGTGGTGGGACTGATAGAGGAGGATATTGTTAGACATGAGATATTGTTAAATAAGGTGCTTGAAGAAGCAGCAGAGAAGGCGATCAAGAACTACTATGAGCAAAAGAGAAAGGAGACGAGAATCATAAAAAGGGGATCTGCGGAGTCCTGTTTAAATAATTCTAGTTGTCCTCAAAAATGAGAAAAAGTTTGTCGCTGTTGTCACAAAACTGGACATTATGAAACTCAATGTAGGAAAAAGAAGGAGAGAGGAAAGAAGAAGAAAAAATTTAAAATAATAAGAGGAAAATGAAATCCGTTGGTGACAAAACAAATGGCTCCCTTGGATTCAAAAGAGATAAAACTGACAGCGAAAAAACAGAATAAGAAAAAGAATTTAATTCAAAATGCTAACTGTTTAATGCTGGAGGCCGTAATGGGCAATGTGGAGGCAAAAATGCTTATCGATATGGGACCTAGAGTTCCTATTTGAATGCATAAGAGAGGCTATTTTTAAAATGAAGCTGAAAAAGTGCCAATTCGTGAAGTTGGACGTGAAATTTTTAGGCTGTATTTTGTCTAAGACGGGTATTGCGCCAGACCCTGATAATATTCATGCTGTCGAAAAAATCCCTAGGCCAAATACAGTCAATGAAGTTCAATCCTTTTTAGGATTAGCAGGATATTATTGCCATCACATAGATTCTTTTAGCTGTGTAGCTAAACCCCTCACAAACTTGACCAAGAAAGAAGTCCCTTGTGAGTGGACAGAGGAGACAGAAGTGGCATTCCAAGCATTAAAAATGCTCTTATCACAACACCAGTTATAAGGAGCCTAGATTTCTCAAAGAATTTTATTGTATCAACGGATGCAAGCGATTTAGCATTAGGAGCTATTTTGTCACGAAAGATAGAAAGGGAGGAACTACCTATCGCTTTTGCAAGTCGTGTCTTAAAGAAGAGTGCAATAAATGATTGTGCAATTGTCTACCTATTAATTATAGCACCACTGAGAAGGAGTGCTTAGCTTTATTTATGCAATAAAAAATTTTGAAGTTATTTGTATGGTATGTTTTTAAGATCGTTACTAATCTCAGACCGTTGAGGAGGTTATTTAATATCCGAAACTACGGATCGAGGTTAGCCCACTGCGGTATGATGCTGTAAGAAATTGATTTCAAAATAATTCATATGCCTGGACGTATACATGGCAATGCTGATTGTCTCAGCTGAGTAGCCATTGGAGCAGTAACGGAGTATGACCCTGTCATCTCCCGAGAATTAATCACAGAGGAGCAGAAGAGAGATCCCGTTCTAAGTCCCATAACAGAGAGATTAAAACAGTGTGCTTCTATCCATGCCGCTGGTTATTTTTTAGATGAGGTGATATAATTTAAAGGCTACCGTTTCTAGGAGAGAGAAATGGGAATGAATAGTAGTGCCAGAAAGATATAAAAATTATGTAATGAGAATTTTTCATGATATTCCGATGAGTGGGCATGTGAATGCTAAGCGGATGAGAAAGAAAGTTGACAAATAATTCTATTGGATAGGAATGAATACGGACGTTCAAGAGTTTTGTTGAAACCGTGAGAGTTATTAGAGAAAGAACCCCCCTCTTAAAAGGAAGGAGCAACCTTTGCAAAAGTTCCCTAATGCAAAACCACCCTTTTTTGAGTGGTGCCGATTTGGACGGTCCCTTTCCATTATCTAACCAAGGTAACTAGGAAGCCATCAATTTCATTTGCTGGCAAGTTGGAGCAGAGCTCAGGCTTTAAACTAATTCAACATGGATTTTTCACTTAATTTAATATATTCAACCTTTATTATTTCATCACATCATCAACAGTTCCATTGCATAATCCTTTTAACGTCCAAAGGTTTTGACGCAGCATTAACTTGCAACCTTTTGCCAACTGCAGTTAAGAAGGGAGTTCGTGTGCTTCATCAGATGATGCCTCCCGAGCAGAGTTGTTATTGTGTTCAGCAGCCTATGTAACTGGTACACCTAAGTTAGGAAGGCATGATTTGTTGTGAAATTTGCCTATTGTGAAACATCAATGTAATGGCATTAGATAAATGGGCTTTCTCGTTAAGATTGTAACTTACAAATGTAGATTTTAACAGAAGAAAGTCACTTTCACACACTTCACCAATTGTGAGATGATTGAGTAGTTCACAAAAAGGTGCCTGGTTTTCACCTACCTGATGCATAATTGCTATTAAATGAAATACTTTTTTCAGTTGTTGGTAGGCCAATTTTCCTTGAACAGCAAAAGGAGATGATGGATTCGGTTGCTTATACATAGGTGTATCACCAACATGAAACAACTGATTAAAGTCGCCCGAAAGCAGCAATGCATATCCACCAAGAATTTAATGTTGTTTTTCTGGATTTGCTTGATGAAGTCGTTTGTCTATTTTGCCCAGCAAGTTTAGTATAAGCATTGAGAATTCGTCAACAACAATTAGCTTTACTGATTGCTTTGGGGTCATTCCACGTCTGTTCAGGCAGGCATTGGCACTGACCTCTTGGATTTTAATGAAATTTGTTATATACAATTGCCCTAGAGAGTTGGTAATGAATGCCAAATATTATTAAATTTTTTTTCATTTTTATGGAAGTTACAGACAATTAACATTTTCGAAATTTGAGCGGAGGCCTTATTTATGAAGTACTGTAACTTCGGTTGTATTTTACTTAGTATGATGGGATTGGTTGCATTTGAAAGTTCTTTAACTGTAGATTCTATATGATTTTTTTAAAATTATATTACGCATGCACAAATATTTGAATTTAATAAAAATATTTTATTTATGCAAATTTTTCAAAAGGTGAGTATTTTTTCATTAAAAACTATTAATATCTTACACATACTTTCATAAAAACAATACAAAAAATTCAAAACTGTGATTTGCTCCGTTTTGAATATATTAATTTTTAAAGCTTGAGCTCCAAGCAGCAGGAGTTAGGCAGTAGTGACTTGACTACTCGTACAGGGAAGAGAAAGCCTTGGGACCATTCATGTATTTACGTTTTATTATTTATTTAATTAGTATTATTAGTTCAGCATAACCTTTCAGATACTTTCAAATACCATCTAAAGAAATATTTTTTAACATTCCCACCAAACTAACTTTCCCCTCTTTTCCTCATCCTTTCTCTCCTTAAAATTTAACTTTTAATCTTCAAATATTGTTTCTTTGCTCCCCACTCAGGGACCAATCTCGTCTGCCCACGCCATACTGGCCCGAGGTGGATGATGTGTATTTTTCTTTAGATTAAATAAATAAATAAATAAATAAATAAATAAATAAAATTATAATTACACGAAAAAATAAAATTAATAACAGCATTACAATAATAATTATTTCAATAGGAAAAATGTTTCTTAGAACTTCAGTTTTTTATTTCAGAAGTCAGAAAAGTAATGAGCATCAGATAAATAAGAAGATAATTTAATAAGAAAATATAAATATGCATTATGATGTCGAGTTGTTAGTAAAAAAGAAAGTATATTTACTTTACTCTTCCTCAGAGTCAGTCACTTTGCAGAGGCAGCTGAAATTGACACAGCCTTCATTATACAGGGTGATTCAAAAAAATCGAATCATCTCGCGTGGCATCTGGTCTGCATGCTCGCTGAACCACACGCCTGTCGATTTCTTCCTTTGAGATGCCTTGAAAGGTAAAGTGTATGCAAACAATCTGCACATTTTGTGTGAGCTGAAAGAGGAAATCACAACTGAAATTCAGCAAATCTCACCAACCATATTGAGCAAAGTATTTCACAAAGTGCAACTACTCTTTTATCTTACCATCAGGGATTGTATGCTATTTAGGTGCTTTTTATTCTTTGGGAAGTGGTGAAAGTCGCAAGGTGCAAGATCTTTCATCTTTGAACTGATGATTTCCATCTTTGAACTGTAGGCACTGCAACATCTCTGGTGTGTGGCGAGTGTTATGGTACTGCAGAAGATGGACCAAAGCTGCTATTCAATCCTGGTGTCGACAACAACCCCGAACTTCCTTTTCGATGGGTTCACCCGACTGGTCACATGTTGGTGCAGTGCGTGGAAAGGGATGCGGATGATGTCGAAAAGTGAATATTGCATTACATAGAGGACAAATATAAGCATCAGATACAAAAGAATTTTGGAAATCAGTTACCAAATATAAAAGTTACAGCTACGGAGGCATTACTTTTGATCAACCCTCGTATCTTCTCAACATTTATTGAATTTTCTTTTAAACACTTAATGCATTCACATTGTAAAGAATAAAAAACAGCTGTAGAATGCTTAAGACAATTGGATATTACCACAAAATTTATATTACTTAGGATGCCTTGTCCATACGAAGAACTGTAACATACAAATGGATGTCTTGTGGCCACGTTGTGGCTTGGAACTCAAGCTTTAAAAATTAATATCTTCAAAATGGAGCAAAACACAATTTTGAATTTTTTGTATTGTTTTTATGACTATATGCGTAAGATATATTATAATTTTTAACGAAAAAAATACCCACCTTTTGAGAAATTTGCATAAATAAATTTTTTTTATTAAATTCAAATATTTGTGCAGATGTAATAAAATGTTAAAAATTTCATATAGAATCTACAGTTGAAGAGCTTTCATATGTCACCAATCACATCTTTCTAAGTAAAATATAACCAAAGTTACAATACTCCATAGATAAGGCCCTTAGTCTGTGTTGTATTGATTGAGATATTATTTAACGAATTGGGAGTTATAATTTATTTTTTTTGAGAATGTTTTATTTACCTACAAGTGTAATTATCCCGGGCAATGCCGGGTACCTCTGCTAGTTAATAATATTTGGCATTCATTTTCAACTCCCTAGGGCAATAGAACATACCAAATTTATATAAAATCCGAAAGATCAGTGCCAAAACGATAAAATTTCTGACTGAATTGACGTGGAATGACCTATTGACAATTGAAGTTCCCGTTCGGCATCACCAAATAGCATGGACATAACGGATCTCATCACGGAGCTCAATCCGAACATAATTATTCTTCAACAACATCACATATTTTTAATACAAACTGTCTTCACGCACCACACAAACTGTGTGCAAGATTTCACTGCTATTACTTTAGTGGTTTTGATGTGATGACATTACAGTGGTGACTGAAAAGGTGCTACGCTGCAATAAATGTGTCCTTCTTTTAGTCGACCATTTTAGTTGATATTCGGAGACTATTGCTCTCCCGCATCAAAAAGCAGAGACTGTGGCAAAAGCGTAATGGAGACGGTGTTTGCCCTTTATTTGATCCCTATGCAATTGCTCACAGATCGAGGAGCGAATTTCACGTCTGTGTTAATGAAGGAGTTATGCAAATTGTTGAAAATAAAAAATTTATTCACAACAAATTACCATCCGGCTTCCAACGTAATGGTGGAACATTTTAATCAGAAGTTAGTTTCAATGTTAAAGCACTATGCCGATTAGCAACAATATACCTGGATGAAGCCCTCCCTTGTGTATCTTTGTCTATAATTCCACCCCCAAAGTGCATTGAAAGGAACTCCTTTCTTCCTATTTTATGGAAGAGAACCAACTCTACCGTTGGGTATATTAACAACCCCTAGACGAGTGATTTATGACATAGATGTTAATTATGCCCATGAAAGTGAACTGAGATTATAAGACGCCTATGAGATAGCTAGCAAGGCTATTGAATAACAAGAGATGAAACAAAAGGCTTGTCATGACCCTCGACAGCGACCTTATTCGTTTAAGGTTGGCGATCATGTGTATCTACATGCACCTTTAGTCTAAAGAGGCTTGACCAAAAAATTTGCGGATAATTATAAAGGGCCATACGAGATACTGAAACAACTGCCTCAAGTGAATTTCATTATACAGGAGATTGATGGGAGTGTTAAACACTTGGTTCATGCTAACCGACTTATGGGGTACATGAAGCAAACAGGAAAAGTATCTCCAGTGGACGATAAGCCTGAAAGGAGGCTGGAACCAGAGAAAACCCGCAGATGGAGAATATTACGTTTTGGCATAGAGATTGGCAGATACCTGGAAATAATGCTGCCCTTCCACCTCCAGTAGAGCTAGCAAGACAGGAGGAACCTGTTTGCCCCCCACATAATTATGCTTTGCGAAGGCAAGGTGCTGTAGGAGAACATCCGTAAACAAGATTCTCTCCCTGCGATTCTCTAGTCATTAATTGGGCCAGAGAAGCAGGAAATATAAACATGATTGAAGTAATGGAGAATAGCGAACAGGGCAACTCGAATAAAACCCTCAGCAAGGAAGTAGTCAGAGGAAACATGAAATAAAGGAGGAAATAGAAAAAAATGAAGCAGGTCTTCATGAATTTAATTGGAATTGTGGAAAAGCTTCAGGAGTCAAGAGAGGAATGGCAACCAGAACTCCCCCTCTCTCCTCAGCTGCAGGCACCTATTTCTCCTCCATATCAAACAGCTGATCTGTCTATTTAGTGACAGATTGTTTACTCTCCTCATGGTTGTCATTGTTGGTTCTGTGTGCAGGAGCCAGTGACAGGAATTCAACAAATGCACAGTCAAATGAGAGAAATGGAGAGGCAGATAGGCGAGTAAAATAGAAAAATTAAAAAACAGATGAATAAACAAACGGGAGAAATCAAGGAGGTGATAATAGGATTGAAAAAAAAAATCAAAGGAGAGAAAAGAGCAGAGCGAGGAGTAGAGAAGAATTTCCCCTTCCCCTCATTCTATGCTCATTATTATTAATTCTTGGAAACGAACGTTCAATCATCTCATCATCAGCATCTCAGTTTCCAAAATATACACATTCCCAAAGAATATAGACAAAATATATTTTTAGGAAATATTTGGATCTGAAGGAGTGCTCAATGCAGCACGGAGACAAAGGACTTCTTCCTCTATCGTCTTTCCACTCTTTCTCAATAGTCTGCTAACTCTCCATTATCTCCAGTTACTGATCATTTTTAAAGATTTTCAAGAAATTGTTAAGTACTGAGAAATCTGTTTTCTAAGAAAAGCCTGAATAACAGAAATTCTGTGCATTGAACAAACTTTGCCTTGCTTTGTTGATCATGATATATATATATTGTTAAACCCTGCATTGTGTTGGTGCATTGTTGATACCTATTGTTGCACAAACTTATCCTTGCATTGTTCATCTGTACAGAGTGTTTATGAATTGCGTGTTGATACCATTGTTGATACGTATTGGTACACAAACTTTGCCTTGCATTTTTGGTCATGAGATATTTTTCATTAATATGCCTTACCATAACCATGAATATCGAATTTTTATCAATAATTATTAAACACAGTAATATCGAAATCTGAAGTAAACAGTGACCTTCCTCATGGTTTGAACATCAAGTATGCAAAATTTCATCACGATCGGAATAAAACTGTAGATTTGTATAAAAAAACAAACAAACCCAGAAAAAAAACCCACAAAGAATTATCCTTCTTTATATGTATATATAGAAGAAGAAAGATGTTTGTGAGTTTCTTTTTGGGTTTGTGGATTTGTTTCTTATGCAAATCTACAGTTTTATTCAGATCTTGATGAAATTTTGCATACTTGACCTTCAAAGCATGAGGAAGGTCAATGTCTACCTCAGATTTCGATTATTGATAAAAAATCGATATTCATGGTTATGGCAAGGCATATTTATGAGAAATATCTCATGACCAACAATGCAAGACAATGTTTGCAGACCAACAGGTATCAACAATGGAGTCAACAAACAATGCAATAACACTATGCAAGGGTCAACAATATATATCTCATGTCTAACAATGCCAATATATATGTCATGACTAACAATGCAAGGCAAAGTTTGTGCAATATAGATGTTTCAATTTGTAACAATGCATTGAATTCGTGTTATTCAGGCTTTTCTTAGAAAAGAGAGTTCTTAGTGCTTAACAATTTCTTGAAAATCTTTAAAAATGATAAGTAACTGGAGATAATAGACAGTTAGCAGACTATTGAGAAAGAGTGGATAGACAACAGAGGAAGCACTCAATAAGGAGAAAATGGTAAGCAAGTAAATAGAAGAATCGGTGACAGCCAGACTACACAAATGGCCAAATTTTGCTTCAAGCGATCGAGAGAAGAGTTGCAATGGCATGCACATCAAGTGTACACCTAAAGTAAGATTACGTGAGTAAGTAATTATATAGAATAGCAAAGGCATCCTTGGAGCGTTCCATTCATTCTGAGCCTTTAAAAAAAATTTTTTTTGTTTCTTGTAAACAATGAAAGTTGAATTGTCAGCCCAGGTGTGATGACGCAGTGATCAGGCTTTGTTTTTTAGGTGGCGTTGGACGAACCCACATGTTCTCCTTTATATATAGTTGGATTTGAAAACTACTTAAGTTTCAAATTTTAAACTCATTTTTATTGATGAAGGCAAAGAGACGGAGGGTCTATCTAGAAGACATTCCTACTCTAATTTTCGATGGTCTATCCCAATCTGAAGTCAAATTCAAAATATCCGAAAAAAATGGCAACACCGAACGACCGAATGCACAAATCCACTGTTTATCACCGCTTTGCATTATTTTATTAAAATAACTTTTGTTGCGGGGAGCTATGTCGTATATTCATGGTAGTTTTTGTTTTTTACCTTTTCGCAGACGTATGTGGTGGATTTGTTTCCAATTGCTGTCCTTTACGAGCTCGAAATTTTCTTACGCATCCTATAGACTTTTTAGCTTTCGTTGTATGCTATTTTTTGTTTGGAATTGCTTCTTCCATGCGTTCGATAAATGTTTTTTGGGCCGAAATCTTCGTTTGATTTACATAACTACAAACTTAAAGATAATAATAATAATAAGCCCTGCATTTGCAATATCTTTGATGATCCAGTAACAATGTATTTCAATGCGGAGGCCTTCTCTCTCGCTGGTGACACTCCATCTCGGATGTTAACAATCAGTGTTTTCCGTTTGTTCGAAACAATGAAGGTTAGATTGTTGGAACTACATTATTTCCTTAACGCGAAAAACGTTTCATTCTAACCATTTCACTCCCAACTCGTTGTCGCCGCATAAGAAGTTTCACTTCAATAAAAATAAATAAATAAAGCTAATAATTAATTAATTATATAAACTTAACTGAATGAATAAAATAAAATAAAATAAAATAAAATAAAATAAAATTAATACACAAATATTTAAAATCGTGTAAAAATAACAATTAAATTAAAGCTTAGCCCATGTGAAAGACAGGCTGCGGCGCGGAAAATTCACCTGATCATGCATTGTTCTTTTTACATGCTTACCATTTGCTCAATACAGCACAGAGCTAAAGGACTGCTTCCTCTGTCGTCTTTCTACTCTTTCTCCATAGTATGCTAACTCTCCATTATCTCCCGTTACTGATCGTTTTTAAAGATTTTCAAGAAATTGTTAAGTACTAAGAAATCTCTTTTCTAAGAAAACACTGAATAACAGGAATTCAAAACATTGTTACAAATTGAAACTTATCTATATTGCACAAACTATGCCTTGCATTATTGGTCATGAGATATATATTGTTGATCCTTGCACAGTATATTGGTGCATTGCGTGTTGGCACCATTGTTGATACCTATTGTTGCACAAAATTATCCTTGCATTGTTGGTCTTGAGATATATATATTGTTGGTCGTACAAAGTGTTTGTGAATTGCGTGTTGATACCATTGTTGATATGCACTGCTGCACAAACTTTGCCATGCATTGTTGGTCATGAGATATTTCTCATTAATATGTCTTTCCAGACATATGAATGTCGATTTTTTATCGATTGTTATTTTTTTCGAAATCTGAGGTAGACAGTGACCTTCCTTATGCTTTGAAGGTCAAGTATGCAAAATTTCAACAAGATCAGAACAAAACTGTAGGTTTGTGTAAGAAACAAACAAACAAACAGACATCATTCTTGATATATACTTAGATAGACTAGCAGAGGTACCCGGCGTTGCCTGGGATAATTTTTAAGTACTAAGAACTCTCACTTCTAGGAAAAACCTGAATAATAGGAATTCTATGCATTGTTGCAATTTCAACCTTATCTATATAATGTATATTGCACTGATTTTTCCTATCATTGTCGGTCATGAGATATACATTGTTGGTCAATGCATTATGTTGATGCATTCCGCTTGATAACTATTGTTGCACAAACTTTGCCTTGCATTGTTGGTCATGATATATTTCTTAATTATATGCCCTGCCATCATTATGAATAACGATTTATTTTCGATAATTATTTTTTTCTCGAGATCTAAGGTAGACAGTGACCATCCTCATGCTTTGAAGATCAAGTATGCAAAATTAAATCAAGATCTGGATAAAACTCTAGATTTGTATAAAATACAAACTTATCCACAAACAAATAGCCGTTCTTTTTTATATACTAACAGATATACCCGGCGTTGCTCGGAATAATTACACTCATAAGTAAACAGAACAATTTTAAAAAATCAAATTATAACTCCCAATTGATTAAATAATAACTCAATAAATACAACAGAGCAAAGGGACTATCCATTCTATGAAAAATATAAAAAACAGGAATTCTAGGTGATATACGGGGACTTTATCGAAACTCTTCATGACCTGCCTCACCACTGCGGAGCATCAACAGACAGTTTAGGCTCAAGTTTATCTTGCCCTTGATGTAGAAGCTCTTAAACCCTCTTGCCCTGTTCGAAACTCCCGTTGTTCTGATGTTTCAAATGCCCGTATAGCTTTTTCTGTATTAGTTACAGAGTTTCTCTGACCAATACTCGTTTTTCTCTTTTCTTTCTAGACACATAAATTTTTTCCAGTCATCTGGACGTTTGATAGGGAGCTCAAGGGAGACACGCATGACTCTTTTACCTCATCAATAGAAGTTGCGTTATTAATGTTCTATCACTGCATCATCATTTTATGCTCATTGTGAATAATTCTTGGAGACGAACGTTCAATCATCGCATTATCAGCATCTCAGTTGCCAAAATATACACACTCCCACGGAATATAGTCAAAATATATTTTTAAGAAATGTCTGGATCTGATGTGTATCAAATAAGCTAGGTGATAATCACGGCGTGTCTCGTACTATTTTTTTTTTTAATTTTGCAACGTCCTAAAAATAAACACATAAATACGCTTAGAATTAATACAGTAAAAATTCTTAATGAAAATTCGAAAAAAAATTTGTTAAAGGCTCACAATGGATGGACCTCTCCAAGGATGCCACTGCTAGTCTAAATAATTTCTTACTCACGTAATCTTACTGTAGATGTACACTTAATGTTGGTGCAATTTCCACTCTTCTATCGATGTCTTGAAGCAAAACTTGGCCATTCATGACTTTGTGTAGTTTAGCAGTCGCCGTTTATTCTATTGCTTACCATTTGCACAATACAGCACGGAGCTAAAGGAGTGCTTCCTCTGTCGTCTTTCCAGTCTTTCTCAATAGTCTGCTAACTCTCCATTATCTGCAGCTACTGATCATTTTTAGAGATTTTCAAGAAATTTTATGTACTAAGAACTCCCTTTTCTAAGAAAAGCTTGACTAACAATTCTATGCATTGTTATAAAATCAACCTTATCTATATTGAACAAACTTTGCATTTCATTGTTGGTCATGAGATATTTGTTGTTGATCTCTGCATTGTGTTGGTGCATTGCGTGTTGATACCATTGTTGATACCTATTGTTGCACAAACTTTGCCTTGCATTGTTGGTCATCGGATATACAGGATCTTTATGATAAACTACCAGAGGACCAACCTCCAATTATGATCTTTATGATCTAATTACGCTTGTAGGTAAACAGAACAACCTCCAAAAGATAAATTAAACCTCCAAATTGGCATGGGAAGTTCATACCAGTGTTACCAACCGTGTAATAATTATTACATTTCTGCATTGTTTAACTTGTATTATAACAATATCCAACAATAAATAATTTCATCAAAAAACCGGTAAGTTGGCAACCCTGGTTCATACCCACGAAAAAAATTAGTTCAAAAGGTCACCACCAAAATGGAATGGCGCTCTTTGCAGTATTCGTATACGAAATTAGACACAGTAATCCGGTATTACCTGCTTTCCGTAAATGTTGGAGGCCACATTCAACATGTAACTAATTTTAGTTACGATTAAAGATTCGTTAACCTGTGTCTTCGTGTCTAATTTCATATACGAATATTGCATAAGCGCCATTCCATGCTGGTAGGGACCTTTTGAACTAATGTTTTTTTAGTGGGTGTGAACTTTCCATGCGCTCTTGTATAATATTACCAAGCATTATAGCTTTTGGTCCAGTAGTTTGTTTTTTTTTATATGGCCATGTCAAAATGGAACTTTAATTATAAAGACCCTGTATATATTGTTGGTCTGTACAGAGTGTTTCTGAATTGCGTGTTGATACCATTGTTGATACCTATTGTTGCACAAAATTTTGCCTTGCATTGCTGCTCATGAGATATTTCTCATTAATATGCCCTGTCATAACCATGAATATCTATTTTTTATCGATAATTATTATTTTTCAGAAATCTGAGGTAGTCAGTGACCTTCCTCATATTTTGAAGGTCAAGTAAAAATTCTTAATGAAAAGTTGAAAAATATTTTTTTAAAGGCTCACAATATATGGACCTCTCCAAGGATGCCACTGCTAGTCAAAATAATTTCTTACTCACGTAATCTTACTTCAGATGTACATTTGATGTTATTGCAATTCCCTTTCTTCTCTCGATGTCTTGAATCAAAACTTAGCTATTCATCTCTTTGTGTAGTCTAGCAGTCGTCGTTTATTCTACTTACTTATAGCTAAACTCCAGCTATCCTCTCCCTAACTGCGATTGGTCGAAAGCTAATTACAACGCGACATCCTGCTGCAAGCGCTTTATTTTGTTTGCTTTATAAAGAAATGCAATTCATATATTTTTAATGGTCCTTGAAACCAAGTAACAATGTAATCATACGCAGGGTGAGAAAGCCGACCAAGCGCAGTTAGGGAGAGGTTAGATGGAGTTTTACTATACTTACCATTTGCTCAATACAGCACGGAGCTAAAGGAGTGCTTCCTTAGTCGTCTTTCCACTCTTTCTCAATTGTCTTCTAATTCTCCATTATCTTCAGTTACTGATCATTTATAAAGACTTTCAAGAAATTATTAAGGAAAAAGAACTCTCTTTTCTAAGAAAAGCCTGAATAACAGGAATTCTATGCATTGTTACAAATTGAAATTTATCTATCTTGCACAAACTTTGCTCTTTCATTGTTCGTCATGAGATACATATTGTTGGTCCGTGCAAAGTGTTTGTGAATTGCGTGTGGATACCATTGTTGATACCTATTGTTGCACAAACTTTGCCTTGCATTGCTGGTCACGAGATATTTCTCATTAATATGCCCTGCCATAATATGTGTGCACGAAACTGTAAATCCACCCATTTGGTGTACTTCCGGTAAAAATCATGAACGTTTGCCAAAAGCGTGCACAAAACTGTAAATGAATATCGATTTTTTATCAATAACTAGCAGAGATACCCGGAGTTGCAAGGGATAATTACACTTGTAGGTAAAGAGAAGAATCTCAAAGAATTAAATTATTGAATCAAAACTTGGCACATTCATCTCTTTCTGTGGTCTGGCAGTCGCCGTTTATTCACAATAGTTGAACTATATATCAACAATATATATAGGTCACAACAATATATATCTCATGACCAACAATGCAAGGAAATGTTTGTGCAACAATAGGTCACAACAATGGTGCCAACACGCAATGCACCAACACTATGCAAGGATCAGCAATATATATATCATGACCAACAATGCAAGGCAAAGTTTGTGCTATATAAAAGAGGTTCAATTTGTAATAAGAGGAAAAGGGTTTTTTCAAACCAAGCTTTTATAATGTTTTATTTAGTAGCAACAATATAGCTTAATTTTGCAACAATAAAAAATTGTCACAAATTGTCACAACATTTAACTCTCGCCATAACGAATTGTCCAACTGTCACAACAATCAATTCGTAGTAATGAATTTGTACCATTAGAACACGAACCAGTGAACCGATTTGAAAAATTTTTGCTTTAACATAAATTGTCATCGATCCTGTATATGTGTGACAAGTGTCAGCTCCCTTGTGTGTTGGAAAGTTGGTTTAATATTGATTACAAGATTTTACCTAAAAAACTAACATAGAATTATTAATAAAATCTAATAAAAGTTAATAAGATTGGAAGTTAATAAAAGCGTTTAAAAATACATAGAATTCCTGTTATTCAGGCTTTTCTTAGAAAAGAGAATTCTTGGTACTTAACAATTTCTTGAAAATCTTTAAAAATGATCAGTAACTGTAGATAATGGAGAGTTAGCAGACTATTCAGAAAGAGTGGGAAAACGACAGAGGAAGTACTCCTTTAGCTCCGTGCTGTATTGAGCAAATTGGAAGCAAGTAAATAGAATAATCGGCGACCGCTAGATTACACAAAGTGATGAATGGCCAAGTTTTGCTTCAAGACATCGATAGCAGAGTGGGAATTGCAACAACATCAAGAGACATCTAAAGTAAGATTACGTGAGTAAGAAATTATATAGACTAGCACAGGCATCCTTGGGAAGGTCTATCTATTGTGAGTCTTTAAAAAAAATTTTATTCGAATTTTCATTAAGAATTTTTTCTGTATTAATTCTAAGCTTTTTCGTGTGTTTATTTTTAAGATACTGCAAAATTTAATTTAAAAAAAAAGTCCCAGCCACGCAGGGTTTTGACTTACCTCATTTGGTAGTACATCAGATCCAAACAGTTCATAAAAATACATTTTGACTATATTCTGAGGAAATGTGTATATTTTGGAAACTGAGATGCTGATAATGAGATGATATAACTTTCGTTTCCAAGAATTATTAATAATTAAGATAAAATGATGTTGCAGTAACAGAACATTAATTCGGCAGCGTCTATTGATGAGGCAAAGGAGTTATGTGTGTCTCTCTTGAGTTCCCTATCAAACGTCCAGACGACTGGCAAAAATTTATGTGTCTGGAAAGGAAAGAGAAAAAACGAGTATTGGTCATAGAAACTCTGCACCTAAAACAGAAAAAGCTATACAGGCATTTGAAACATCTGAACAACGGGTATTTCGAATAGAGCAAGAGGGTATAAGAGCTTCTACGTCATTGGCAAGAAAAACTTGAGTCTAAAGTATCCGATAATGCTCCGCAATTTGAGGCAAGTCAAGAAGAGTTTAGATAAAGTTCCGGTATATCACTAGAATTCCTGTTTTTTGTATTTTTCTTAGAATAGATAGTCCCTTTGCTCTGTGTTGTACTGATTGAGTTATTATTTAACCAACTGGGACTTACAATTTAATTTTTTGAGATTGTTATTTTTACCTACAAGTGTAATTATCTCGGGCAAAGCCAGGTGCCTATGCCAGTCTTTCTATATATATACACTACTGTTTATAAAAATCGCAACACCCTGATGGAATGGTCTAATCCATATGCAATTTGCAATATTTGCATACAATGGGTCAGAGTATAAATGATTAGATTTTCAGAGTAATTGCTTGAAAGAACACCATGCCTCGACGACGACGAAGGGTACCATATCAACAGCTGACAGACTTTGAAAGAGGACGCATAATTGGTCTGCGTGAAGCGGGATGGTCGTATCGTGACATTGCTGCTCGTGTAGGACGTAATGCAACGACAATTATGCGTGCATGGAGGCAGTGGAGCGAAGAGAACAGGAAACACCGAAGACCAGGCTCAGGAAGACCCAGCATGACGACACCGCGAGATGACAGACACCTCTATCGCATGCGTGTAGCAGATCGTACAGCCACTTCCACAGTGTTAGCACAACAGTGGGGTGCTACAGTAGGCAGGACAATGTCTGCTAGCACTGTACGACGCCGTTTGATTTCCAGAGGATTGATGGCACGAGTACCATTGTTGCGGATTCCTTTGACTCAAAACCACCGGCGCCTCAGGTTGCAATGGGCCCATCAACACCAACAGTGGCAAGCTGAATGGCAACAAGTTGTGTTTTCGGATGAGTCAAGGTTTAACTTGCAGCACCATGACGGCAGGATACGAATCAGAAGACATCGTGGCGAGCGCGACCTTCCAGAATGCATCCTGCAGCGTCATTCAGGACAAACGCTAGGGGTGATGGTGTGGGGTGCAATCAGTTACCATGGCCGTTCCCGTCTGATCAGAATCCATGGCAATCTGAACAGTGACCGGTACATCAGGGAAGTTGTGCAACCCGAGGTCATCCCGTTCCTGCAGAACCTTCCAGGCGCTGTATTCCAACAGGACAATGCCCGACCGCATGTGGCCAGAAATGTCCTCGCCTTTTTCCAAGCACGTCAGACGCCCTTGTTCCCCTGGCCTGCTCGTTCACCAGACATGTCCCTAATCATGTGTGGGACAGGGTTGCTCATCGATTGGCTCGTCAGGCTCCTGCAGCAGCAACTGTGGATGAACTGTATACCCGTGTAGACAGAGCATGGCAGGACATTCCCCAGGCCCTTATTCAGAACTTGTTTGACTCATTGCCACGACGTTTAGAGGCTGTAATTGCATCCCACGGTGGTTTCACCCGATACTAATGTGACAATAAAACGCATTGTATTGACCTGAAAATCTAATGGTTTCTTTTCTGACCCATGATATGCAAATGCTCCAAATTTAATGCAGATTGGGCTATTCCATCAGGGTGTTGCGATTTTTATAAACAGTAGTGTAT
>JAHWFO010115853.1:144139-174939 GCA_023313115.1 Rhysida immarginata
TGAGGTTGTTCTGTTTACCGACAAGCGTAATTATCCCAGGCAACGCCGGCTCCTCTGCTAGTCTTCTATCTTTGTCTATATATATATATAAAGAAGGATGTTACTTTGTTTATTTGTTTGTTTGTTTCTTATACAAACGTACAGTTTTATTCAGATCTTGATGAAATTTTGCATACTTGACCTTCAAAGCATGGGGAAGATCACTGTCTATTTCAGATTTCGAAAAAATAATAACTATTGAAAAAAATTGATATTTATTATTATGGCAAGGCATTTCAATGAGAAATCTTCTATCTATATAAAGAAGGATGTTTGTTTGTTTGTGGGTATGTTTGTGGGTTTGTTTGTTTGTTTTTTACACAAATCTACAGTTTTATTCAGATCTTGATAAAATTTTGCATACACGACCTTCAAAGCATGAGTAAGGTGTCACTGTCTACCTCAGATTTCGAAAAAATAATAATTATTTATAAATAAATCGATATTCATGGTTATGGCAGGGCATATTAACGAGAAATATCTCATGACCAACAATGCAAGACAGAGTTTTTGCAACAATAGGTATCAACAATGGTATCAACACGGAATTCACAACACTCTGCACCGACCAACCAATATATATCTCATGACCAACAATGCAAATAAAAGTTTGTGCAACAATAGTATCAACAATTGTGTCAACACGCAATGCACCAACAGTATGCAAGGATCAACAATATATGTCTCATGACCAACAATGCTAGGCAAAGTTTGTGCAATATAGAATTCAATGCATAGAATTCCTGTTATTCAGGCTTTTCTTAGAAAAGAGAATTCTTAGTACTTAACAATTTCTTGAAAATCTTTAAAAATGATCAGTAACTGGAGATAATGAGTTAGCAGACTATTGAGAAAGAGTGAAAGACGATAGAGGAAGCACTCCTTTAGCTCCGTGCTGTATTGAGCAGATGGTAAGCAAGTAAATAGAAGAATCGGCGACCGCTAGACTACACAAAGTGATGAATGGCCAAGTTTTGCTTCAAGACATCGAGAGAAGAAAAAGAATTGCAACAACATCACGTGTACATCAAAAGTAAGATTACGTGAGTAAGAATTTATTTAGGCTAGCAGTGGCATGCTTGGAGAGGTCCATCCATTGTGAGGTTTTTGAAAAAATTTTTAGCGAATTTTCATTAAGAATTTTTACTGCATTAATTCTAAGCGTTTTCATCTGTTTATTTTTAGGATATTTCAAAGTTTAATAAAAAAAAAACAAAGAGTCACACCCGGGTTATCATATAGCATATATCACACACCACAGCAGATCCTAACATTTCGTAAAAGTACATTTTGACTATATATTCTATGTGTATGTGAATATTTTGGAAACTGAGATGATGATAATGCGATGATTGAACGTTCATTTCCAAGAATTATTAATAATGAGCATAAAATGACGATGCATTGGCAGGACATAAATAACACAGCCTCTATTGAGGAAGAAAAGGAGTCACAGGTGTCTCCCTTGAGCTCCATGTCAAACATCCACACGACTGGCAATAATTTATGTGTCTGGAAAAAAAACAGAAAGAACGAGAATTGATCAGAGATACTCTGCAGCTAACAGAGAAAAAGACTATACGGGCAATAGAAACATCTGAACAACGGAAGTTTCGAATACAGCAAATGAGTATAAGAGCTTCTGCCTCAAGGGCAAGAAAAACTTGAGTCTAAAGTATCTGGTGATACTACGCAGTGGTGAGGCAAGTCGAGAAGAGTTTAGATAAACTCCTGGTATATCATCTAGATTTCCTGTTTTTCGCATTTTTCTTAGAATGGATAGTCCCTTTGCTCTATATTTTATTGATTGAGTTATTATTTAACCAATTTAATTTTTTGAGATTGCTCTGTTTAACTACAAGTGTAATTATCCCGGGCTACGCAGGGTACCTCTCCATTATCTCCAGTCACTGATTATTTTAAAAGATTTTCAAGAAATTATTTAGTATTAAGAACACTCTAAGAAAAGCCTGAAAAACAGGAATTCCATGCATTGTTACAACTTGAAATTCATCTATATTGCACAAACTTAGTCTTTCATTGTTGGTCATGATATATATATTGTTGATCCCTGCCTAGTGTTGGTGAATTGCGTGTTGACAACGTTGATGATACATATTGTTGCACAAACTCTGCCTTGCATTGTTGGTCATGAGATATTTCTCATTAATATGCCCTGCCATAACCAGGAATATGAATTTTTTATCGATAGTTATTATTTTTCCGATATCTTAGGAAGACTGTATCCATCCTCATGCTTTGAAGGTCAAGTATGCAAAATTTCACCGAGATCGGTATAAAAAACAAACTTACAAATACCCTTCTTCTTCTATATATATATAATGAAGGATGTATGTTTGTTTGTTTGTGGGTTTGTTTGTTTGTGGGTTTTTTTGTTTGTGGGTTTGTTTGTTTGTTTGTTTGTTTGTTTGTTTGTTTGTTTTTTATACAAATCTACAGTTTTATTCCGATCTTGATAAAATATCGCATACATGACCTTCAAATTGAAGGTCACTGTCTACCTCAGATTTCGAAAAAATAATAATTATTGATAAAAAAATCGTTATTTATGATTATGGCAGGGCATATTAATGAGAAATATCTCATGACTAACAATGCAAGACAAAGTTTTGCAACAATAAATATCAACAATGGTATCAACACGCAATTCACGAACACTGTGCACGGACCAACAATCTATATCTCATGACCAACAATGCAAGGCAAAATTTGTGCAATATAGAATTCACTGCATAGACTATTGAGAAAGAGTGAAAGACGATAGAGGAAGCACTCCTTTAGCTCCGTGCTGTATTGAGCAGATGGTAAGCAAGTAAATAGAAGAATCGGCGACCACTAGACTACACAAAGTGATGAATGGCCAATTTTTGCTTCAATACAACGAAAGAAGAAAGGAAATTGCAACATCATCATGTGTACATCTAAAGTAAGATTATGTGAGTAAAAAATTATTTGGACGAGAAGGCATCCTTGAAGAGGTCCATCCATTGTGTGCATTGAAAATTTTTTTTTTCGGTAAATCAAGTCCAATGGATTTTTTCAGTGAAGAAGTAAATTCCTGTCTTTCGAATTTTTCTTAGAATGGATAGTCCCTTCGCTCTATATTGTAGTGATTGAGTTATTATTTAACCAATTTAAAGGTTTATTATTTAACCAATTTTAAGCTTTTTGAGGTTGTTCTGTTTACCTACAAGCGTAATTATCTTGGGCAACGCCGGGTCCTCTGCTAGTTTTATATACAGAACTAGCAAAGGTACCCGTCGTTGCCCAGGATAATTACACTTGTAGGCAAAGAGAAGAATCTCAAAAAATTAATTAAACGTCCAATTTGTGAAATAATAACTTAAAAATAAACATATGAAAAGGCATAGAATTAATAACGTAGAAATTCTTAAGGAATATTCGAAAAAAATTTTATTTTAGGCTCACAATGGATGGACCTCTTCAAGGATTCCAAGTTTAGTTTAAATAATTTTCTTACTCACGTAATCTTACTTTACATGTGCACATACTGTTGGTGCACTTCCCTTTTTCTCTCGATATCTTGAATCAAAACTTAGCCATTCATCACTTTGTTTAGTCAAGCGTCTCCGATTCTTCTATTTACTTGCTTACCATTTGCTCAATACAACACGGAGCTAAAGGAGGGCTTCCTCTGTCGTCATTCCACTCTTTCTCAATAGTCTGCTAACTCTCACTTGCCTCACTACTGCGGAGCATCAACAAATACTTTAGTTGCACAGTTTCTCTGACCAATACTCGTTCTTTCTCTTTCCTGTGTAGAAACATAAATTTTTGCCAGTCATCTGGACGTTAGATAGGGAGCTCAATGGAGACACGCGTGACTCCTACGTCTAATCAATAGACGCTGTGTTATAATTGTTGTCACTGCATCATCACTTTATGCTCATTATCAAAAATTCTTGGAAACGAACGTTCAGTCATCGCATTATCAACGTTCAGTTCCCAAAATATACACTTTCCCACAGACTATTCCCACAGCATCAAAATATATTTTTAGGAAATGTTTGGACCTGCTGTGCTACCAAATAAGCTAGATGATAATCCCGGCATGGCACGGACTTTTTTTTTGGAATAATATTTGAAATATCTTGAAAATAAACTTATAAAAACGCTTAAAACTAATAGACTAAAAATTCTTAATGAAAATTCGAAAAAAAAAATTTAAAGGCTCACAATGGATAGAACTCTCCAATAATTTCTTACTCACGTAATCTTACTTCAGATGTACACTTGATGTTGTTGCAATTTCCACTCTTCTCTCGATGTGTTGAAGCAAAACTTGGCCATTCATCACTTATGGTAGTCTAGTGGTCGCCGATTCTTCTATTTACTTGCATGGAGCTAAAGGAGTGCTTCCTCTGTCATCTTTCCACTCTTTCTCAATAGTCTGCTAACTCTCCATTATCTCCAGTTACTGATCATTTGGTCATGAGATATTTCTCATTAATATGCCCTGCCATAACCATGAATATCGATTTTTTATCGATAATTATTATTTTTCCGAAATCTGAGGTAGACAGTGACCTTCCTCATGCTTTGAAGGTCATGTATGCGAAATTTCATCAAGATCGGAATAAAACTGTAGATTTGCATAAGAAAAAAACGTACAGACAAACAGACCCACCCACAAACATCCTTCTTTATATATATAGATAGATAGACTAGCAGAGATACCCGGCGTTGCCTGGGATAATTATACTTGAATATAAACAGAACAGTCTCAAAAAATTTAATTATAACTCCCAATTGGTTAAATAATAACTCAATAAATACATCACAGAGCAAAGAAACTATACATTCTACAAAAAATACGAAAAACTGGAATTCTATGTGATATAACGGGACTTGATATACACCCTTCTTGACATGTCTCATCACTGCGGTGACTCACCAGATACTTTAGACTCAAGTTTTTCTTGCCCTTGATGTAGAAGCTCTTGCTCTCTTCGAAGCTCCCGCTGTTCAGATGTTTCAAATGCTAATATAGCTTTTTCTTTTTTTTGTTGCAGATTTTTTCTGACCAATACTCTTTCTCTCTCTTTCCTTTCCACACACATTAATTTTTGCCAGTCGTCTGGACGTTTGATAAGGAACTCAAGGGAGACACGCGTGATTCCTTTGCCTCATCAACAGACGCTGCCTTATTAATGTTTTGATACTGCATCATCATTTTATGATCATTATTAAAAATTTTTGGAAACGAACGTTCAGTCTTCGCATTATCGGCATCTCTGTTTCCAAAATATACACTTTTTCACGGAATATAGTCGAAATGTATTTTTTATGAAATTTTTGGATCTGATGTGCTAGCAAATAAGCTAGGTGATTATCCCTGCGTAGCTCGGACTTTTTTTTTTTATTAAATTTAGCAATATCTTAAAAATAAATATTAGAAAACGCTTAGACTTATTGCAGTAAAAATTCTAAATGAAAATACGAAAAAACATTTTTCAAAGGCTCACAATGAATGGTCCTCTCCAAGGATGCCACTGATTGTATAAATAATTTCTTACTCACGTAATCTTACTTTAGATGTACACTTGATGTTGCAATTCCCACTCTTCTCTCGATGTCTTGAAGCAAAACGTGGCCACTCATCACCTTGTGTAGTCTAGCGGTTGCTGATTCTTCTATTTACTTTTATCATATGCTCAATACAGCACGGAGCTAAAGGAGTGCTTCGTCTGTCGTCTTTCCACTCTTTCTCAATAGTCTGCTTACTTTCCATTATCTCCAGTTACTGGTCATTTTTGAAGATTTTCAAGAAATTGTTAAGTAACTAACAACTTTTTTTTCTAAGAAAAGCCTGAATAACAGGAATTCTATGTATTGTCTCAAATTGAAACTTATCTATGAGTTGCATGTCTCGTACATTGCACAAACTTTGCCTTGGTCGTGCATATATATTGTTGACACCTATTGTTGCGTAAACTTTTCCTTGCATTTTTGGTCATGAAATATATATTGTTGGTCCGTGCAGAGTGTTTGTGAATTGCGTCTTCATACCATTGTTGTTAACTATTGTATCACAAACTTTGCCTTGCATTGTTGGTCATGAGATAATTCTCATTCACATGCCTTGCAATAACCATGAATATCGATTTTTTATCAATAATTATTGTTTTTTCGAAATTTAAGGTAGACAATGACCTTCCTCATGCTTTGCAGGTCAAGTATGCAAAATTTCATCAAGATCGGAATAAAACTGTAGATTTGTATAAGAAACAAACCTACAAACATCCTTCTTTATACAGGATGAATAGAAAAGTCTGAACCTCCCTTTTATTTTTTGAACCGAAGCAGATAAGTCAATTTTGATGAATCCAATGAATAGGAAGTTGTGGGTGGCCTATCCCATGGCGCACTTTTCATCATCCCAAATATGCAAATTAGGACACATTCAAAATTTATCTCAAAAACCGTAAGGGATAGAGAAAAAACCTAATTGCAAACTTGTTCAGCATAAAAAAAACAAACAAAACAAAAAAAAATCATTCAAATCGGTCCAACCAATCGCCCACAATCAGAAGATCATGTTGACCATTTCCGGAACAATGTTATCTTGCCATCCTGAAATTGTTCTGTCTTCTGTGTGCTGAAACTTGCCTTTTATTTGCTTTTCCGTATGAAAGTGAATGTGAGTGTGGTAATTTATGTTAATTTTTTGATTTGCATGCTTTCCATGGTGGAAATATCAACATTCATTTTTCCTTGTGCAGTGTGACTGTTTGTAAGCTACAAACAGTTCACCACGTGATTGTGGGTGATTGATTGATGATTTTTTTTTGTATTCAGACTTTTGTATTCACCCTGTATAGAAGATGAGCCTGTAAAGCCAAAGTGGTGTAACTCGACTTTTTAAAAAATCTGAGTGAATGCTAGAAATGAAATCCGAATATGTCAAAGTACCTAAAGGTGTTGTGGTCTCACTCCTATTTCCCCACACAGCTTCACAGGTGGCAGTGCAAGTTTATACTATCTACTGTTCTACTTAAATTCCTTAATCTCAAAACTGTTTTAATGGACTTACACCAATTTGGTTTTAACAGGCTCGTATATAGATTCTTTTGGAAACGAACGTTCAATCATCGCATTATCTGCATCTCAGTTACCAAAATATTCATATTAAAAAATACAATATGAATACCCGCCCACCCAACCACAAATAAATAAACATTCTTTATCTACAATGAAAATTCTCTGCAAACGAAATTCCTTATAACGCAGAAACTTCTATAAAGTAAACATTACCTGAAACTTGGTTGATTTGCTATAAAACCCACGAATTGATTCACACTGTCTGTAACAAAACGGCCGCTCTCTATAACGAAGCAAAAAATGCCGTACATTTATATGTACATTGATTTATTGATAAACCTTTATTGAATGTACATATGTTGGTTTAGTTGTTAGACAATTGAAGGAAAGTTGTTGGACGGATTAGGATTCAGTCCATCAACTGTGAATACTATCCGAAACAGCGCTTTAATAATGTGCCAATCACTGGGCCTCTTGCAAGACAGAGCCCTGTATTAGATCACAGCGCTTAAGATCCAAAAATGTTTGTTACGTATGTAGATTTTACTTCAATTATTAAAAAATTATCTTTAAAATTCTTTATCTTTTTCCCCTCTCACTTTATATAACGAAAAGTTTCTTTAACGAAACAAATTGCTCGGTCCCTTGAGTTTCTTTATAGAGAGTTTTCACAGTATGTTTGAATTTAATATTGGAATATTGTATTAATGATGATCTTTAATGTTGAAATATATATATTAAGTAATAGTGCAAGAAATCTCTTGAAGAAAATAATATCTATCTACAGGTATGTCCATATGGAACCGAATCGTTATCCACTGTTTTTTAGAAATTATTTATCCTACTTATTTTTATTTTTTTCTTTTCTTTATTCTAATGTTTAAAACATAAAGCTATTAATCAAAAATGATTTATTGAGAGTTTGTCTAAAATTCAGAAAGTATGCTACGCAAATGTAAACGTTTTGATTATTAATACTTCAATCTTTATTCATTATTTTAGGTTACTAAAGTTAATAAAAAGAGTTCTCCTTGCGCAGACGATCAGACGTTTGGAGAGTGTTCAGAAAAATGTTTCATAGCTCAATACAGAAAATCTTTCTCATGCAGGTAATATTTTACTAATATAGAATGACTTGTGATGGATGAAAATTGAAATGCCTTCAGTAACACGTGGATCTAATATAACTTCTGTTCTCGGTAAGGAAATGAGAGGATGACTCTTCTTTATAAATTGTGACTTTATCTTTTGCCCTGGAAGGTGTGATGAGATTACCCCAGGAAACGGGGTAAATAAAAGGCCTAATGTCGCAAACAGAAAGGACACTTATTAAACTAATCATGTATAATACAGAAGACTGAATAAATCTTAATAATAATTGTAACCATTGTGAAGTATAAATAATTGTTCAATATAGGCTTTTGGAATAAGTGTTAACATCTCGGTCATATCCGTTTTAAAATCAACGAATTAAAGATATGATTGAGACGTTTTAAAATCAATGTTAACAGCTAAATACTCAACATTTGAGCCAACTTGAGGCAAGTGACATTTATAACTTTGGTAGTGCTTCGTTTTTTTATACTTACATGAGCTGAAGAGAAAATCTTTGCAGGCTCAATTACATAATTTAACTGGCGAGTTTATTCCAAACCCGTCATATCACAGTCCAAACAAAACAACATCAGATCGCGTTATAAAAGTTGTCATTCGCCATATTGAAACGATACATTACCATCATAAATTATCTTGGTGAATGCGTGAATATTAGTTAATTTACATTTATTAGTTAATTGATATAATATTTATATCATTATGCATTTATTAACTATTTTTAAAGCCTATACACAAGTGAAATAACAAATTCTCTACATATCGTGTAAAGTAAGTAATAAGCACACACAAATATCGTTTAGAAGACATTTGTCACGTAATGTAAAGAGAGACAGTACCTGAAATAATTAATAAATAAGTTTAATGAATTGGTACGAAAATGTCTACAGTGCTAATGGCTAATTGTCAGTACTATTTTTCAACAAACAATAAAATATTCTACGGGGCTGTTAAGGCGTAGAATATGCCTTGGGCCACATGGGGAATATCCTAAAATTGATATGATTTTGCTGATTGTGGTGTACTTTTCACTTGAGATATCATTTGTGATGCTTAAAAGTGGTTTCTATATACTCAAGCTATCATTAACCATTATAAACTCAGCAGAACATTGTTATCGATATTTGCAATACAATATTAACAACTTCTTTTAACTCTACAAAGCGCTGTAGGATAAGCTAAACTGTGGTTCATCTAGTACACACATCCTGTATTAATTTCAAAGGTTGTTTTCCTAAGGACTTTAGCTCTTTCTCTATTGAACTAGCAGTGAAAGAATGCCACTATTGTCTTAACTTTCAATATCAACCTCATTGAACTGTTTTTCCAATAGACTGGCGATCTAATAAATTCAGCGTATGAGCAAAGCAACTAATGTGTTTAGCCTGTCCTAAAAACAGATGACCTCAAAAATTCCTACCGGACAGTTTCCTACCTGGACAATTTCCAGATATTTCCTACATCCCTTCATGTAGTAGCTGTATATTTGGGCTTGAGTCAATTCCACCTAAAACAAAATTCCTCCCCAAAATACCACAGGAAAAATTATGTAACCCCAAAAATGTAATTGTGGTAGCCTACTGGTAGGAAACTGTCTGGTAGGAAATTGTCCAGGTAGGAAACTGTCTGGTAGGAAATTGTCCAGGTAGGAAACTGTCCGGCAGGAAATTGTCCTACTTTCTTTAAATAATACTACCCCAAAACGCGAACTTAATGGAAAACCCAATGTCAGGAACCAAACACCGATCAAGCAAGGTCATTTTGCCAGTAAGCTAATACCCTTTAAACTTTCAACTAGCATTTTTGCCACAAGTTAGGTTCTTTGTAATGATAACACTGGCCAACAAAATTTAAGATTTTTCTTGTAACAAAATGGAAGTGGTTGATTTTTGGTGGTATTTTTTCTGCTGATTACGAATATAATTTTTAAATTTCTCTAGCACGCACAGCTTTCTTGTTTTACAGTGAAACATTTTTAAATCATTCAGTGTTTGAGGCCTGGTAAATTTCCTAGCGGCCCCAAAATATGGATACTTTAACAATGTAGCCGCTTCTCTTCACTCCCATTACTTTAACATACAAGTCTCGATGTGCATAACTTGGAAACTTGACGTGATAGAAAAATTCTAAAAGCAGATTCGGATTCTACCAACAAGCTACTACTAAGAACACTTTGTGTGGTCTTAGTTACAAAATGTGTGTTGAGTAGTGTAATCGATGTTTTGTAGATAAACATCGATGGTTCAAAGAACCGAACATCCGATGCATCGATTATATTCGAAGGCTTCGATACCATTATGTTTCAACTAAATTAAGTGCCTTTGAACTAATTTCGACTATAAATAATTTTACCTTACATTCATCCGTGACATATCATTTCAAGTCGTTAGTAATACATGCATTATCTTAGCACTGAAAGTTCCAATGAATCTTGATGGTTCCACTAAACCAGGTGACTCGGAACCAAATTCGACTATCATTAATTTCACGTTTTATTCATTCATGGCATATCATTCCAAATTGTTTGAAATATAACATGCCATATTTTACCATTAAAAAATTTCAATGAACCGTAAAGATAACATTAAACCACGTACCTTTGAACCAATTTGGATTATCATTGTACATTGTATTCATATATGACACATAATTCCAAGTTGTTTGAAATATTACATCCCATATCTTAGTACTTAAAGCGCCAATGAACCATAATGGTTACACTAAACCATGTACCTTTGAACCAATCTACTTTATCATAACTTATACGTTATATTCATTAATGACACCTCATTCCAAGATGTTTGATATACACTGCTTAGCAATGAAATTGCCCCATCAAAAAAGAGTTATCCGATGTTATCCTTATTTAGCGTGGGGGTTCGTCTACCTCGGACTAGTAAACGATTAGATGCATGCTCACGGAACATGAGCATTTAATTTGATACAGGGTGTCCGGGTGCCTGTATAGGCTTATCAGTTGACACCTGTGCGGGAGGACGCAACTGCCTCGTGAACGGTCTCAATGCTGGGACGATGACAATGACAATCGCTCACGCAATTAACGGACTTTGAACAAGTCGCATTGTTGGCCTCTCCGAGACTGGATGTTCAACGGACTACCGGCCGATGTAGGAGGCAGTGGTGAAAGGAAGGCACACATGCCAGAAGACTAGGCTCTGGGGCCCGGAGAAGCACGTCAGCTCGTACTGATAGGCAGATACTGCGAACAGCGCTAGCGGACAGAACCATCACCAAGCGGCAAATGCGCGATAACATCACTATTCTCGGCACTGCTCCAGTGTCAATAGCGACAGTAGCACGCCGCTTACACGCCGCGAAGATGTCTGCCAAGCGTCCATTTTTTAATTCCTTTGACACCTGAGCACCGCGCGATACGACTGCAATTGTGTCGTGAAAGAGTGGGCTGGCGAATGGAATGGCGCCCTGTGATCTTCAGCGACGAATCCCACTTTTGTTTGGACACCGACGACAGACGCGGACTGGTGTGGCAGACCATTGGAACGTGCCAATGAAAAATGCATCCGGTATCGCCATCGTGGACCAACCGGAACGCCTTTAGTCACCATCCAAGGCACCCTGACAGCAGCACGATTACGTCAGAGAGATTCTGCAGCCCGTATTACTGCCCCTTCTTCATACCCTATCCGGCGCAGTATTTCAGCAGGATAAGACCAGATCGCACAGTTCAAAGTTATTTGATACATCACATGTCATTTTTTAGCTATAACAGTTTCCATTGGACCTAAATGATATCATTAAACCACGTATTTTTGAACGACTTTGGATTATCATTACTTTTTCGTTCTATTCATTCCTGACAACACACTCCATGTTGTTTGGCATATTACATGCGATATCTTAGCACTGAAAGTTCCAATAAACCATAATTGTTCCACTAAAATAAGTGCCTTTTAACCAATTACGAATATCATTAATTTCACAATATATTCATTCACGACACATGGTTCCAAGTTGTATGATATATTACATACCATATTTTAGCTTTAAACGCTTCCAATGGACCATAATGATACAATTAAACCACGTACCTTTGAACCAATTTGAATTGTCATTTAACCGTATGTTTTATTCATTCATGACATATCATTCCAAGTTGTTTGATATAGTAATTGTCATTTTTTAGCATTGAAAGTTCCAATGAACCATACTGGTTCCATTAAACCAGGTGCCTTTGAAACAATTTCGACTATCATTAATTTTTCGTTATATTCATTCATGACACATCATTCCAAGTTGTTTGTTATATAACATGCTATATTTAAGCATTGAAAGTTCCAATGAACCACAATGGTTCCACTAAACCAGGTTACTTGAAACCAATTTCGACTATCAATAATTATACGTTACACAGAGTGCATTATAAAAGTAATTCGCATTTTCTGGGAAAAATAGGTCTATTGATCCGCTTGGTACAAATGGTTAAAATTCTTCAAAATAGTCTCCTCCTGCTTCAATACACTTGCGGAGGCGATTCTGCGCGCCTGGAAGGCACCCTGGAATTCCTCGACTGGAATGTTTTTCAGGAACCTTGTAACATGAGCTTGGATGTTCTGCACCGACTCCCAGTGCTTTCCCTTCAGGTCTCTCTTCAGTCGTGGGAACAAAAAAAAGTCACACGGAACCAAGTCAGGGTTGTACGGAAGCTGGGGCACAACGGAGGGTCTTGCTCCGGGTCAGGAAGTTGGTGACGACGGAGGCCATGTGGCTGGGGGCATTGTCATGGTGGAGCTTGAAGATGTCTTTGATGTCAGTTTCTGTTGCATTTTTCCCATGCCGCACCCAAAACTTGATAGCGTACCGCTGTTCCAGCGAACGCTACATCGTGCTGTGACAATCGAAGAAAGACTTCGAGCGAAGACACGTCCTATCGCTCCTTCAGCTCGGAGCGAACTGAGACCGAGCGCGTTTGGAAGGGCACCCCCCCCCCCACCACAGTATTCGACCAGTCCGAGCGCGCTGCGATGGACAGTCGCGTCACAATAAAATTATGCGCATTACTTTCATAATGCACCATGTATTCATTCATGACACATCATTTAGTCATTTGATGTATCACGTGCCCAATTTTAACCTTGGACTATAATGATGCCATTAAAGCAAGTATCTTTAATTCAATTTGGATACTTTGATATTTTAATTTTACGTTATATTCATTCATGATACATCATTCCAAGTTGTTTGATATATAACACGCCATATCTTAGCACTGAAAGTTCCAGTGAACCATAATGTTTCCACTAAAAAGGGTGCCTTTTAAAAAATTACGACTATCATTAATGTCACGTTATACTCATTCATGAGCTATCATTGCAAATTCTTTGATATAATGTATTACATGCCACATCTTAGCTTTGAAAGTTAAAATAAACCATAATAGTTCCAACAAACCATGTGTCTTTGAACCAATTTCGACTACCAGTAATTTTACGTTATATTAATTCATGACACATGATTCCAAGTTGTTTGATATGAACTGCTTTGCAGTGAAATTGCCCAACCCACAAGGAGTTATCCGAATGAGCCAAAGGTAGGTATACAGCAAGAGACACATTAGAAGACACCTTTATTACGTTATGGAGCCAATACGTGCATTCGTTTGTACAGGGTGTCCCAACGGAAAGCGGCATCAGTAAATTGTGGCACCACCTCTAGCGGCGATGCATTGTTCCAGCCGCAGGTGTAGGTGGTCATGCAAGTGGCGAATGTCATCTTGGGGTACGTCTGCCCAGTCCTGGTGAACCTGCTGTGTCAGTTCATGGAGATTCCGGGGTGATCGTAAATGACGTCCCACCATGTCCCACATGTGCTAAATTGGGAACAAGTCTGGGGAACTCACGGGCCATGGCAGGCAGTTGACATTATACAGACATGCCATGCTCATGTTTATCGTGTGAGGTCTGGCGTTATCCTGCTGAAAGACTGCGCCGGGTATTGTGTGCAGAAAAAGCAGTTATACCGGCTGCCAAATCTCTGTGACGTACCGTGCTGCTGCCTTCTTCTCGCCATTGCCTCCAACATCTGCCAATCGTCCGTCCGTCCCGCAATCCGCTTGTTTGACCGTCCAGCCTCGGAGAGGCCAATAATCCGAACTCGATTAAAATCCGTTAATTGCGTGAACGTTTGTCATTGTCGTCGTCGCGGCATTGAGACCGTTGTGCGGATTAGAGTACTGTACGTTCACGAGGCAGTTGCTTCCTCCCGACTGAATGGAACGTCTCGCACATGTGTCAACTGATGAGCCTATACAGGCAACCAGACACACAGTATCAACCCAAACGTTCATGTCCCGTGAGCATGCATCCAATCGTTAACTATTCGGTGGTAGACGAATCTCTCCCACTAAATATGGACAAGGTCGGATAACTCCTTGTTTATGGGGTAATTTCATTGTATTACATGCTATATCTTGGCACTGAAACTTACAATGAACCGTAATGTTTCCACCAAACCAGATGCCTTGTAACCAATTTCGACTATCATTAATTTCACGTTATATTCCTTCATGCCGGGCACGTGGCCGAGAGAACTTGGGTTTAGGCTTTCTAGTTCTCGATCCTACTGGATGTCGGGTCGAATCCCGCCGTGGGCATGGATCTTTGTGTTTGTCCCGGGCTGATTACAGAATCACTTGTGTAAAAGGCGTAAATTGATCTTAGTAGCCGACGTCAAAAATTCTAAAAAAGCAACCAACCAGCCATATTCATTCATGACCCATCATTCTAAGTCGTACGAAATATTGCATGCCATAACTTACCACTGAAAATGCCAATGAAGCATTTTCTAAACTAAAGCAAGTGCTTCTGAACCAATTTCGACTATCATTAATTTTACGTTATACTCACTCATGGCAAGTTGTTTGATGAATTACATGTCATTTTTTAGCATTGAAAGTTCCACTTAAGCTTTATCGTTCCACTAAACCAAGTGCTTTTGAAAGAATTTCGACTATTATTAATTTTAGGTTATATTCATTCATGACACATTATATCAAGTTATTTGATATATAACATGCCATATTTTATCATTATAATTTACCAATGAACCATAATGATACTATTAAACACCGTACCTTTGAAAAAATTTGGATTATCATTACTTTTATGTTATACTCTTTCATGACCCATCATTCCAAGTTGTTTGATATATCAATTGCCTTATTCTAATATTGAAAGTTTTCAATGGACAATAATGATAACATTAAACTACCTACCTTTGAACCAATTTGAATTATCATTACTTTTATATTATACTCTTTCGTGAGGAAGCGCGTTGTCGTGGAGAAGAAGCACTCCTTCTGTAAGAAGTCGAGTACGCTTGCATTTGATGGCCGCGCGCAGTGCATTCAATGTTTCCCCATATCATGCTCCGTTAACTGTGGTGCCATTTTCAAGAAAGTGCAGTAAAATCGGGCTTTTGCGAACAAAAAACACGTCCAACATCACCTTCCCCGTGCTGTTTGCGATTGCTTATGAATTTTTCGCGACTTGACTTTGATTTTTTGCGATTGCTTGTTTAGACGAAGCGATCACTCGCAGAACTTTGAAGCGCGAGCTATCGTTCTTTCTCACGTGATGCAACACTTGCAAACTATTAGTCAATTTGCACGTAGGATTTCGCAGTTGTTGAAAACAAAAACTTACGATCCTACACGTCGTCTTGTTTTTCCCACAGAAATTTTCGTTTTCATTTGTACGACCCTTTTACATGCCTTATCTTAACACTGCAATTTCCAATGAACCATAATAGTTTCACTAAACCAGGTGCCTTTGAACAGATTTCGACTATCATTAATTATACGTTATATTCATTCATGGCACATTATTCCAAGTTGTTTGATATATTACATGTCATATTTTAGCATTGAAATTTCCAATCCATCATAATGGTTCCACTAATCCAGGTGCTATTGAACTAATTTCGACTATCATTAATTTTATATTATATTCATTCATGACACATCATTCCATGTAATTTGATATACTGGCATGCCCTATCTTAATATTGAAAATTTTTGTGGGTGTCATAATGGTACCATTAGAGCACGTGCAATTGTATAGATTACAACCATTTTCAAAATGATTCATGCGCGGAACTATATTTATCAGTTGGCGAAAATGTTAATTAATAACCGGTTTTATCTTGTTCAATACGATTTGTTTGATGTATTTTTAAGTAGCGATAGGTGCTTTATGTAATCAGTGTGGGGAAACGTGTCTGTCTGTCTGTCCGTCCGTCCGTCCAAGGCTATTAAAGATTTTATAATATCTGAAATCTGTTTTCGTCAGTGGATGAATATGGTTCTTGGCACAAATATTATCTAAATCGGTTCAATGACACGTGCACAAATGTTACCTTCACGACCCCAACTAGCAAATTTCAATGGGAAGTTATAGTCAGTAATACATCAAACAAATCGTAATGACGAGATAGAAGCTGTTATTAATTACTACTTTCGCCAATTGATAAATATGGTTCTGAGAATGAATCTTTTGAAAATGGTAGCAATCTATACAAGTGCACGTGCTCTGATGGTACCCTTATGACATACTCATAAATTTTCAAAAAAAAGATTGGGCATGTGATATATCAAACAATATGAAATGATGTGTCATGAATAATTATAACGTAAAATTAATGATAGTCGAAATTGGTTCAAAGGCAACTGGTGTAGGGAACCATGATGGTTCATTGGAACTTTCAATGCTAAGATATGTTATGTAACATATAAAACAACTTGGAATTATGTGTTATGAATGAATATAACGCAAATATATTGATAGTCGTATTGGTTCCAAGCAAACTAGCTTAGTTTAACCATTATGATAGATTGCAACTTTTAGTGCTAAAATATGGCATATAATATATCAAACAACTTGGAATGATGTGTCAACAATGAATATAACGTAAAATTAATGATAGTCTAAATTGGTTCAAAGCACCTGATTTAGTGGGGGGGAGGGTTCTAGAAATTAGGGCGTCGACTACTAAGGTCATTTTGCGCCTTTTACACAAGTTATATCTGTACGCAGCCCGGGACAAACACAAACATCCATGCCCACGGCGGGATTCGAACCCACGGCCAGGCGGACTCGAGAACTAGAAAGACTACGCCCTAGCCCTCTCGGCAACCTGGCCGGCCCTGGTTTAGTGGAACCATTATGGCTCATTGAAACTTTCAATGCTAAGATATGGTATGTAATTTATCAAACAACTTAGAATGATGTGTCATAAATGAATATAAGGTAAAGATTAATGATAATCCAAATTGGTTCAAAGGTTCGTGGTTTAATGGTATCATTATGGTCAATTAGAAACTTACAATGTTAACATAGGGCGATTGAACAATATGGTTTATTTTAACTTTTGGTGCTTGGTTATGTCATTCCTTAATGGTTTATTTACTGTCTTACCATTGAAAATTGCTAGGTGGGGTCGTGAAGGTACCATTTGTACACGTATTATTGAACAGATTTAGATAATATTTGTGACTGGTTCTTGTCATGAACCATATTCATCGACTGACGAAAAGAGGTTTTGAAAATCTTTCATAGCCTTGGAGGAGTTAGAGTTATGGACGGACGGACAGACAGACAGACACGTTTCCTCACACTAATAGCATAAAGCTCCTTTCGGTACTTAATAAAGAAAAAAATATAGCAAATTATTAAATTCTAAAATAATGATAAGCTCGTACACTTGAAATTGAAAGTGTCATTTGACAATTTATTCTAATGTTGAAGAAATGAAGGCTTGCCCGGAAGAACGTGACTTGTTACACAGATTCATATGTAACAAGTCACGTTCTTTCGGGCAAGCCTTCAAATGTTGAAACTTAAATTTTTCCTTTTGAAATTTCTTATCATAATCTTAATAAGTTTCTTTTATTCTCAGTTTAGAGGGAGTGTTTATGATGGGTAAAATTCAGTCTAAGCCAATGTTTATTTGTTTACAGTTAAATCAGCTATAATAATTTTATTTGCTTATTGCGGAAATAATACACACACATCGCGAATAAATTTTAGTTAAGGAATTTAGAACTGTTTAATCAAAATATAATTAGAATATAGGGGGATAAAAGTCTAATCGTTTAAAACTAATTATGGATGAAATGATTGATGTGTCTTTGAATCCACCGCATAAATGAAGTAATTGCAGCACACTTAGTTGTAAAGTTTTAACTGGGAGCGTAATAGTTTGAGACACTGTTGTTTCCAAAAAGGATAACAAACAATGTGGAATCTTGGTTAAACTTTTGTTGGGAACATAATTTCCTGCCCCTTAATATATTATAGTGGGTTGCTTTTAAAACTAAATCTTGAACACAACAAGGAAGACCTCCACAGTAGTCATGATGGACGAGTCATCAGCAAACCGATATAACTTGCACTTATTAAATAATTGGGACGTCATGAATGAAAAATTTGAACAGCGCAGGGTCCAGAACAGAGCCTTGGGGTACATCAGCTGTGACGTCGCAAGGGTTAGTCATAGAGCAGCCAAACTTGACACGAAAGATCCTGTTCGAAAGAAAGGAACTAATCAAAGCAATAAGATTGTCATGAACACCACAAGTAGTCATCTTGTATATAAGACCGTTATACCAAACCTGATCAAATGATTTTTGGGCATCCAAGAACAAAAGACAACCGTATTTAGCATAGTTAAGAGGGGTGTTCAGATCTGCGTCAAGCCCCCAGAACTGAAGTTGGCGGGAGTGACCTGGGTGAAAACCGAATTGCTAATCACGAACAAGATTGTTAGCCATACAAAAATCGTTAAACCTCTTAAGAATGACGCGTGCAAAGACTTTTGACAGCACAGGTAACAAGCTTATAGGCCTATAGCTGACAGTGAGACCAGTCTTTGATATGGTAATGATGACGGACTCTTTCCACTTGACTGGGAGATAACCTTGTTTCCAGCAGTCATTTGTGGCCCTGGTAATGGTTGAGACAACATAAGGCATATTTTTGAGAACGCTGTTTGTGATGGAGATTTCGTGAACACTCATAATAATGTCCCATAATGAGTGAGCCCATAAGTGATACACCCCTCGTTGACAAGTCGAATATTTGGGAGACTATCTGGGTTGTCCTCACTAGAAGTGCTATATTATTTTTCCAAGGAGAAGGCGATCAGTTTAGCCTTATCGCGATCACTGGTGACAGCATTGCCATCTGTGTTAAGAAGTGGCGACAAATTGATGAGTCTATTTCCTTTTAAGGCCCTTACAGTACCCCAGAGCGAGTTGTCCTGGACAGACAAGGACTTAAGCTTTTCGCTCCATATTTGATTTCGTAAATTTTTAACCTCTTCCTGGATCTTGCGAGCAAGCCTGTTGTATTTCGTCTTGAAGAAGGGTAGTTGTTTATGCTGCCATAACCTTCTATAGGAATGCCATTCAAGTTTGAGTCGCCTGAAGTAAGGAAAGCTAGCAATACATAATACAAAAAGGCAATTTATTGGTAGATAAATAAAAGAAAATAATAAAATAAAAATAAAATAACCAATCATTTTTGTAGGTACTTACAGTAATTTTGGATAACTGATCGAGTGTAGAATCTTGTAAGCGTTTTTATCCGCTTTATGACCGGTTTCCAAGATGTGGACTGAATAGGTGGAGGCGTTTTTATTACCAGTTCTACTATACGTGAGGTGGTCTTTGCTTCTCACATTTATTCTTAACGACTGCCCGCAATATCATTTATCACACCGTATAAATTTCATACACGCCTCTCCTCTCACAGTCTGATACATATATTGTCTTTGTTGCTGCCGATCATTTTCTTAACAGTGTTACTGTATTTATATATAATTTTAGGTTGTGGTTTTTAGCAACATTCTTAAATCTTTTTTATTAGCTGTCTATTGTACGGGAGAACTAAAAAGTTATTTTCCGGTTTATTGCGGAGGATCATGATTTCCTTGATCTTGACGTTGTTAGCTAGCTTCATTATGAAGGCTTCATCATAGCCATTCAGAATTGCATACTCCTTGATTTTCTCTATTTCAGCTTTGTGATTTTCCATAGATAACGGGAACGTGTGGGCTCTTTATGGTGAAACACTGCGACTTTATGGCTATAACAGTGATTGGAGTATGAAGCATATAGTCTTAGTTGGCTTTCGGTAGACGTCTACACATAGTCTATTATTTTCTCTATCCAGGTTCATACCCAGGAAGGCTAACATGCCATCTGTATCATTTTTCACAGTGAATTTTATGGAATTAGCCAAGCCTTTTATGGATATTGTATGAGCTTGTTTGAAAGATGTGAATAGTGCATCAGTTGCTGAGGGTAGGGGAGAACGGGATAATGGCCTAAGAACAATTCACAATATAATCAACTGTATATGCCCGAAGTACACAAATTTTTTTATACACACAGTGAGCACAAATTATTGGTACCATAAAAAGGTACGTTATAACTAAAACTGCTTTGTCGACGCGATTTGCAACAATGAAAATAGAGATACTAGAACTCCAACTATCCTCTCGCTAACTGTGATCGGTCGGCCTTCTCACCATGCGTATGAATGCATTGTTACTTCGTTTCCTGGACAATCCACAACATAAACTGCTAAAAAAAACGCCTGCAAAAATAAACTTTCAACGTTTTATGAGGAACAAGATTAAAAATAATAATTTTGGACAGTTAAAAGAACCCCTAAAATTTCCCTCCTATCCCCATTGATGCACCAAGAACATCGTCAGCTATTTTTTGGTGGCGAGCCTGATTCAATTGCATTTCATTTGGATAACCGTTCAGCTGTTTAAAAGATAACTTTAAAAAATTTAAACTTTGGTAGAAATAAAGTTTAACTAGCTCATTATTATGTTGTATTTAATATGCATTTAGGGACCATTAAATAGTTAATAATTAATTTTCTTTATTAAAAAAACAAGAGAACTAATTGCTCATTGTTTGCAGGACGATGTTGCGGTGTGATATAGGCATCGACCAATCGCAGTTATGCGTTAGGGAGGTGATAGACGGAGTTTCACTATCGACCTTTTTAGGGAACATATTTCCCACCAAGAGGCACACTGTAGTCGTCCGCCATCATCGATGTATACAGGGTGGTCCATAAGTCTGTCCACTCCTTTTATTTTTTGAACCGAAGCAGATATGTAAATTTTGATGAATCCAATGAATAGGAAGTTGTGGGTGGCCTATCCCATGGTGCACTTTTCATCATCCCAAATAAGCAAATTAGGACGCATTCAAAATTTATCTCAAAAACCGTAAGGGATAGAGAAAAAAAAACCAATTGCAAACTTGTTCAGCATAAAAAAACCAAACAAAACAAAAAAAATTATCCAAATCGGACCAACGGTTCCCAAAAAAGTTAAAAAAAGTAAATAACCATCTCAAACTAAAGAAAAAGCCAACTGGGCCAAACCAAAGCGAATCAGGTTGGTAACACTCTAAAGGGTATTTTCCACATGATGCCCTTCAGCACCAATGCACAACTGAGTACGTACTTTCAAAGATGCCATCACTCTTGTTACCATATCAGATGTAATGGATTGGCAGGCAGTCTGAATTCTCTGTTGCAAATCCAGCATAGAAGTTGGCTGAGTGGCATAAACATTGTCCTTAAGGTAACCCCACAAAAAGAAGTCTTTAGGGGAAAGATCTGGTGAGTGTGCAGGCCAATGAATAGGGCCACCCCGGCCGATCCACTGACCTGGAAACATTGCATCGAGATGATCACAAGTAGCTGCCGCTGAATGGGCTGGAGCCCAATCATGTTGATACCATACCCTTCGAAGTGATGCTAAAGGAAGCTCATCTGCAAATTCTGCCACTACAACATTTATTATCATGTCTCTGTATCGTGCAGCTGTCAACATCCCTTCGTAGAACAATGGACCAGCCAATCCACCATTCATGATTCCACACCAGACATTCACTCTCCAATTCACCTGGTGCAACCATCTAGGGTTTTCTGTTGCCCAAAAATGGAAATTGTGTTTATTAACCAGACCATCTCGAGAGAAGCTGGCTTCGTCTGACCCCAAGACCCAATTGAGAAAGCCTGGGTCATCGTCGATGCGATTTAGCAGCCAATTGCAGAACTCAAGACGAAAATCGTAGTCTGTTGGCTTCAATCCTTGGTGGCAGTGGACATGATAAGGGTGGAATCCATGCATATGAAGTAATCTTAATACTGATTGATGACTGCAGCCAGCTTCTTCAGCAACTGATCGAGTACTACAAAGAGGATTAGCATAAACAGCAGCTAAAATGGCTGTGCTGGAGTCCTCTGATGTGACAGTTGTTGGTCTACCTTGCCGGGTCTGATGACTGACATTTCCTGTTTGCTGAAATCGTTGAACAACCTGGCGAATTGTCTTAGAAGTGGGAACTCTAGCATTGGGATATCTAACTTGGTATTCCCTGGCTGCACCTTTGTAATTATGTGCAAATCCAAAACATAAAACCATACCAACCATTTCTTCTCTACTGTATTCTGCCATTTTTCAGACCTGATTGGCAGTTTCTTCCCCATTCATCAAAAAGCTTCAGCATTTAAAGGGCTAGTGCATAAAACCCAACAGGGGGGGACAGGAAGATGCAAATGCAATGCGAGTGCCAATTAGCATTTGCAATTAACTTTTTTTGGGAATCGTTGGTCCGATTTGGATGATTTTTTTTTGTTTTGTTTTTTTATGCTGAACAAGTTTGCAGTTGGGTTTTTTTCTTTATCCCTTACGGTTTTTGAGATAAATTTTGAATGTGTCCTAATTTACATATTTGGGATGATGAAAAGTGCACCATGGGATAGGCCACCCACAACTTCCTATTCATTGGATTCATCAAAATTGACATATCTGCTTCGGTTCAAAAAATAAAAGGGGGGGGGACACTTATGGACCACCCTGTATATACTAACTGTATGCCTCACTCCTGTTGCGCGAGGAACCCAGAAGTGAAGCATTAATAATTGACCACTTGTCCTGGTCAAGGGGGCAGCCGACACGTTGGAGATGTCAACTGGCGCTTGTTCTCACGTTATTTTCGTCCATTTTATCATTAAATTTTAAAATTTTAAAAAGTAAAATGGTACACTCATGAGTAGAAGTAAGATGGACAATGTTTTACTGAACTATGTTCTATGTAGGGATGAAGTTCGTGAATTGTTTAAAAGAAAGCATGCAATTATTAATGACTTTCTTTCTGAAGATTTGCATGAGATTCAAAGTGATTCTATTATTGCAAAATTATGTTTTAAAACAAGATTATTTACCTATGGGAAAAAATATTCAACACAGGCAAATGGAACTAGAACAAGCATCCGCCAAAAATTTACAAAATTAATGCTTTTTAATCATGTATAATAAAATGAGACGGAAAAACTTGATATAGTGTTCTTTTACAGTTTTTGCAAATTGGTTTCATACAATTTTAAATGAATTTCATACATTTTTAAACAGATTTAATATGATTTAAATGAATTTAATACGCTTTCAAATGAATTTAATACTCTTTCAAATAAATTTAATACATGTTTAAATGAATTAATGCAATTTTAAATAAATATAATATGTTTTGAAAAATTTCCCGGAATAAAGGCACAAAAGTAAACAGAATGTGTACTAATATGACAAAAAAGGAAAAGATAAGTATGTGGACAATAGTAAATAAAAGAAATAAACTCTTTCACCACAACAAAAATTAAGGAAAAATACAACCTGAACCTGGAAGCGCTTTTCGACAGCAAGGCTATCATCATTCAGCAGGGACCAAGGAGTACACTAGGGGGAACCGAGTGAACTGACTTGGAAGCGACAATCGACAATCGATCAGTGTAATGAAAAAGTAGTACGAGTGGTCCAGGAGCCTTTAACTCACTTTACACGCTCGCCCAAAAAGTAAACCAAACGAGGTACACTGAAGTAGGAAAGAAGCCTGATGAACCTCTTTAAGTCATCCAGAAAAGAGTCCCTTCATGGTAGGGATGAGAATCGGATTGTAGATTGACGAATAGCGAGTCCGAAAAACTAGGATTTAGCAGATCCAGTAGTTGGGGAACTCGGCCTTGTTAATGTTCTCGAAATTGACATCCAAGATATGACGTGGTCTTCGAAACCTGAGGGAACTCCTGATAGTGAGTGAGTGGTCCAGGATACCAGCAACCAGGGTATTTTCATGATGTTCCATCTTGGGCAGCATGTTCCTGAGAAGTGTTTGAACATAGGAACCAATGTGGGTCATCCCCCGATCTTCATAGATTGTTGGTATGAAGATCTGGGTATGATCGGAGGGTAACATTTTGGAAGGTCTGAAGATCTTTCCATCTCGATTTGCAAATGGAAGCCCAAGCAGGCATACCGTGAAATAAAATGGCACGAATCACTACCTTGTATACCAAGAGTTTGTTGTCCACTCTCAGAGCGCTGTTTCGCCCCAGTAGCGCGATGAGACTAAACTTCGCTTTCTTAGCCTTGTTAAGGGAATATTGGACATGGTCGTTCCATTTGAGCTTGGAATCAATCACAACTCCGAGATACTTATAATTTTAACCCACTCAAGCTTCCTACCATGTAGGATGTGGGGCCTTGGAGGGTTTTTGCGTTTGCGTGTGATGAACATGGCTTTACACTTGTTAACATTCAGCTGTAAGCGCCACTTAGAGAACCAGCTCTCACACTGGTGTAAAGCTTTTTGCAGACGGCTGATGACGTGGACTGGATTACGTGCCCAGGTCACGATGGACCCGTCGTCAGCAAACAAGTAAAGATTGCACTTTGTAAACTTAGAAAAGTCGTGGATAAAGAAATTGAACAAGGCAGGCCCCAAGACAGAGCCTTGGGGAACACCAGCATTAACATCAGAAGAGTCAGACAAGGAGTCACCAACCTTAACACGGAAGGTCTTGTTTCTCAGAAAGGAGCGAACCAAGGCAATCAGGTCATCAGGGAAGCCACAATTAATCATTTTATAAATGAGTCCATCATGCCAGACTTGATCAAAGGCCTTTTGAACGTCAAGAAAGATGATACCACCAAACATAGAAAGATTGAGAGGACCGTTCAAATCAGCAACAAGCCTTCATACCTGGAGCTGACATGAGTGAGCTGTGCGGAAGCCGAATTGCTCTTCACGAATAAGGTTGTTTGCCTCGCAAAGTCGTTGAACCTCTTGAGAATAGTTCGCTCAAAGACCTTGGAGAGCACTGGCAGTAAGCTAATGGGTCTGTAGCTAATGGGAAGAGCAGGATCAAGTCCAGGCTTGGGAATAGTGAGGATGATTGAGTCCTTCCAGGCGCTAGGGAAGTAACCGTTTAGCCAGCAGTCATTCATGATCCTAGTGATAATGCAAACAACATTAAGAGGCAAATTCTTCAGAGCACTGTTGGTGATGGTGTCGAAGATCCTTCCGGCTGTTTTTTTGTTTTTCAGGTGCTTAATGGTGTTCAAAATCTCAGAGGTGCCAATGATATTAGGATGAGTAAGAGCGCGTTGAGAGAAGCCAAACTTGTCACATACTTCTTTGACTTCACCAGTAATATTAACCAGACTGTCCTCCTTGGGCGTATTGAATTGACTTTTCAATGAGTCAGCGATGAGTTGATCCTTGTCCGGGTCACTGCTAACAAAATCGCTGCTTTCTGTAAACAGAGGAGGTAGTTCAATGGCCCTGTTGCTTTTAAGATCCCTAACAGTATTCCAAAGAGAATTGTCTTGGACGGACAGACTCTTGATCTTGTCATTCCACCTTTGATTCCGTAAGTCCTGGGTCTGCTCGCTGACCTTCCGCGATAGCCTGTTGTATTTCGTCTTGAAATGCGGGAGCCTGGTACGTTGCCACAGTCTTCTGTAAGTATTTTTTCCTGAATAGCCTGCCTGATGCGGGGAGGAAGCTCAAGATGGTCTGGCCGCTTGTAATCAACTGGAGAAGCACTAGCATCGGAAGCCATGAGAATGGTGCGAGTGACATTTTTGACATTTTCGTCGATGTCATTGCTGCTGTCTGGATCCTGATATGGAATGCTACTATCTTTAGACGTTCCCTAAACAATTTCCAGTCCTGCTTGTAACGAAGATTTACCCTCAGATCGATACTTATATCCTCGAAATTTAAAGCAACAGGGAGGTGGTCAGATGATAAGGCATTCACTGTGTATATGTTGTATGGTTTGAAAAACCCATTGAGGACAGCTATGTCAAGCACATCACTGACAGGTGAGTGATCACAGTAGTATCTTCAAGGGGACCGACGACGGAAGTGTCAATCTGGTCTAACATGTATCTATAGAGTACTGAACCGCTCTGATTTGTGCATCTAGAATTCCAGTGAGGATGCTTCGCATTTAAGTCACCTGCCATAACAACTGGAATGGGTCCGGACAAAAGCTCAGTATCATAATCAAAAGGAGATCCTGTATAAACTTTCCGATATGGGCCATGTTTAAATCCATGTGGATGGATTGGTTTTTCACCGTCCTTCAGTCCAGCTGAGCAATGGTCCTCAGGGTAACATTCTGGAATGACTGTAGTTCACTCCATCTGGTTTTACAGATAATCGCCCACGCAGGTATGTCATAGAGGAGTATGGTCCGGATAATCGATTTGTACAGAAGTAGCTTGTTGTCTATGCTGCAGGCGCTGTTGCGACCCATGAGAGCTATGATACTGTACTTAGCCCTCTTTGCTTTGTTCAGAGCATATGCCGGTTCAGACATATGCCGGTTCCATGAGAGTCTTGAGTCAATGATAACTCCCAGATACTTGTAGTTGTCCACCCAGTCCAGTTTCTTATTGAACAGAACAAGAGAATCTGGGGGACGCTTGAGCTTCCTATTGAGGTACAAAGCCTTGCACTTTCCGACATTAGGGCTCAACTTCCAGCAGTTAAACCAGTCTTCGAACTGCTTCAAGGCGCATTGCAACCGAGTGATAACGTGAGCCGGCTGGTGTGCCCATGTCATAATGGCAGTATCATCCGCATAAAAATACAGATTACAATTATCGGGTTTCGGGAAATCATGTACAAAGTAATTAAATAGCACAGGCCCGAGGACAGAACCCTGTGGGACACCGGCCTTTACAACACGGGGCGTGGAAAGATTTTCTCCAACTTTGGCTTGATAGGATCTGCCGTCAAGAAAAGATTTCACCAACAAAATCAAATCGGCAGAAATTTTGATCATTTTGTAGACAAGGCCCTCATGCCACACCTACTCAAAAGCTTTACTGGCATCGAGAAATACCACCCCACAGTACCTGGAAAGGTTCAGGGGGGTGCTCAGGTCTTCAACGAGCCTCCATATCTGCATCGGACAAGAGTGGGCAGCACGAAACCCAAACTGCTCTTCCCGAAAAAGGTCATTTGCTAGACAGTGATCTTGGAATCTGACGAGAATCGTTTTCTCCAACACTTTGGACATCGTGGGTAGCAGTCTAATAGGTCGGTAACTCGCCAGAATCGCAGGATTTTGCCCCGGCTTGGGGATACTCAACACAATAGATTGCTTCCAAGCCATAGGGAAGTAAGAAAATTTCCAGCAGACGTTAATGATATTAGTGAGATAGTCAATAAAGTTCTTCGGGAGATTTATAAGGGCGTTATTACTCACCTTGTCTCTTCCTGGAGCCTTCTTCTTTTTCAGTTTACTTATGATGGTGGCGTCCTCTCCAGCCTCAATGCTGTTCTTCGTTAAATGCTGTGGGACTTCATCAAAGTTGACAATACCTTCTTCCAAACGCTGAGACATGATTTGACTCTCGGGCTTATCGTTGGTAGGAGTAACAAACTGCATTTCCAGTGAATCTGCAATGACTTGGGCCTTGTCCTGATCAGTTTGAACATAGTCACCTTGTGGTGTACGGAGTGGAGGAAGCGTAACATTCTTCTTCTTCTGTAAAGCTCTGACCATACTCTAAATGGAATTGTCGCGAGCCGACAAGCTTTTGAGTTTTTCATTCCATCTAGCGTCGCGAAGCTCTTTTATCTCCTCTTGAACTCTTCGCACTAACCTGTTGTACTTGGTTTTGAGCCAAGGTTCACGATAGCGTTGCCATAGTCTACGGGTTCTGTTTCTTTCAGCAATTAGGCGTTGGATTCCAGGAGTGAGTTGGATTCGATGAGAAGGTTTATTCTCTGATGGATACTTACTAGCTTCTATGGCACTGTTAATACATCTGGTGATGTCATCAACAAGTTGATCGATGTCCTCTGTACAGTACGCAACGTCGGGATGGTAGCCATAGTCCTTAAGAATATCTTTGTAGAGCTTCCAGTCTTGATGATGTACGAGTTCCTCTCGGAAATTTATGTCAACATTGTCGAAGTTCAAAGCCACAGGCTTGTGGTCAGAAGAAAGGTCATCAATCGTGAAGATATTGTACGGTTTGAAGAAACCCTTCAAGAGCGAGATGTCCAAGATGTCACTACTAGGGGAGTGGTCGCAGTAGTAGGTGTCCTCCACAGGTCCAGCAGCGATGATATCATCTCTACCTTGTATGTACTTATAGAGAATCATGCCGTTGTAATTCTGCATTCTAGAGTTCCAGCTTGGATGTTTGGCATTTAGGTCACCAGCCAGGACGACTGGAGTGTCAGCACTGAAAAGTTCATCAAGCTCGCAAATGTCAAGAAAATGTTTAGGTGAATTGTAGCGCGCCACGAACTTCACTTCACCACAGCAGACGTCATTGATAATGATGGAGGCCGATTCCATACCTGCATAAGACTTGGATACTAATTCTTGGTGTTGAATTCCCTTCTTAATGATGATCGCAGCGCCCCCAGACGCACATCTTGCAGCATTTGAAGCCATTAGATCCTTACGGTACACACAATAGACAGGTAGCTTGAAGTCTTGGCTTGGTTTGAGTTAAGTTTCACAGAGGAAAGCAACGTCGATTTCTTGCTTTATCAGAAAGTTGTGAAACTCGATACGCTTTCGGGGAATGCCCCTAGCGTTCCATATCACGCACCGAAGTTCGCCTTTGTTGATTACAATATAACGTTGTGCAGCCATACTAAAATTAGTTGGTCGTAAGGAGCCCACTCAACTGTTACCTAGATTAGAAAATAGATGAAAAATACGTCCTAATTGTTTACACATACCTGGTAGGTCGTTGATGTTGAGGCTTTATCTTCCGGCGTAGAAACAGCAGCAGCATAGGATTTGCCTGCTGTCACTTTAGAACTAGACATCCTTTGAACCCGGGGGTATTTTGGACATTTCGTGTAGCTTGATGTGTGCTGTCCACCACATCTGATGCACTTTGGGGGGTCTTGTCCTTTGATCTTGGGGCAATCTCTTGACTGGTGCCTCTCAGCACATTTATTACAACGAGGATCTTCCGTGCAGCCCATGGATACGTGTCCGAAGCGCAGGCCGTTGTAACACTGTAGTGGCTTCTTATTCCCTCGAAAGGCCTCCACTGAAACTGCCAGCGGCCCAATAGGTGTTATGTTTTTCAATGACTGGATGTGTTCGGTGTTCGGGAGTAGAACCAAAACCATCGGCATATCAATGGATCCTTTGGCTTTCCTCAATCGAAGGACTCTCGTAGAGATGTCATTGAAAAGATAAGCTAATTAAAGGAAGCCTTTGGGAAATGCTCCGGGACTCCGAAGGCATGTAACTCCAAGGAAGATACACCTGTTAATAACAGCAAGGTAAGTAATGTTTTTAATAATATTGCCTGTGCTAAAAGTCTATGGATATAATTGAAAATAGTGACTGCTCGACAAACGGTGGCTATAAGAGAAGTCACTCTGATGGAACCGATGAAGAAGTGGAGAGCAGTCCCTGGATTGGTGTTGCTATTAAAAAATTCAGAAAAGGCACGAGGATCGATAACCTAAAGACTGTCTCCAGAGTAAACGAAGAAGTCGTCAGCGCGACTAGAATGAGAAATCCGAAGAATGTACAAGGTCGCTCGGCTAATAAAGACCATAGGATCACGAAGAGGTATGTACCGCCAATTATCGTGTGGACTCATAGCGTCCCGTTTAAGACGATTTTAACTGAGCTCGAGTAGCATGTTCCAGTGGAAAAGATCACCGTTCATATGGGCAGAGCTGAAACCGTCAAAGTTAAATGTGAAGATGAAGAATCACACAACAGGTTAGTCTTTGGAATTAAGTCTGATATATTTTAAAAATTCAGCATCATCAATTGAAGTCGGAGAAGGTCTTGAAATACGTAATTCGTAATGTGGATGTTACGTATGACCTCGATGACTTCCAAGAAGATCTAAAAAGAGCCAACTACTTCCCGGATAAAAAAAAGCGGAAAAACTGAAAATTTATAGCGAAGAGACCACGGTTTTAGGCCAATCAGAGAAATTACACCAAAAGGGGACAAATTAATGATTGGGCAGTTGGGTCCACCATTGGATTAATGCTGAGTCGCCATTGGGACCCGAGTCTGAATTTAGTAGTAAATTATTATTGGTTTTTTGTATGGCCATACTTTCAAAAGCGTCCAGCAGGTGTTTTTTATTTATTGAATGTAACAATTTTAAATTATCGATAGAAAAATCATGTCCAGTCTCGA
>JAHWFO010115853.1:175831-195773 GCA_023313115.1 Rhysida immarginata
ACAACACCAAGATATTTATAAGTTTCAACCCAGTCCAGTTTTTTGCCATATAGTGTTAGAGAATCTAATGATCTCTTTCTCTTCTTGGAGACAAACATCGCCTTGCATTTGTCTACATTCAATTTTAGCCTCCACTTGCTAAACCAGCTTTCACACTCCTTTAGAGCCTTCTGCAGCCGCGAGACTACTACGGCTGGTTGACGAGCACAGGTCAGTATAGCAGCGTCATCTGCGTAAAAAAAAGAGCTTACATTTAGAAGGACTTGGGAAGTCTCGCATAAAATAATTGAATAATACTGGCCCCAGGACTGAACCCTGTGGGACACCAGCTTTTACTTCATACATAGGAGATAGACTATCTCCAACTCTGGCCTGAAAGAACCGGTTGGAGAGAAACGAGTGTATCAGAGTAATTATGTCTTGAGGAAATCCATCCATAATCATTTTAAAAATAAGACCATCGTGCCAGACTTGGTCGAAGGCTTTGTGTACATCGAGAAAAACGACCCCACAGTACATAGAGAGATTAAGGGGCTCATTGATATCCGCTGCGAGCCTCCATGTTTGGAGTTGGCAGGAATGGTTTGAGCGAAAGCCAAATTGTTCATCGCGGATGAGATCGTTGGCATCACAGTGCTCAATGAATCTCTTGAGAATTGTTTTTTCCAGGATTTTGGAAATTGATGGTAACAAGCTGATGGGCCTGTAGCTAACAGGATTTGCAGGATTTTGTCCTGGCTTAGGAATGCTTAAGACAACTGATTGCTTCCAAGCATCCGGGAAGTAAGGGTTCTTCCAGCAGTCGTTAATCACTTTTGCAATATCTTGAAGATAAAAAAAAGCGGAAAAACTGAAAATATATAGCGAAGAGACCACGGTTTTAGGCCAATCAGAGAAATTACACCAAAAGGGGACAAATTAATGATTGGGCAGTTGGGTCCACCATTGGATTAATGCTGAGTCGCCATTGGGACCCGAGTCTGAATTTAGTAGTAAATTATTATTGGTTTTTTGTATGGCCATATTTTCAAAAGCGTCCAGCAGGTGTTTTTTATTTATTGGATGTAACAATTTTAAATTATCGATAGAAAAATCATGTCCAGTCTCGATGGAGTGTTTAGCTATGGCGGAAAGGTTGCTTTTCCCGAATCTTCTGTGGTCTATGTGTTCTTTAAACCTGTTTGATAAACTGCGTTTCGTTTGAACCTTTGTAAACCATTGGGCAATGGGAACAGTGGGCTTCATAGATTCCAAACTTCTGTAGGTGGGATACTTTGTCCTTGGGATTATCCAACAAATATCTTATTTGGTTCGGGTTGCTAAAAGATAAAGAAATGTTATGTGGTTTAAAGATCGAATTAAGTCCTTTAATAAAAAACTTATAGGGTAAGGAGATAATTTTTTTCTTTTCTTTAACGGTGTGTAATGTGGTTGTGTCTGAAATAAACTTTTTGAATTTAACTTCATTTAAAAATATATTAAGTCTATTTATAAGCGTATTAAATTCATTTAAAATTTTATTACATCTATTTAGAAATGTATGAAATTCATGTAAAACTGTATGAAACCAATTTGTAAAAACTGTAAAAAATTTATTTTTAGAGTATTTAGTAATTAAACTTCTTTTACACCCGTTATATTTATTTAAAATCTGATTAAATTCAGTTAAAATTTCATTAAATTCATTTAGAAATGTGTTAAATCCATTTGAAAGCGTATTAAATCTATTTAAAAATGTATGAAATTCATTTGTAAAAACTGTAAATCATGTGTAGGAAACAAATGACAAAACTTTTTTGTCATTGTATTTATAAAGAAATCTACATATAATGAATAATCTTAAAATAATTACCTTGTACGTGTAATAACTAATTATAAATTTTATAAGCATTTATAACTCTTTACAAGCATTACAAGCATTTGTAACTCTTTACAATATTGAGTTAACTTAAAACTCACGGTAAATTCACGCTCAACAGTAGAAATCTGAGCAATGTTTTGCCCTCTTGCCCAGGAAAAGTAAGCGATTATTCTGGCTTCATTCCTCTACCACAGAGTGAGGCATCCAGTTAGTATATATAGAGTATATATATATATCGATGTCTGCCATAAAGCTCTAGATTAGGAAAGTACGGCAAACTTCGTCGTCTGCTACCAAATCCGCCATTGTTGACCCAGTTGGCCCTATCAAGTTAATTTTTATATTTATATCAAAAATTTCACTTTACCAATTTTAATTTTATTAAATTATAAAAATTATTTAATTATTAAAAAACTATACCCTAATTTTTCGAATATAACGCGCACCATTTTGCAGTCAAAAAGAGTTACAAGAAGCCCTGCGCGTTGTACTCGAGTGCGCGTTATACTCAGATTCACATTTTTAAAGGTGCATCGGCAATGAGAAAAAGCGTTTTAAAAAATATATAATATCTTCGGATCCAATGATCAGATTTGAATGAAAATTCCCATGCCATAAGTGTTCGAAGGATGCCAAGATTAACCCTTTATCCTCATTATTTACGGAGGCATAGCAGAAGATTATTGTAAATACGATTGTGAATGGATTTTGGAAAGCAAAGCTTTTGCCTCCAGAAAACGAAGCGATCGAAGAAGTAGAGTCGCCAGCATAAGAACGGCCCCGATGCAAGAGCCTCCATTTCAAGAACCACCACCGCAAGTTGCAGCGCAATCAGCTGAATGGATGGAACTATTTCATTCCGATAGTGAAGATGAAGACTTTATTGGTTTTTAATTGTTATTAGGTATTTTATTTGATTTTTTAATTTGTAATATTTATAAAAATTTATTTTAGAAAAACCATTTCGTATCATATTTTTTTACGATTAGGCAAATCAAAAGGGCAATTATAATAACTACCGTAAATTTATTTTATTTTCTAGTATGTATGGCATCATACATGTTATACCTGAGTGCGCGTTATAGTCGAATTTTTTTACTATTCATGTAGGTTTAATGGGTGCGTGTTATACTTGAATGCGCGTTATAGTCGAATTTTTTAACAATTCATGTAGGTTTATAGGGTGCGCGTTATAATTGATAGCGTGTTATATTCGAAAAATTAGGGTAATTATAATTATAAAAAATATCAGAGATAATTTAATAAAATAGGAACTATTAAATTTAAGTTTTTGATTTAAATATAAAAATTACTTTGGTAATTAATTCTGATAGAAAATTTTAAAAATTATAATTTGGAAAAACTACCCGTTTTATTACAAAAAAAATTACAAAAAAATAACTACACATGCAATGTATTTTGAAATTTATTCATTTATGGAGGTTTATAATATTGACGTAAAAAATCTACCAAAAACGTATGGTTAAATTTTCTATATTTTTTTCACCCAAATAGCAAATTTTCATTATTCAATTTCATACGTTACATTCAAGTTTAATGATGAGTGATAATTAACTTCGCTAAAATAAGATGAAAATAACATGGACGTTTTATTTCAAGTTTTGCCTCCACATTTCACAGACAGTTTAACCTTGTTATATTGAATTGTATTTTCTTAAAAAGAACTATATTCCACAAAAAATTATATTTTCTGGTCGTCTGAGAATTGCACAATGCAACATTTCTATAACATTCGGTAAAGTTATAATATAAACGTACTTGCTTCTTATTACTTCTTCGATATTTTAACGAATTTATTATACTCCAAGGAGCATAGATTGAAGGATCCTGAAATGTTGCTTAGTCGGATTAAAATTTAGGATCAATCAACGAATATTTCATTAAAAATTTATTCTAAACTGCATCTTGCAAATGCATTTCAATGGTATCTTCTATCGCTGCTTTTAGGCCAACAATGGCTGACAAACTCACATGACAGCCGTTCTACCAATCAGCAGCTGCGGGCGGCGCGGAAAAGGTTTGCCATACTTTCCTAATCTAGAGCTTTAGTCCGCCATTACGAGTGATTTTTTGATTCCTAGATGTCGTATCGTCCTGTAGCGAAGCTGCAGAACTAACGAGCTATTGCATGAACTTTAGGGTTTGCCATATTTTCGTTCTCACCCAATTTATTTTTTTGAATCGGTGTAGTTCACGTTCCCTACGTTTTATTTTTTTTTGCTCACCCTTAATAGCAGCGCCCATGCGATGGCATAACTAAAAGGTTTATACACTCAAAGTTTTTAGCTGTTTTCATTACGTGACTGATCCCAGAATTCAACGCGGTATTGCACTATAATCAAAATGACGATTCCCGAGCGGAAAACATTAAAAACTCCGATTATAAATCAACGACGTTACCGTGAAGACCAAGGTGATAAGAGATCATTAAATCGCTACCTAAAACAAGTTCAAGCAGCAGGATTTAAGTTGCACCTGAAAGGCGTGGGTGGGCCATCAACGTCGAATGACAGTATTGCAAAAATTAAAGAAGCGTTCACCCGCAGCAGGAGAAATCCCCGCATCGTGCATGTTTGGAACTGAGTATTTCAAGGAGCACCGTCTGTAAAGTTTTGTCAAGAGCAAACTGCAATTTCATCTGTTTCATCCTATGAAAAGATTCAAGGCCAGGCAACGATTTTATTCTGACAAGGACAAGAAATCGGCCAACTGGAGTTGGTTTTACATCAGTAAACCTACTTTTACGCAGATACTTAATGAAATGCCTGCTCGTCTGAAGCTTTACCTCTATAAAATTCACAATATGCTTGAACTGAATAAGAACGACAAGCCGCAACGTTTTGCGTTTACCATAGCAGTACTTGAGAGAATCAACAATGACACGACTATCAATATGCTGAGATAGGTTAATGAACTTTTTGACCCCCTATCTCCCCAGAGGCTAGCATATATCGTGTACAGAGAAGAAAAAGGCGAGGACTTTTAAGTTTAATTCAAAAAATTAATGAGTTCATTAAATTCAGAAGAATACAAGTTAATCTTTCGAATAAATAGATTCCAGTGGTCCCTGATAGGACCTTATAGTAGTAGGCTTCAAGCCCTTCCCGGGCTGATTTACAATCTCGCTGGTGGCTCAAAGTCTGTCCCGCAATGATTCACGTATGGTCCCCGGCCGGAGGTGGCTCTGAAGCTGGAAGGGCTGAATAAACTGTAGTTGAAACTGGACGTAGCTATCACAGAGCACGTCGACCCAGTCGGGTTTGGGAGCACAAGAACAAGTTAAACAAGAATAACATGAGTGTGATATCGAATTAATTGTTACCGGAGCATTGTCGGCCTATACAAATGGTCCTCGTGTTATCTCTCTTAACTAGCACTAAGAATTCTAAACTTTAATGACACTTAATTGACGTGATGAAATAAATAAACAAGTTCCTAACCACGGCATACCACACTAGCTTAATCACTACGGCAGACTTAAACGTTAGGTTGACTGACGAAGCCAAGCGCGACACGCGACTTGAGTACTCAGCGCGATCGCGACTTGCCAAGGAAAACGTGACAGTGGTTCCTAAGCGTTCCGCTCTCGGCCTAGCGAAGTGTGGCAATGATACCGGGTTAGCCTAGTCGAGCTCGCTAGTACGACGTGGCTCGATGACAGTGTGCGACACGGACGATGAGGGTAGATCGTCCTGGCAGTCCTCTGACTGCAAGTTCGCTTGCGTATCGTTAATCTCTTCGGAAAGAATGGCCTGGCGCTGGGAGTCCTCCTGTCGGCCTTCCAGATCGATGGCCTGGGTGAGCAGGGGCACCTCCTCTTTCAGCTCGCTCTCCGGTTCTTGGTATGCCTCTCTCTTCCCGGAGCTGTCGTCGCCGACTACGGGGCTTAGCCCGGGGACGTGGGATTCCGATGGCGGCACACAAAACTCATCCAAAGAGTCTGTCTCTATATTAACGGGTTCAGCATTAATGTTTATAAAATCACACTTTTGGTCACTTGCCTGGTAAGCCTGTTCCCTATGCATACGGGACGTAGGCGGGTGAGGAAGGCTGGGAGACCTCCGTCTTTTATGGCGATCAGTCCGGATGGCTGGGCTAGATCGGGTATACCGATTGCGACTTCTTGAGGTCGGCTTTTTGATACCTTCTCCTTTCAGATTACTCGGGCCTCCTCGGTTCGTCCGGCTGGCGACCGTCGTTCCGCGTAGTCGGCTATACTCTGCACGTCGAGTCCGGCTACTTTGCTGGGTTGCGAACCCCTCTCTAGGCGGCCTTTCCCTCTTCCGTTCGTGTCGCCTATGTGTCGGAGTAAACTCGAGAGCTCCTCGACTATTATTATTGCAAGATTGGAATAAGGAAGGTTTCCGACTAAGTCTCTGGTTCCGCTGTTCGATTCGAGCTTGGGCGCCTCTTCCATCGGAATGGGTGCTGCTGCTGACTTGTCTTTCCTTCCTATTCATCTCACATAGGCCTCGGGAGTCTCTCTCGATTGTGTCTTCGTTCGCCCTTTTTATTCGCCTAGCTAATTAGCTGATTATGCATTCGATTATGCAGGGCGAATGGGCGACGAGAATCTTGCTTCTCGACCCTTCGGGGTCTTCGAAAAGTTTTCCTAGGAGGGGGGGGGGAGGCATTTGGCGATTTTTTTCCGCTCAATCTTTACTGGCCCCGCTCTCCGTGCCTTGACTTCAGGCTTCGACTTTGTCGGATCGTTTCTCTCGGCCGTTCTCCGTCTCGCCCGAGAAAAACGATCTGACACAGTGCTTTCCTACCAAGATTGCTTTTAGTGATGAGGCAACATTCTGGATGTGCGGAAAAGTTAATAAACACAATTGCAGGATATGGGAAACGAAAAATCTGCGTGTTATACAGGAACTTAAGTGTAAGTGGGCAGAGAGAGAGAGAGAGAGAGAGAGAGAGAAACTTAGTGAACATGCGGTGGTCACTATGGCGAACGAAGGTGATAGGATCAGTTCTTCGTCATTGATCAAACAGTAACTAGCATTAATTACACATAAACGCCTTTGCAGTACACCCACTGACTTCGGACCAAATATTGCACAAGATTTTTAGTGAACAATATAATAACATCCCTCAAAAATAATAAATGAACTTGTCTTTCTTAAATTCTATAGACTGCTGGTTAGAAAAATTTTCTAATTTGCATAAATTAATAAATTAGGTAAAAGTGAGGCATTTGAAACGAGCAACTGCATTAAATACACAGTGTTTGGGTAGTATTTGGATAGAATTGAAGTGGTAAGTTGACAATCATGTTCTTCAATGGACATCTGTAACTTTTTATGTGTTTCTTAGTTTTTTGCAACGTTTATGTTATTTCAGGAATGGGGAGAGGAAAGACTTAACAGACAGCGAGAAAGGCAAAATTCTCGTATTAAGAGATACATCGCTTTCACATCGAGAGTTACGAAAGCGAATTCGTCGCGGAAAAGATGTTGTAAGCAATTCTTGTAAGATCCAAAAAACTATGGCAAGAGACGGCCTTCTGGGAGACTTGAAGTGTTTATTCCATCCGAGAAGCATTTAATTATGAGAAATACAGCCAAGATGAAAGCGTCCGTATCCAAAATTGCATCAACATCTGGAATGGCAGGACAGTGCAGAAGCTCTTACAAAAGACAAAGCATCTGTCATGTAATAAGATCAGGCATAAAACTGTCCTCATTTCCAAGCACAAAGCTGCCAGATTAAAGTTCGCCAAGGATCATATGGGTTGGAACAAAGAATGGAGTAAAATCATCGTTTTCGATGAAAAGCAATTTAACCTTGATGGTCCAGATGGATTCCTAACCTACTGGAACGATCTGCGGTAAGATGGACGAAAAAGCAAAGTGCAGGTGAGCTGTAATGGTGTGGGCTGCCATAGGGTCCAGAGCTAAGAGTGATAATGTGTTTTGCTCAAGTCATGTGGATCAGCATGAATATCAAGGCACTCTTACAGATAATATAAGATGTGCCCAAATGAAAAAGAGACTACGGTTATATCTAACAAGTATTTTAATTACGGAATATTTTAAGTGCAGAAAATTTGACGTACACTTTATGTGTAACGTGATGCCTACACAAAATTGCCTTTGATAATGATGCACTGATCTCAGAGCATAAGAAGCGAAACTCCTTGGTTGCATACGGATTGTTTTTCTATGGTCCTCTGCACTTGCTTGTCGCAGGTGAACCAATGACCTGTCTGTGGTTTTTATAAGGGGCCAAAAATATGGGAATCACATAGGGAGATGACGGGGCTATACGGAGATGTTTGAGGACTTCCCATCGAAATGTTTCCAGCAGGTGGAGGGTCTTTTTGGCCACAAGTGGCTTAGCATTGTTCTTGAGCAGTACTATCCATTTCAAGAGCTTCTTTCTGCGCTTTGGATGGCCCGTTTCGGCTTCAGCAGCGTGTTGCAATTCCATTCAGCATTAGCCGTTTCACCCCTTTCTAGCCAGTCGAGGAGTATGGGTTCTTCTAAGTCGAAAAAGAAACTGAGCTTCATTTTTCCGGCCTTCATGGAAGAGTGAGTTGTTTTATGGGGTGCCGGGATATCGCTACGTCTGTCAACAAACGTATTTACCAACTTCGATTAGATATAACGGCGCTACAGTGAAAGTCTCCTTTTCATTTGGGCAGACCATATATTTTGTGTATAGGAAGGGCACTTAATGGCCCTGGATGGATATTTAAGCATGATAATGCTGTATGCAAAGTCTGTGAGGCTTCTACTGGAGAAAAAAAGTAAGGAGTTTCGGAATGGCCAGCAAAGTCTCCGGGTTTAAATATCATTGAAAATTTATGGGGAAGCCTTTCTCGAAAACTGTATGTGAACGGAAAACAGCCATTACCAAACGTTGGAAATAAATCGCACAAGTCGAGGTAATCAACTTATACAATTCCCTCTCAAATGGATTGTTTCAAGTTATTTACAAGCAAGGTGGGAAAACACATTATAAAAACTTTGTTCTCAGTAAACTGTTTCGATTTATACTGAATTACTATTTACTGTATTTAATGCAAAGTCACATTAAGAATTTAACACCTCACAAAAATCATGTAAAATGTTCACAAGACGTCAATTAAATTTTGTTTATTTTGTGTAGACAACATAACATGTGTTTGCCTATTATTGAAATAATTTACATATTTTTGGATTTATTCATTAACCGAAAATCTAGCATAATGTTGATGGCTGTAATGCAAAGGCGTGGAGTGTACCTAGACATGCAAGAAAATTACGCATTACAATCATGGGGGAACATCAGCCCAGATTGTTTTTCGTACATGGCGGCGCACCACCCCATTAGGGACTTGATGTTCGGAAGACTCTATCACCATTTTTAAGACAAATGGATAGATTGATGGCACGATCTCTTGGCCACCATATTTACCTCATAACCCCCATCTATATTTTCCAGTGGCCGTATATTAACAAAGAGGTTTAGAGCAGGAATCGTGCAAGCCATATCATTCATCACCCAGGAGATGTTCAATACCACTTGGAGAGAGATTGAATATTGCCTTGATATTTTGCGGGCCACAAAAAGAGCTCATATCGAGTTAGACTGTATCGTGGTGATATGAATATAACTGCCATAAAATGAATTATTCTGATAATTTCAATGAATATGAAAGTTAGGATTAGAGTTAGGGTTAGGGTTAGGATTAGAGTTAATTATTTGAACGGTTACCTATTAATAAGTAATAAAAAATAAAATAAATCAAAAATAATAAATAATAAACAAAAAGCTGACGTTTCGGATACAGACTCTCCTTTTCAAAGCAAGGGTAGTTCTTTATATCAAGGAGAATATTAGTGAATAGCCTGAAGTAATGAAAGGAGTGTTTATATAGAGATACAACGTAGGGAGGTGGAGGTGGGAAGTAGGTATTAGAGGGAACGAATGGGAAGCCTGGAAATGATTAGAAGACGTGGTGGCAGGGGCGTAACTATCGGGTGATTAGACTAGCAAATGTCCAGGGACCTACGCCAGTAGTATATACAGGGTGTTCTCGAATAAAGTGTACAAACTTGAGAGGGGGTTATAGAGGGATCAAATCTAATGTTTAATGTTTCTCACTCAAAAATTATTGACGAACGACTAATGGTGATTGACCCCCGAAGTAAGGACTTTGGAACCCCCGACTTGAAGATTTTCCAACGGCATTTACCCGTAGAGACGTCCAAGAAAAGGTAAACTTTTATCTTTACGTTTGGTGGGCCCCGCTTTGAATCAGAGAACTTCCCCGCATTGTCCTACCGTATTCAACCAAGAATCGAAACTTTCCGGAGAAATACATGTATAACCTGTATAACCTGTTAGGAAATATATAATATATTTGGATCATATGTTGTGACTCAGAACGAAAAGTTAAATAAGAGATAGATAAAATTTAAACTTATCCGATAACGAGATGAAGGTTATTGCTCGAATGTTCCGTTAGGGACGACCGCGGTACTCCTCCCCACTAACTTATTTTCCTTACCTATTCCATACATGTATGAAGGAAAGACGCGAAAGAGATACCCCCCTTCCCCCTCGCAGTTCCCTTTGACAACGATATTACTTACCTGATATGAGTTGAGATTACCTGAAGACAATGTGCTTTTGGACTTTCTTCTTCAGACAAATGTATTAACGACCCTCTAGGACAAAAACATAAAGTCATTTGATCAGGTTAATCTTGTTAATGAATGGTTTGGATTAAAAATAATTGAAACTAGACGACAGGAAGATAGACAGGTTAAACGATATATATCTTTTATTATTCGACGTATTTACTCCAGAGACGTATTTTTTTGTCAGTAAAACAAATCATCTTTTGACTTTGAGAAATGACGTACAGTAAAGAATAGTGTTTCTTACGGATAATGATAATCAATTATTCATTGACAGAAATTTCCTTAATTAATAATTTTATCAGAATACTAGAGTTTAATGTTTATATGACTTTAATAGTTTTTATTTTTGTATTCGCCCAATTGATTGTTAGTTACGTTGTTTGAATTAAACGGCCCCGTCGAGTTTTCAATTATTAGGGGGACGAATCCAGTAGTTGTGTACCTCTCTATTTATTAGAAGATAACTGGATAAGAAGGAGACCATTCGTATAGTAGTATATTTTGATACGAACCCGATAGTAATGTTGTGGGTAGTGTGGAGTCTTTTATGGGTAGTTTGGCAGACCGTTACAATATATACACCGAACAAAGGGGGCCTCCATAAAGGTTTCTAGCCAGCGGCCTCCACGTTTCTAGTTACGCCAGTGCGTGGTGAGAAAGGACAAAAAAGAGGACTAATGGTAGGGGACAGCGGGAAAAATGTGATAGGACAACACTCTCATAATCAAAACGACAGAAATACTAAGAAGGGGCTAGGAATGAAACAGTCGAAATCCGCATATAAGAGCACCGGGTAAAATGCAACTACATAACGGCGCTCCCACAAGCCGGTCCAACTTTACCAAAAGAATATAGGGCTGGACAAACAATTGAACATAAAAAAGGAAAATTAAGAAAGAATATAGAAAAAAAACCATTAAAACAGAGGAAATAACTGAGAAAGCTGAACATAACGAATGTGGAAAAAACTGATAAGAAAAATAGGCGAGGGGAGGAAAAATTATAGAAAGGAATAGACAAGGGCCTAGAAAAGCGTGCGACAAATTAGGGAATAGCTGGAGTAGGAGGGGAATATCGAATAGGTAATGAAGGAATGGTGCCTTTGCTAAGGTTAATGCCATTAGACGTTGAGGAATGAAATTACAAATAAGGAAAGACTCGAATTGCTTTCTTTCATTTTTATTATGGAAGTTATTGCGAAGAATATAGATGCTGACTTCCTTTAAAAAGTGACCAGAGAAATTAAAGTGTTAAGCGACAGAAGTGTCAGCATTGCAAAGGATGTCGAACTTATATCTGGCGCATCTAGTAGGTGTGGTATTACCAGATTCTCCGACATACTGCTTCTGACACACTCGCAAGGAAAGACTTAGTAAATTCTTTAGAAGGAAAGACAGAACATGCAACTTGATAGCACTCCAGCCAAACAGATAATGCCAAAGTGGCGTCTCACTCGCCAGTAATTCCTCAAACGGTGATGAGGAAGCAGACTGTGCTGGAGTGGTTCTACTAGATTGCAGGTGCGAGATACTCTGCAGGGTTCTCCCCAGGCCCTTTTGAACGGGCGCGCCGCCCAGCTAATTTTGGCGACCGCCCGGCTGAATACACGAAAAACTGCACACAACTGCATAATATTTTGTTTGTTTTAAATTTTTGTCCGCCCGGCTATTTTATCTTTCCACCCATCTGATAAAATTTTCTGGGGAGAACACTGCTCTGGTAATCGGCAATACCAACACCTTCTAGATACAAGGCCTCGGCACGGAAGAGACTAACGTCAAACAGTAGGCAGCAAGGCCAACTATAAATACAGGCCAGGGCAGTCGAAAACGATGTAAAAGGTGATTTTCGACTGCCCCGGACTGTATTTATAGTTGGCCTTACTGCCTACTGCATGATGTCATAGTCTTCCGTGTCGAGGCCTTGTGCCTAGAAGGTGTTGGTAATACCCAGTGACCGATATTATCCCATTCTATCCTATATGAGTGAGTGCATGAGAATAAAATGAGCGCCATTCCATGCTGGTGGTGACCTTTTGAACTAATTTTTTTTTTTGGTGTGTATGAACTTCCCATGCCCTCTTGTATAATATTACCAAGTATTATAGCTTTTGGTCCAGTAGTTTTTTTTTTATGGCCATGTCAAAATGTCACTTTAATTATAAAGACCCTGTGTCGGAGCACCGACCGGGAGCAGCGAAGGAAGAAAAAAAAGTGAGCGAACGAGTCGATTCCGACGACGAGGGAGAGGAAGGAGAAGGTAGAGATATTCAATGGAAAAAGGTAAGCAGCGAAGCTCGCCGCCCGTAAAGGAAAATAGAAGAGGCAGAAGCTTCGAGAAAGATGAAAATGAATTCTCATTGGCTAAGAAAAACAGCATGCAAAAGAGGTAATTAAAAAGCGGTATAAAAAGGAAGGAAAGGAGAAGGATAATAGACAGCAATACCACAAAGTCTGGAAAAGGAAAAGGATGGAGAAGCTAGCCGAATAGTGATTGTGTGTTTGTGAGTGACTTTCAATTCTTGGACTTAGGATTGTTCATGCCGCAACCAGCCATCTCCAATGCGTGCATGAGTAACTTTGTGACTTTAAGTGACCTTCCCCCCGGCAACCCCAGGGGAGGTTTCATCCCCCCCCCCCAAACTTTTTCTACTCTAAGCCATGGAGAACATGGTGTTAATGGTTGCCGACGGACCAATAGCCGTCAGCATGTTTATGAAAAAACTCTATTTTAAGACGGGCATCCCGCCCGTGTTGCCATCTGGTGATCCTGCAGTTTCTGTCGTGCAGAGACTTTCTCCAAACGAATGGAGGATGCTCTGCCGACAGCGAAACATTGCAGACCGTATTGTGTCTGCGGATTACGTCAAGGTAGGGCAAACCACCGTCCGCCTTGTCTATGCTGAGCCCGGATATCTGCCCATCTGTATCCGGGACACCTCGCCGCTGATGAAAGAAGACTACCTGAAGAGATACATGTCCGACTATGGTCAGGTCAAGAAAGTAGCCTACCCAACGCATCCAGATTCTCCCTTGCAGATGACTGGTGATATAGTGGACATGAACCTTCAGAGGGAAATTTCAGAGAACCTTGTAATGCACGGTAACAAAGTTCGCGTGTCTTACAAGGGTCAAAGGCAGTGCTGCTGGTACTGCAAGAAAACGTCGCACGTTAGAAAAGACTGCCCTCTCCTTAAGAAATGCGATGCCTGTAATCGCATTGTGAGCAAGTACCACCAGTGCCCGGAGAGGGTGTTTGCAGCGCCAGCAGATGTTCCAGCTTCGCCTAAAGGAATGTCGTCCCAGCAGCAAGACATGATGTCATCACCGGCCAAGTCATCAGGGCCAACCAGAGCTTCGTCGCCTAGATCACCATCGCGGAAGAGCCAAGTTTCACCGGCTCTTCCGACTCTTCCCCAGGAGCAAAAGGAGACGATGCCACCACCGCCTCGAACATCTTCGGCTCCAACTAAATCTTCGGAGCCTAGGAGGGAGAGATCATCGTCACCACCTTCCAAGCTCCCAGAGATAACACCTCTTCCTCAGTCATCTCTGGATGTGTCGATGGGTGAAGACGAAGCTTCTGGAGTTGACGACGTAGACGCTTCAATCTGCAGCAGAATCTGCCTTCTCAGTGGAGGAGTTTCCAACTCTTCCTCCACCAGCGCAGTCAACAACATCACAGCCTGCGCAGACTATTCATACGTCGTCACTATCCAGGATGACATCTTCTGCTAGGACCTCGCTTCCATCAGCGCAGAAACAGCAGGATCTTATTGTGAGGACGAGGAGTCCCCGCAAGAAAAAATCCAGACGGGATCGTGGCAGCAGGGACGAGAGACGTGCAACTTCTTCCTCCGAGAGAGACAGCCACGCGAGCCACCAGCGCAGCCCTTCTTCTCCATCAGGTTGTCTGCGATCTCCGATGAGAAGAACGACGGAGCCTCCCGTATTATCTGGGAAGCCCAAGTCTCAACCGGATACGGGTCAGCAGGTGCGCCATTAAACATCCTCAATGAAGGTCATCTCCCTGAGCGTGCGTTCTCTTGGTTCCTCTTTTAAGCAATCGGTGTTGTCATCGTTCATTGCCCTGTACAGGCCGGACATCTTGTTACTACAAGAAGTAAAACTCGCCACTTCACAACAGTGCTACGACCTTCCGGGCCTTCGCAGTCAATATACCAACGGACAATTCTTCATCAACTCTTCGTCACCAAATGGGAAAGGGGTTGCCTCCATCATCTTCAACCCCTCCATTCTGGTGTCGAATTGTGTGTATGACTGCGAGTGCAGGGTAATCTCTTTGGAAATTTCAACATCTGATGTCAATTTCCGATTGCTTAATGTATATGCACCGTGTAGAACAGCAGAGAAACCGACGTTTTTCACAGCATCTTCTCGTCTGGTCATGTGTATCGTCTGTGCAGCAAAATGCATTGTTCGACCTATGGACACACAATCCACAGAGTAATCAGTTTGGGTCTACTTTCCATCAAGGGCCCACTACATCAAGATTAGACCTTTTTCTCGTCGACAATGCTTTTGCTGGTTCGCCGGGTAAAATGGAGGTAATTCCATGTTCATTCACCGACCACAGTGCCATCATGTGGTCATGGAATCCTCCATTTCCAGTATCATCTACAGGCTCTGCAGTCCATCGCAATTGGTTTCTGAATGTTTCTCTGCTCGACGAAGAGGAATACAAGGGAATGTTCGCTCAGTTCGTTGAAAAACACCTTCGTAATGTGCCTCCTACGCTTGCTTCGTGGTTAGAACTGAAAACCAAGATCAAACAGTTCTTTCGGAAGATTGGGTTAGATGCTGCTCGTCGTCGACATCGTCATCTCCTCATGTTACAAGAAATCCTCCGGCTCCTCCAAGTATCCACCCCAAAGGAAGAGTTCGAGATGGAGATTCGTCAGGTGAGGAGTGAGATTAACGCTCTAATGATCCGGAAGGCGGCTGGCGCAGCGCTCAGAGCCAAACTTTCCTGGGCGACTAACATCAGGAATTTATTATCAGCCGCTTTCGCCGAGGAGAGACGACGTGCCAACAAAAAACGATGTCATCGATTGGTGGTGGAAAATGGGGAAGTGAATTCTGACTACATTTTGTCAGCCTTTCACGCCCATTTTTCATCATTTTTCAGTAATCCAATCATTCCATCAGTCGAAACGAAGCAGTGGATTGAGGCGCTAAGACCTTTTTCTGAGGATGCTGACCTGTCCATCTCTCGTCCCTTTTCCGAAGACGAAGTCAAGAAGTTCCTGTCAGCGGACGGCCGTCATCAGTCCAGCCCGGGTATGGATGGCATACCATACCCGTTCTATAATGCGACATGGAATCTTCTTGGCCCTTTCCTGGTGCAAGTATTTAATTCGATTATTGAAGACCCGTCTTCCATCACATCGGACTTCACCATGGGGAAAATCATCTTACTCCCCAAGGTGCTGAATCCAGAGCTTGTTACCCAGTGGAGGCCAATAACCCTTCTTAACACCGACTACAAGGTCTTCACTGATGTATTTCAACAGAGACTTAAAGTTTTTGCCAAAGATTTCATCAATCCCGGACAATCCTGCTCTATTCCGTCCCGCAGGATGTCCGATAATCTAATTACGATTCGGTGTGTGATGGAAGAAGCGTGTGCTCGTCAGCAAACTCTTGCCGTTTTAAGCCTTGACCAGGAAAAGGCTTTCGACAAAGTGAACCATGGGTTTCTCTTTGAAGTGTTTCGACACCTTCGTCTTCGGACTTTTGCCACGATTATTTCCGCACTGTATGTTTCGGCCGCATCATGTGTGGCGATTAATGGTTCCGTATCTGCCACCTTCAATTTGTGTAAAGGTGTGAGGCAGGGGTGCCCTCTTTCCCCCCTGCTTTACATCTTCTATTTGGAACCATTATTCCAATACTTAATACATATACTAGTGTTAGGATATGTCTTTTCTTTTCAACCGACCATGGACTCCATGCACTGGCAACAAGTGGTTGAGAAGTGCATCTCTCGCCTTGATAAAAGTCTTCGTTTTCCAACATCGATGTTTGTCAAGGTGAGATTCATCAAGACTCATGTGCTTCCAGTTTTAACATCCAAATGCCTATTCACCTTGCCTTCGTATAATCTCCTCATGAGACGCCGAGGGGCAATTGTGAACTGTGTTTGGGGGACGACTGCTCAGCAATGTCATCCATTAAGAGCAGCGTTCCTCTTTATTCCCTTAGTGAGAGGGGGGTTGGGTTTACCCGATATTAAACGGTATCTCATTGCGGCCAGGCGGGCTGCCTTGATTCGGGTTTTCCTTAGACCTCCCCCTTTATGGGTGAACTTCTTTTTCTTACATCTAAGGTTCTTCTTCAAGATGAATAGGCTTCCGTTACCTCCCTTGTTGCCAGTAGTAGCGTATCAACAACAACCGGACATTTACAAAGCCTTCAACCTGGACTTTGAATTAATATTACCGATGCTACGCCGTATTGATCCTCAGCAATGGGGAATGCTTCGGCTTGCATGGTTCTTTCAGCAGACTGTCCCTGGTGAATCGACTGACATCGTTCGACTTCTTCCCGATCGCCCGTGGGCAGCAGTCATGAAGCTTTTAAAATCTTTTGCTTTTGAGAAGACATTGTTCAACTATCAATGACGGCTGCTGCATCACGGGTTTTATTCCCTTCAACGTCTGTTTCAGTGGAAGGTGGTCAGGTCTGCTGGATGCTCCGTGTGCGGCATAGCCGAGACCATTTGTCTTATTTTTTACGAGTGCCCGTTTGCTATGTCGATCTGGGATCGTTTGAGGCAGCATTATGGGCTGGTACATTTTTCATATCAGTCTGTGCGCTTCCTCTTAAATGATTCTACTGGCGAGGTATTAAAACCGGACCTAGCCGTTGCGACCGCCTTCATAAATAAACAACTCTGGCTGGCCCGTTGGAGTCGATCGCAGGGCCGTCCTCAATCAACCCCGATCGTATGGAGGAAAGTGGCCACTCAGCTTCGATCCTTTCTCCTCCTCGAATGGTCGCGGCTAGGTTTGTTTACGTTCAAGAAACGCTACACAACATCCAAGTGTTTATGTGAGGTCATCGGAGGAGACCAGACCTTCCTTTTTACCTTTCCGATGGCTCTCTGATACCTCGTCAGTGGTGAACGGGCCTCGTTTTTGAGGCGTTTGGATAAGTCACACAGCCCCGTATGGGCTGCCTGCCACTTACAGCATGTGCGTCTGGACGCCTAGATTTTAAGACCTCATGATTAGGCGTCCGCTGAGGCAACACCATCAGCCTCAGCTCCAACAGCGGAGAAGCTAGCCGAATAGTGATTGTGTGTTAGTGAGTGACTTTGTTGTTTTCTTGGACTTAGAAATTATTCACGCCGCAACCAACCATCCAACGCGTGCGTCAATAATATTGTGACTGTTAGTGACCCTCCCCCCGGCGACCCCGGGGAAGGTTTCACCCCTCCCCCGAACTTTTTCTACTCTAAGTCATGGAGAACATGGTGTTAATGGTTGCCGACGGACCAATAGCCGTCGGCATGTTTATGAAAGAACTTTATTTGAAGACTGGCATCCCGCCCGTGTTGCCGTCTGGTGATCCTGCAGTTTCCGTCGTGCAGTGACTTTCTCCTAATGAATGGAGGATACTCTGTCGACAGTGAAACATAGCAGACCGCGTCGTGTCTGCGGATTTCGTCAAGGTTGGACAAACCACCGTCCGGTTTGTTTATGCTGAGCCCGGATATCTACCCATCTTTATCCGGGGCGCCTCGCCGCTGATGGAAGAAGATTACCTGAAGCGTTACATGTCCGACTACGGGCAGGTGAAGAAAGTAGCCTACCCAACTCATCCAGATTCTCCCCTGCAGAAGACAGGTGACATTATAGTGGACATGAACCTTCAGAGGGACATTCCAGAGAACCTTGTAATGCATGGTAACAAAGTTCGCGTGTCTTACAAGAGTCAAAGGCAGTGCTGCTGGTACTGCAAAAAAACGTCTCATGTCAGGAAAGACTGCCCTCTCCTCAAGAATTGCGATGCATGTAAACGCATCGTAAGCAAATATCACCAGTGCATTGTTCGACCTATGGGCACACCATCCACAGAGTAATCAGCTTGGGTCTACTTTCCGTCAAGGGCCCACTACATCAAGATTAGACCTTTTTCTCGTCGACAATGCATTTGCTGACTCGCCGGGTAAAATGGAGGTAATTCCATGTTCATTCTCCGACCACAGTGCCATCATGTGGTCATGGAATCCTCCATCTCCAGCATTATTACAGGCTCTGCAGTCCATCGCAATTGGTTTCTGAATGTTTCTCTGCTCGACGAAGAGGAATACAAGGGAGCGTTCGCTCAGTTCGTTGAAAAACATCTTCGTAATGTGTCTCCTACGCTTGCTTCGTGGTTAGAACTGAAAACCAAAATCAAACGGTTCTTTCGGAAGATTGGGTTAGATGCTGCTCGTCGTCGACGTCGTCATCTCCTCATGTTACAAGAGATCCTCCGGCTCCTCCAAGTATCCACCTCGAAGGAGGAGTTCGAGATGGAGATTCGTCAGGTGAAGAGCGAGATCAACGCTCTAATGATCCGGAAGGCAGCCGGCGCAGCGCTCAGAGTCAAACTTTCCTGGGCGACTGACGTCAGGAATTTTTCATCAGCAGCGTTCGCCGAGGAGAGACGACGTGCCAACAAAAAACGATGTCATCGATTGGTGGTGGTAAATGGGGAAGTGAATTCTGACCACGACATCTTGTCAGCTTTTCACGCCCATTTCTCATCCTTTTTCGATAACCCAATCATTCCGTCAGACGAAACGAAGCAGTGGATTGAGGAGCTAAGACTTTTTTCTGAGGATGCTGACCTGTCTATCTCTCGTCCCTTCACCGAAGACGAAGTCAAGAAGTTCCTGTCAGCGGACGGCCGTCACCAGTCCAGCCCGGGTATGGATGGCATACCATACTCGTTCTACAACGCGACATGGAATCTTCTTGGGCCTTTTCTGGTGCAAGTGTTTAATTCGATCATCGAAGACCCGTCTTCCATCACACCGGACTTCACCGTGGGGAAAATCATCCTACTCCCCAAAGTGCCGAATCCAGAATTGGTTACCCAGTGGAGGCCAATAACCCTTCTCAACACCGACTACAAGGTCTTCACTGGTGTATTCCAACAAAGACTGAAAGTTTTCGCCGAAGATTTTATCAACCCCGGACAATCCTGCTCCATTCCATCACGCAGGATGTCCGATAATCTAATTACGATTCGGTGTTTGATGGAAGAAGCGTGTGCTCGTCAGCAAACTCTTGCCGTTTTAAGCCTTGACCAGGAAAAGGCTTTCGACAAAGTGAACCATGTGTTTCTCTTTGAAGTATTTCGACACCTTTGTCTTCGGACTTTTGCCACGATCATTTCCGCACTGTATGTTTCGG
>JAHWFO010115853.1:215773-295180 GCA_023313115.1 Rhysida immarginata
AATGTAAGTGTTTTTGACGTAGTGGCATATCAAGTGGAGATAATGTAGAATTATAAATTTGGATAATTATTGGAAGGCACACGATTGTGAAATAAGGAGGGGTGGAGCAATGACAGGAAGAGACGTTCTTTTCGAATTTTAATAAGTATTGCTGATACTGGTCATTGGAATCCCCCAATAAATAGATATGTTGATTTATTTAATGAATTGTTTGTAACACGGATTTTGTGTAGTATTTGGGATCGTTGCTATTTTTATGGTTTATTCACTTTTTGAACTTGTGAATTGTTAAGAGGGGAAGAGAGAAACCGAAACTTCTTCATGAGTCATGCTTGAGAGTTGTTAGAGGTAGGCTGCACGCCTTTTCCTCTCGTTTGAGATAACGGAAAATTATGGAATTGATTGGAGATAGCATTTGCGAAAAACGCTGCTGTGCAACTTCCACAGTTAGCCAAGTAGCTAGGCTGATTTCTAACTCAATTCATGGTGTGAGCTGGCTCATCAAAATATTAGTAGAAAGATGATATGGGTTGAGCAAGTAGGTAGTCGAGGGGAGGTGGAACGCTCTCTCCGTCGACTGATTGAGGGAGGTAGGTCAAGCGAGATGCGCCACGGCGGCTACGTAACCTCCGTAGTCACTAATGCGATCCGGTGGCTCTTTCCTCCCGAAATCAAGGCTTGCAGAAGCTCATAGTCATCATATAATATGGGATATTGGAACATATAGGGACTCCCGATTAAGTGTTGAAACAATATAGAGACTCCCGAAATAGTAATAGTGTTTTTTTTAAATGAACCTAAAAGAAACGTACCCTAAGTAACATTGAAATGGAACATGTATGTGATTAATGTTCTTCAGAGTCGTCTGTTGTGATTAGAATCATAATATGGAAATTGGAACCCCGACATTCTTCAGAGAAATTGTAAGCGATTAATGCGATATTCTTCAGAGCAACGAGATTTTTCTTCAAGTGAGCAACGTGATTTTTCTTCGAGCGACAGGCATGGTTGGAACCCGACAATGAGAGAAGAAGACAACGGCATATTATGCGAGATCTTCTGTTGAACTTAGTGGGGACATTTTGAGACTTCCAGTGGACTCACTCACTAATCGATCCGGATTTTCTTCAGATGTGTATTTGTGCTTCAGAGTGCTAAGTCATGTGATTTATGGCCTGTTTAACACAAAGGTGTTTTAGTGCATTAAAGTGGATTAAAAGGTGCTTGACAAGTCTGCAGTGTTTGAACTACGTAATTGTAAGTAGAACAGAAATTTGATATATTGAATAGAATGAGTGTCATGACAAAGATACGATAAGGAAATATATTTGAGAGAACTTTCTAAAATTAGAATTTTGAGTAGAACTATCTCTCTCCTCAGAGCAAATTGAATTTTATTGATATTTATTGAATTTTGCATGTTATATTAGATATAAGTACTTGGGAATTTTAGTATTAACTTTCTTTTCTTGTGTTAAGATCTATCTACTTTTTCTTCATATAGATTTAAGGCTTTATTTAACTTTGTGTCTCGTTGGTTTATTTACCTTTGAATAAAGAGAATATTTATTTAATTCCAAACCCTGCTTTACTTATTGAAATAAATAAGTCACAACCTGCCACTTTTAAAAGAACCCAACCTATGTCCTTGATTTTGTGTATTGAATTTATTTGAGCATTTTATTGAGCTGGCTGTCCTAGAATTCATTGCATTGGATTCTGATCTTAAGAAGGGGGGGTGTTTCACTCAAGCTGATTGAGGTTGCATTGACACCCATTATATTAATTGTGAAGTCAACGACATAAGATTACATTGTCGCCACAACGTGAGGCAAAAGGGGCACTTACTTTGGCACCCACTGTGAAAAATTCTAAAATCAAGGGTATAAGGTTACAAGTCAATGATCTTTTTCTATATATTATATGAGCTCAAACATGCGGTGTTTTTTTTTGGCTCGTTTCATTTCATATGTTGTCTTTCATCTCCTCAATCAAAAGGCATATAACAATATTTATTAATCTTTTACGTCTACTCAACTTCACACTCATTCTGCGAACGATGTCACTGCAAATAAAAACATGCGACAAGTGAAAAATCAAAAAATCGCAGACGCTCTGAGCAAAATGGTAACCAACGATTATCGTTCAATGTTTAATAGTTGCACGATCATCGTTGAACGATTATCGCGATAGTCGCACCGAGGAACACGTAGCTTGAGATGGAGGTGGATGCGGGACCATCTCTCGTGACTCTGAAGGTGGAAGTGATGGTGTCATCGTTGGTGATGGCTTAGCTGGTGGCAGCTGAGGTAATGACGTAACAGCTGTTAGTGAGCGTAAACCCTCTCTTGGCAACTGTGATATTTGCCCACGATACGAGAGCAAGTACCTCGCACTTCAAGAGAGGGCAATCTCTCCTGACGTGCAAGAACCTCTTGCAATACCAGCAGGAATGCCTCATTCTCTTATAGGGAGTGCAAGTGACTACGTCACAGCTGACGTCATTTGCGCGATGAACGGGCCGAGAGCCTAGGAAATGGGATCGCTGGTTCCAAACATTGGAACCACGCAATATACGTACTAGTAACGTTGAAACGGGCGGCCAGTAAAAATGACATCTCTTAAATTATTAAGATAATTTGTGTAATTTATATTATTATTAAGACATTTAATACCATTATTTAATTTATACATTAATATTAGAACGCTTTTAATCACTTAACCAAAGAATGCCATCGTTCGTGGATCTTTCTTTCTTTGGGAAAACGATAGATGTCTAAATCGCTGTTTTGGCTCCTTCTTGAGCTGTGAGGAACTAAACAATTTCACATCTTAAATGTGTTATAAACAGTGGGCTTATACAAAACGATTTTATTCCATCCCTACGTTGGAACCATGTTAAATCCCGAAGCGAGAAGAGTTGTTTGGAACCAAATCGGGTCACGTGACTGAAGAATTCCAAGGACTGACGTCACACTTGCACTCCCTATATGACATGAAGACACGTTCTACATACAATATAAGGGAATCCGGGATGTCATTCTTAAAACTCATGTCAAAGAATATGTCGCCGTTTTAAAGACAGTGTCTGCATGCTCTGGTCGGAAGAAGTCGAGCACTTCTACAAACTCTGACATGAAATTACGTATACATTATATAAAAGAAAGAGCGAAAAATCTATACACTCACTCATTCATTCATTCATCACGAAATCTCCAGAACTAAGAAGCCTACAAACTTGAAATTTGGCAAGAATATTTCTCTTGGCCTCCAGGTGCTCGCTAAGAAAGGATTTTATTTTTTGTTTCTTCCTTTCCATTTTAGTTTATTTTTAAAATTCAATTTACCTGGAGCTGAATGGGATTTTTGCGATCCTTAAAAAAATTGTGACGTTTGCTTTGTTAATGAAGATTTTTGCGATTGTTTCGTGAAGCAGTATCAACAATGACATCAAGTCTTTCGCACGTGAATACACTGTATCTTTTATTTTTTATCTGAGTCGGACACAGCCAACGAGAAAGACAGGCCGCGGCACTGAAAAGTCACGTGACCATAGTGGTCTGAGCAACAATCCAATTTTCATTGTCTCCATCTTAGATTTCAACAATTCGTGTTTTTCATTTGTTAGAAACAATGAAGGTTGGATTGTTACTCGGACTACTATGGTCAGGTGAATTTTCAGTGCTGGGGTCTGTCTTTCTCGTCGGCTACGTGAATCGGATTCGTGACGTCGTTATTTGCTTTTTTAATGAAGACTTTTGCGAATGCTCCGTGAAGCAGCATCAACAATGATTCAAATCTTTCGCACGGGAATACAATGTATCTTTTATTGTCTACAGAGTCCGCCAAAAAAATGTATACACATTTTATTAGATATCATCTATAATATTTCCCGTAACAGCAAAATCGAAAGCTTACACCCCAGTATTATTACATGTATTGAATGAAGACGATCCCGATAAAAGAAGACCACAAATGCCACCTAGACATAGGAGATTACTGATAAGAGTTTGCTAGGAAATGGATAGGAGCAACTGTTCGCCGTATTCAAAAATATCTCAACGCTTACGATAATCACTCTGAACAGCTGTCGTAATTGTAGAAGTAATCACTCTGAACAGCTTGATGCCTGTATGAATTTAGTGTTACAACTTTTATATAGGGTTTTCTTTTGCTGAAGTGTGTATATATTTTTTGGCGGACTCTGTATACAGGGTGTTCTCGAATAACGTGTACAAATTTGGGGGAAGGGGGTGATAGTGGGATCAAATCTAAGCAACATTTACCTCTTTCATTTTTTCTCTGGGGCATTATTTTTGAGATAAAAAATGTTGAAATCCTACCTGCAGGAAACAGTTGTTTGGATTCTGTGGGGACAGTTACAGATATTGGTATATGAGACACCTGTGGGATCCGATGACGAGCTGGTAGCCAGAATCGCCATAGCTGCGGACCAGATTCGCGAAGAACCAGGAACGTTTGAACTTTTTACGTCAGTCCATGCGGCAACGTTGTGAAGCGTGCATTCATACAAGAGGGAATCAATTGACCTTTATCATAAACTCTCGTTCTCACACATCTTCTTAGCCTTCGTAGCCTTGACTACCCACGTGACCACATAAAAAATGGCGTCCCTTGGTCGTGTTGTAAGCATTTGTGATTTGAGTAAAATTCATTTTTTTACATTTTCATAGGTTTTTATTACTTTAAAGATTTTTATTATTATCTTTATTAATTTAACATACATTATTAACTTGAAATTTGTAAAATATAACGCTTTAAATGTTTACTGATAACCTTTCATAATTTTAATTTCATGGTCATTTCCAAATTACCTATAAAATTATTTTCTAATGATGTTTATTTTTTTCTCCTCACTCTGACAATTGGGAATACAACAATATTTAACCATAGCAATAAAAATTTTGAACAACAACAATTAAAACTTTCACTTACGATACAGTCCACAGCTCACTAGATAATGGGCTGTTATCTAGCGGGCTGTGATACAGTCAACAAATGCCGTTAACACGTCCAGTATCCGCCATTTGCATTTTGTAAAAACAATCAGTGACGTTTAGTGGCAACCAATCACAATACAGGGGATAAAGGTCAATTAGAACACTTATTGTAAAACATTTGCATGTTTCATAAAAAACAAATCAGATTATTATTGTACTGTAATAGCGAAAGATTATTATTCCACCACTACACGAAAGAAACGTTTGGGTGAGTTCATTTGTGAAAAGGTTGGATAGACTATCACACAATAAACGTGCAGTTCAAAAAAGCGTGTTAAATAAAATTAAAACATAAAAATGATATTCAGTAAGGGTTTACACAACCATTTGCATGTAATTCATAAAACTGAGTGATAGTATTGATTTTCTTTCTTTTTGTCAATAATCAAAACAATGTTTGATAGACTCAACATCAATTTTTTATTCAACGTTGTGCAGCATGCATTCATGATAGAGTGAGTCAATTTGCAGGTTTCATAAAAAGCAAGTCACATTATTGTACTGTATGCAATGTGTTTTTGTTCTTTTTATTACATGATTGGCCATGATTTTGACGTGTTCCAGAATTACGGGTTGAGTGGCATATTACGTCTACGCGACGTCCAACATTTTTTACCTCAAAAACAATAACCAGAGAAAAAAATGAAAGAGGGTGTTGTTTCGTTGTGTTCCCTCTATTACCCCCCCCCCCCCTAAGTTTGTACACCACCCTGTATACATAAATATGAAAAAACTATATTTTTCTCTGTGCGACGCCGGGTACTTCAACTAGTTACGTATATACAGGGTGGTTATAATTAAAGTGACACCATTTAGACCCTACTAGCGGCCGTTCTGGTAATCAGATTTTGACGAAACCTGAGATATGTTATACAGACCATGGGGAAGAGAATTTTGCAATAAAAAAATTAGTTCACATTTTGACCGCTACGTCAAGATATGGCGCTGGTCATGTAACAAATTATTTGAGAATTTTTACTCAATCAGAGATGTTATGCAAACGAGATGTAAAATTAGAAAAGCTTTAATATGACAGTGAAATTAAATGTAAAGTCATTCTTCACTACGGCTTTAGCTAAAAAGAATCGAGCTTTATTGGTGAAGTTATTTTACCAGAACTGCAATAATGCTTCTGCTGCACTAAGAGAATATCGACGTTTGAAAAACTTGGAAATGGGCCTATATCCATTAATGGTTTAAAAAAGACGAGTAAGAAATTTGAAGAAACTAGTGAGTTGGGTGTGCTACTAGGGAGAGGACGGAAACGAGTTGCAAATGAGACTGTGGAAGATGTTGCTGCTGCTGTAGTGGAGAGTGCTTCAAGTTCCTAATATTCGTCAGGAAAAACTCGAGCCGTATCACGTGATTTGTCTATTTCGTGGTCTACGGTACAAAAAGTTTTGCGTTCCGTTTTAAAGTGGTATCCATGCAAGATCCAGGTGGTTCAAAAGTTGCTTCATGAAGATCCGGAAAAACGCACTGATTTTGCTTGCCAATTTCTGGCTAGAATAGCCGTCAATAATGCATGGCCATGGAACATTTTGTGGTCAGATGAAGCGCATTACACACTAGACAGAGTAGTCAATGCTCAAAACTGTCGTATCTGGGGTACTGAAAAGCCGACGGTTGTGCATGAAAAGCTTTTGCACTCTGATTACGTGACTGTATGGTGCGGATTCACTTCGCATTTCATTCGTGGCCCCTTTTTCATCGGAAATTCCGGATCATCGAGGTTGACCAGTTGAGAGCGGTAAATTTTGGAATTTTTAAATTTTTCAAATTTGGGGAATTTTGTTTAGAGTAAACGGGTTTCGATATAAGCATGCCTGGAAAGGAAGATGTTCCAGTTACTGTAAGTACTGGAGTAGCAGTGGTCGTAGGTTGGGAAGTGAAAGGGTGTATGTAGGTGATGTGTAAAGATGGGGTAAGGTATACCAGGGTGGTTGAGGTGTGTAAGCCCATTGAAGGGCTAAGCATCGGGGAAGAGAGTGCAGCAGTAAAGGAGCTGATATGTGAGTTTGCTGACTGCTTTACTAATGAAGTGACAGCAGTACAAGATGTGTCTGACTACCAGGCCGAATACAAGGTCGATAAGACACACCCCGTGTTTGTACATCAGTATAAGATTCCTCACAAATTTAAGGAGGCTTATAAACAGCAGTTAGTTGAGGTAGAAAAAGCTGGTATAGTGGAGGCCAGCATGAGCCCTTGGAACTCCCCGGTGCATGTAGTCCCAAAGAAAAATGGTGGCGTGTGGATCACCCTTGACCTCCGTAGGGTGAATGCCTGTACCACTCCAGTGGATTTCCCAGCAACGATCGTCAAGGACATCTTGGAAGAGCTAAAAGGGCATAGATTCTTTTCAGTGCTCGACCTAAACAACGGATATTTCCGAATCCCATTTGTTTGGTGTCAGTTTCAGTTTTGACATGTAAGTTTCAATGTTGAATTCTGCAGTTGTTTCACTTTCTGTTTCTGGTTTTGATTTTACCCTTGTAGTCTTTGTTTTACCAGGTTTTAGAGAAACTGGGTGTGGCTGAATAAAACATGGCGGAGTAAGATTTGCTCTAGAACAACTGTCTCATTTATCAGTGTTAAATTTGGTGTCATTAACATAGCAAACATACATATTTTTTGGTCCTTCGAGCCGGATGTTCAGAAACAGTGATTTCTACAGTGGAATTCGATTGTCAAGTGAGTGATTAGTTTGAGTAATCAAATACGTGCATTTCAACTCCATAACTTTCGATTTTTGACTGTAACACAGTGGATCAGTTAGTTAAATGCAGACTTGCCAACTCTCCGGGTTTAGGCCGGTAATACCGAATTTTATTACTTTATCTGGGGTTCCGGATTTTAAATTAAAATTGCCGGAATCCATTATGAATAACTTATTCTTAGTGTAAAGTAAAAAATAACGAGGAGAAATATTTGAAATTCTTGATCTTACTTTCGACTATTAATGCGACGTTTACTTTTTTCTACGCTAATGATCGGTGGCGCTGTAGACACTTCCTGCAGAAGCGCACTTGACGATCACCGGAAGTACGTGTTTCTAGTTTTCCAAATTGGCGTTTGTTTCGACAGCACGTGCTCTGTGAAATTCAGTGCGTTAACTTTTTTTTGCAGCACATCACAAGTTGATTCATAACAAGAACATGACTTAATCTATTGTTCTACGGAATTAATTACATGATGGCTGGTAGGAAATATCATTCCACTTTTAAAAAATGTTTTACGACAGATTATCCGTGTATTATTGAATCAAGAAAGGGACAACAGTTTGCCTTTTGTTCCATTTGCAGATGTGATTTTTCAATTGCTCATAAAGGCAAAAGAGATATTATTAAGCATATGAAAACACAAAAACAATTTTAAGTGCATAGAAAATAACAACACTTTAAACTTTGCTCAAGATTGTTCGTTTTCCGATGCCGTAACCCGTGCCGAGTGTTGGTTTACTTCGTTCATCGTGGAACATAACTTGCCTTTAAGCTGTGCTGATCATGCAAGTTTGCTTTTTAAGAAAATATTTCCGGACAGTAACATTGCCAAAAAATATGCATGTGCCAGGACAAAAACATTGAACATCGCTGCCGAAATGGGTAAGTCTTCAAAAATGGATTTGATTCATCCAATGCAGAACGGCCCATTTTCCATTGCGACAGATGGCAGTAATAAGTCTGAAAAATATTACCCACTTGTTGTAACCCTATTCAGTATTAAAAAAAATCAAATTGAAAGTTTATTATTTAAAGTTCCTGTTTTAGTTGGTGATAGCACTGGAGAAAATATCTTCAACTTGATAGTGAATTTTTTGGAAGAGAACATTCCATTAAGAAATTGCATTGCTTTGAGTGTGGACAACGCGCCTGTTATGGTGGGTAAATATAGTGGTTTTGCAGCTTATTTTAAAAGGAAAGTTAACCATCTGGCTGTCCATGCCATCTAATTAATTTGGCAGCAAAAAAGGGAGCAGCATGCCTTCCAGGAAATGCTGAGGAACATTTGATAGATATATTTTATTATTTTCAAAGAAGCTCTAGAAGAAAAGAAAAGTTTCAAAATATGTGTGATGCTGAAACACGAAAATTATTAAAACATGTATCAATGAGATGGGTCTCTTTAAATAAATGTTTAGTTAGATTGTTGAAACAGTGGGATCTTTTACTTACATTTTTCAAAGAAGAAGTGAAAGTGGATAAATCTGTGAATGATAGCCTTAAGCATTTTACTATCCCTAAGAGAGATGGAAATATAATAAATTGCTCTCAAAAAAGGCAAAGCGAAGATCTTTTAGGAACTACCAGAAAGAAACCTGTTCGCGAAAAGAATTTTTCTGTCAAAGGAACTGATATTACTTCCAAAATATTACCAAATTGCATTGGATTGATAGGGGTACACGAGGCGATGAGCGTTTTGGTGTGGGTGGCTACTTAGCGGAGAGATTGGTCTTAGCTGACGATCTTGCCTTCTTTGGGTCTTCTTGCACTAACTTTCAGCTTAAACTATATCGCTTTACAGTCATGAAAATCAGTCTGGCTAAGACTGATGACTTGATCTTTTCAAGACAATCTGCTCATTGCGCTCATCATTTTCGGGAGCTCCATTAAGACAGGTGGAATGGTTCAAGCATCTCGGGACTGCATTCACGAGATATGGGCAGCAAGATAAGTAATTAGATGCTGAGATCGGTTCAGCAAGCTGGCATGTAGCGATAGCAAAACGTACGCTAGGAAACAAAACCAAGCTCTGTTTTCAAATCTATCTTTGTCCTCATACCACTTATGGTCATGATTCGTGGGTAATGACCAAGAGAGCGCGATCGCGGGTGCAAACGGCCGAAATATTATTCCTGAGGTGTGTCCGGGGTAACCCTGCTAGAGAGAGTGTACAACAGCACAATAAGGTTGTCTTTAGGTGTTGAGCCACTACTTCAAATTGCTATTTTACAATATTTACCTACGAGACCAAGAGATCGGCCAAGAACCATGTAGCTAGAATAATGGAGAATCTGGTTTCGAGTCGCTTGGCTATTACCATTGAGGACTTGCACCTGGAATCTCTGGTAGTGAATGCTAGTAGTTCTTTGGAATCAAATTATAGGTGCTAAATACATCCACCTTTGGATGTACGGCATGTTTATACGGTACTCAAATCCGAGCATGCCTGTATCCACTGCTTCCGGTTCTTCAGTTCGGATAATTTAGCTGGAAGAGGAGCCACATAAACAGAGGCTTTTATTAACCCCCACAAGAAGAAAACGCACCACAAATTGAGTTTCCCATTCCAAACTTATAAAAAAAAACAATTCAAATTTTGTAAAAAGGGCTTATATCTAAAATATCCAGGAAAAACTTGGAAAATTTGCCAAAAATTCCAATATCTAACGGAAACCAATATTCAATACTTTTCGATCTATAATAAAATATAAAAGCAAACTTTATAAAATAAAACATTTTACAAACTATGCATACAATTTAAATATAAATAATATAATGAAGAATTTTCCCATTTAATATTAAAATCAAATTTAAACGGTCCGCTAGGGGGTGGGGGGTTGTCGCCCGGATGCATCCGTCTGTCGCTCCGTTATTTTAAAGTTTATTAATAGGATTTTTTTCGAAGTTTAACATTGAATTCAATTCTTACAGAAGTGTTGATTATTTTAGGAAATGAAGAAGTTCGACTAAGATAAGTAGCCCATTATTATTTTAATTTCCCGTTGGAGGACTCTTAGAATCTATACTATTGCAACTTAATTAGACCTATGATGTTAATGCTGGCTAAGGAAGTTGTTTAATCTTACTCTTCTTTTGTAATAAGAACTTTATTTTTATATTGTTATTACACCGGTGGATCTGTAATTCTTTTATCGTGTAATAATTATGGCATCGTCGAACTGTGGAAAATGTAAAAAATAAGTTAAAATAGAAGAGCGAATCTCTTATATCGGCTCTTGCAGAAGAATCCATCACCGCCTCTGTATAGACGGTGGGGACGAGGCATTATCTTTCCCTAACAACCTTTTTTATTGTGGCACATGACATATTAATTTGAGTGAAGATAATTTAGTTTCGTTACAGAGAGAGGGTGAAAATGAGCTGATTTTAAATTCTCCAACTGATAACACCGAGTTTATTTTGTCGAAGCTCAATCGTTCATTAGACGAAAAACTGTCTTCATTTCTGCAATATCTACTGATTCTTGATACAATTTTAAAAGAAGCTAAATCTACTTCAGAAAAACTCATGAAGGTCTCTGAAAAAGTAGAGAAATTAATTGAGTTTGAGAAAATGATTTCAGAAAAACTGGATCTGCTAAATTAGAATTAGAGGCCAAATCTAAAAATTTGTTATAAACGATTTCGATATTAGAAAGCTGATGTACTGATCTGGAATAATCTTCGTATAACCAGAACGTAATACTGCGCGGTTTACCAGAAAGTCCACAAGAAAATCTTAACCAATTGATACCTGGGATGTTAAAGTTACTGATTAGTGATTTTTCAGCATCATATATAACATAGGACCAAATGTTATTCCTGATAGGTGTGAGTCAAAGAACCCTTCTACCCTCGTCCAACTGTAATCAAGTTTTCCAATTATGGATTGAGAGATGCCCTTTTTAAAGATAAAAGTGATAAATTTAAAGAATTATCCGCTGCTATGTCGGAAAATTTTGAAAAACAGGTGAAAATTTTTTATCCTGAACATCTCTGCCCTTCAAAGGTCGATCTGTTTTATAAGATGAAACAATTTAAGATAGAAAATCATTTTCAATACCCTTGGACAAGAAAAGGTAAAATATTTCTTAGACGTGATCATTCGGACCCAGCTCGGGAGATTTCTTCTCAAGATGACTTGAATTCCATTCGATGTAATGGTCCCTTTTGTTTTATCTAATAAAAAAGTATCTGAATCCTTGCAAACAGAGAAAGATCTTGCCATTTATGAGCAACTCTGATATTTCTGCAGTAACTGTTCAAATTTTTTTAACTGAGTTACTCCCGATTATTCACGCACCAGTAGATACAAAAACATTAAGTTTAAGAACATTCCACTTAGTTTCTTTATTTCTCCCTGCTCAGTTAATGAGGTTATCCTGAAGCCCAAGAAACTGAACTCTGCATCTAACTTCTGAGACCCGTTAGGGATCCCTCCAATTGTCTGGTTATCGTACCGTGATTCGTTAGCAACCCCGATCTGTTATCTATTCAATCTTTTCATTACTTCGGGTATTTATCCATCTTTATTAAAACGGGCTAGTATTAATCCAATTTATAAAGGTAAAGGGGAACAGAAATCTTTCGCTAATTATAGGCCGATTACCAATCTATCCCCATTGGCTAAGGTCTTTGATGATTTATTTGCCACATGCTTGACTAATTTAATTTATTAAACCCTGCACAACATCGATTCCATTGTAAATATAGTGTAAATACCGCTCTTGAATCTACAGTTTTACACATTGTTAATTCTAAACTTGAAAATCAACTCACAGTCGCTATTTTCTTAGATTTCAAAAAAGCGCTCGACTCACAAGGAGAGAGCCCCAACGAACAATCGAGTTTTCTGATGCCGTTTGGTAGGATAGTAGTCTGATATGCCCTTTTCGTAATATCAAGTGCGCAGCCTCCAACTTGGCTCTATTTTCGACAAAATCTCTTTTAAAGTCTGTCTTATATTATTAGTGTAAACTGCATGTCGACAACTGTAGATGTATTATCACAACGGAGAGCAACCAAGTAGTTAATGTTCGAGCGTACGAATCACGTGATCGTGCGTTCGAGTCCAAGAGTTGACTTTTTTTTTTGTTTTAATTTTTATAACGCTACTTTTAAAGACCAACAGTTCTTTCGGTTATTTCCGTTTTGGTAAGCTAATCGTATAGAAGCACTTCTGGAGCCTGTGATAATAGGTCTTCGTCTTGTGAAGAAATTGAGCAAGATTATAGAACAGATGAGAGAATTGACGTGTTGTTTTATCCAGCGACTGTACAGCAAAAGCAAGAACTGACCGATGGAATATTTCATTTGCGAAAATTGCTGATTGAATCCAGTGTTATAACAGACACAGTGAGTATAACAATTAGCAACCAATCAATGCTCCTAGGCAAAGAATTATTCCAAAGATTTATACAAATGATCGACGAAATGGAGTTCACGGAAGAAGAGGCTTTGGTATTAGAACAAGATACACGTGATCCTATGCTCGATAAAATTCCGTATGCTGTCAAAATTAAAGCAGTGGAATTGGCCCAATGACATCCGAAATGTTCGATAAATACTTTGCGCAAACAATCAACACATTTTCTAAAAAGCAGATCACAATTATCTACTTGGAAAAATCATATTGAACAAGGCGGTACCCGATATGATAAGTTAGAGCAATGGGCAATGGGCGCTGCATTCCAATTTCTTGACGGAACTTTTGAGTTTCTTGCATCGGACAGATGGGTGAAGAATTTCAAAAGAATATATCACATATCTCAACGACATGTTACGCGATATGTATGTGCAAAAGATCCAGCAACGCATCAAGAACTATTAGAAACTGCTGTCAACTATCAAGAGCAAACGTGTGCAATTATTGCTAAATTTGATCCCGATTACGTTATGAATACTAACCAAACTGGTTGTGAGTACAGAATCAGCCGTTGTCGCACTGTTCTTCCTACGTGTACGTTATCAATCATACCGCCGAAATGCACACCATTGTGCCAACCATGTGACGTTTATTTTTATCGTCAACTTAAAAATTTCATGCGTCGTATGAAGAATTGTTCATATCTTTTGGAAACGAAAAAGGAAAATACATCGAGGGCAGATGTCATAAAAATTCACGAACTCATTTACGATCAATTACAGGCTCCAATATATTCGCATATGTTACGGTAATTATAGTGTACAGATTTCTCTGTAAAAATATAATTTCTTGCAATATATGTAACAGTTGATTCCATTTATATCAGATACGCCCGGTATGCTGCCAAATTGAAGCCTACAAAAGAAAATTTTTTGAATGTAAATCAAATTTCTTTTCCGGAATGCATGAAAAAGGAAAACTGCAACTGCAAGATTAGTCCTGCATTCATCCAATGTTCTTGGTGTCGCACACACATTTGTGTTTCAAATGTTTTTTGAAGAATATCATCCAGCAAGTTGTATTCGACAAGCCTAACTGTAAATATTCTACAACTTCGAAATTATTTGTTAAAACGATTATTTTATGTTATTTTATTATAGCGCCCAATATGGGCAAGAAGCAAAGACAACAAAACCTGAACATAAGAAGAAATGAAAAGTTAAACATTAAAAAATGTAATAATAATTGGAAAATGGTCTTTGGAGGATTTTCTCACGCTATTACCTCCGATATTGATGAATAGTGAAAAATAGTAAACATGCACATAGGACATGTTTGATAGCATCAGCTTCCATGTCCACGGTGGCTTAGTGGTTAGAGCATCGGGACGGTAACCCAAAGGTCCCTGGTTCGAGTCCAGGCCGTGGAATTTTCTTTACTATTTTTCACTATTTATTCATTAAAAATTTTGTTTTTTTTTATAAAATCGATATATGTTTATGAATTATTTACATTTTTATAACAGATAATATCATAATTAGTTGAAAATGTGTTCCTTATTGCTCTTACTTGTTAAAAATATTTTTCTCATTATAACAGCATATTATAACAGAAAAATATATTAAAAAGTGGACGATAGCACAGTTTCAAAACATTAAAAGAAAAAAAAAACAAAGCCTAACACGGGTGGATTCGAAATCGAGATCTTATGGTTCGTACGCCACAACGTTACCTATTCGGCTGCCGCTGTTGTCATGATTGCCAAGGTACAGTTTACACTAGTTATATAATACAGACTTTAAAAGGGATTTTCTCGAAAATAAGGCCAAGTTGGAGGCTGCGGACTTGGTTTTACGTAAAGGACATATCAGACCACCATCCTACCAAAGGGCATCAAAAAACATGTTCGTTGGGGCCCTCTCTTTGTCAGTAAACTCAATGGCGTAAGAATAAATGAATGACTTTTGCCACAACAATGAAAAAATAGAAAACTACAACCTTTTTTCATTGTTGTGGCAAAAGAATCCTTCATTTATTCTTACTTCATATTTATCCACATAAATTTTAGTTCTTATTTAAACTCAATGACCTTAATTACCAAAGTTTCCCGACAATTTGGGGTGAATAGTATAGCATGTGATTGGGTTCATTCTTATCTGATTGATAGTCATTATACTCTAGAAATAAACAAGTTATTATCCACCCCGTTAGTTATGAATCAAGGTCTACCACAGGGCTCATCTTTATTCCCGGTGTTGTTTAGGTTTGGTTTGGTTTGTTTGGTATTAACGTCCTTTTCAACTGCTATGGTCATTTCAGGACGGCGTTATAGGGGGCCACAAATTTTGCCTCGCAAGGGTTCTTTAACGTGCAGCCGGCAAACGACTACACGGGACCAACGGCTTTACTTCCCTTCCGAAGGAAGTGGGTGATCTCAAGATTTCCCCCTGAAAAATCCTCGTCGTCCTCGGCCGGGGATCGAACCCACGTACTCGGGTATCAGAAGCCGGTGTTGTTTAACATCTTTATTAATGATTTCAGACGATTTTATATGCCGATGACGTGGTCATAATTATCGCGGCGAATTCATCATCTTTAAAATCTTCAGTCGATTTGGCATTATCTCAAGTGTCAGAATGGTCTTCCACAAATGGAACGAATATTAGCCCGGATAAGTCGAATTAAATTTTTTTTAACAAAAGAAGAAACTTGGACATGTGAATCCCGATTTAGTTCATTATAAAGGAGCTGCCCTGGAAATGGTGGATTCTTTTAAATATCTAGGTCTTTGGCTTTCTAAAGATTTAAATTGGTCAAAACATATTTCTGAATTATCAAAAAAATTCTCCCAACGTATTGGTGTGTTATTCCATGTTCGTTTTTTTCCGCGTCAAATTTTAATCCAAATGTATTTTTCTTTGTTACACTCCCTTCTCTGTTTCGGGATTCTCTTTTGGGGGAAAGGCAATATAACAGATCTTAAGATGTTAACTAGTCTTCAATATAGGGCTTTGAAACTAGTTTTAAATCTTGATTTTGGTAGAGAGAATCTAGATTTAATTATGAAAAAAAAACATTCTTTCAGTCCCCCAAATATTTATTAAACAAACCTCTGTATATAAAAGAAGAAACTGACTGAGTGAGTAATCAACGCACAGCCCAAACCATAAAGCCTAGAAACTTGAAATTTTGTGCAGAGGTTCTTTACAAAATGTAACTGAGCACTAAGAAGGGGTTTTTTGAAATTTAACCCCTAAGGGGGGGGGGGAGGGGTTGAAAAATTTGTTAACACATTAACTGGTGTTGCTCTATATACTTAATACATTAGCTGGTGTGGCACTACAAACGCAAAACATTTTCAGGTGTGGCACTAGATAATTAACCATATTAACCTCTTTCAGGGAGGGGTGTGTAACGAATTATTAACAACGAGCTAAATATGATTATGCAATGACAGGACATAGATAAGGCAGTGTTTATCGAGGAGGCTAAAGAATCACATGGGTCTCCCTTGAGCTCCCTAAAAACGTCCAGACGACAACCGAAAATTTGTGTCTTTGGCAAAAAAAGAGAAAGAACTAGTATTGATCAGTGAAATTTGCAACAGAAAGATAAAAAGCTATCCGGGCATTGGAAACATCTGAACAACCGAAGCTCCGCTACAGAAGGAGGGTACAAGAGCTTCTAAGTCTAGGGCAAGGGAAATTGTAAAAGATAGGTCTAAATTATCCAGTGATGCTCCCTGGGGTTGAAGATGGATAACATTTTTATCGGAGACAGAACAACAAGAGGGTAAGTAAAGTCCCGGGCAAAGTGTGCAATATAAGTAGGTTCATTAAGAATGATGGTTCCATCCCACCTCTGAGAATTAAAAAACAAAATTGAATTTGTAACAATACGTAGAATTCCTGTTGTTCGGGCTTTTCTTAGAAGTTAACATTATCTTGGAAATATTTAATAATGATCAGTAACTATTATGTCGGAATTACTGGAGATAATGGAGAATTAGCAGACTATTGAGAAAGAGTGAAAGAAGACAGAAGACGCAGTCCCTTCGTTAGAGCTACAGTTGACGACATAACCGATAGCAAAGCATACATGAACTCAATTCTTCAAACCAACAACCATATGGTGTTATGTCCTATAATAATCTTTCGAAGGATTATAACAATAATTCATATCTATCGAAATGCCAGCGAAGAAATGAATGAGTATTGGGCAGTAATGACAAAAAGTTATCCGAGCATCAGAAACATCTGAACAACTGGTTCGTCTATAGACGGAAATTGTAGAATTACTGAAAACAAATTTATTATTTAACTTGATGTTGTTCTGTTTAACCTACAACTGTAATTATCTCGGGCAACGCCGGGTGCTTCTGCTAGTCTCTTTATATTTTTTCAAATTTAAATGTAAACTAAATGCCTCCCCCTGCTATTTCCAGTTTATTAAATTTCTTTCATCTCATACTGCCCGAAATGTTAAGAGATCGGCGTTACCTTTAGTTATCCGTAATTCCGCACGATCTCAAATATTATTTACCGGTCCAAAACTTTGGTCAATTCTTCCCTTAGATCTCATAGAATCTTCTTCGTTATCTCATTTTAAATCTCGGTTACGCTCTTGGTTACTTTCTTTTGCCCCTAGCGACATTGTTAGTTTTTTATAACGTTTGTTTTTTTTTTCTCCTTGTTAACTTTTTCTTTTTTTCGTGTTTTTTTTTGTCTTCTTCCGTTTTTCTGTTATTTTTGCTGGAGAAGGGGGCTACCAGACGAACTTCGCCTTTATGCACCCTCCACCTTTGTTATTTATCCTGGAGATTTATTATAATTTATCTTTTCCTCAGGCCTTTTATTTTTGACCTGAGTGTCTTAGAATCTGAATTAAATTAAAAAATCAATTAAAAAAAAGAAAAAAAAAAGAAAAAGAAAATAGTGAAAATTACTACTTGTGATTAAAGAGAGAATCAAGTTAATAAGCCCAGAGCAAATTTTAACTGAACTGTGAATTTTTTGATAAACATTTTAAAAAGGGCCACAGATACAGGGCCACCGTTTCTTGCTGCTCCGTCATTTTGCTGCTCTCAAGGTACGAGTATTTAATCGTAATGCTAGTCTACTATTTCATAAGATTGCCCGATTCAATGCGTAGTGCATGTTCTGCACGAACGAAATTGTATAAATGACTTCTTTTACCAGAAGAAAGCATTAATGGCTGCTTATAGATAAGGTGACCAGTTTTTCTGAAGGCCAAGGTGGGACGCATTAACTGCACTTAGCGAATATGGTGTCTAGGTGGCGTTGGACATATTTAAAGTTACTTTACGATTAGTGACAAACAACGCAAGTTTGATTATTACTTAATACTATCAGGTTTTATCTGAGGCTAGTTTAAAAATTGTCACAAAATCGCAGTTATGCCAGTTACGCAGATATGTCGTACCTTATTGCTTGAATGTGTGTCCATTCAACGCAGGACACTTGATGTTTTAATTTGACGCATAATAAGCTGCTGAACTAAAACGGCAGAGCCAAATTGAATTATAACTTAAATCAACATCATCTATCTATAGTCCTAGTACTCCTACATAGATTCAAATTCAATGATAAATACCTAGTTGGGCTTGCTCTTTTCCCAGAAAAAGCGGGACAAACGAGCGTCCCGCCAGGACAATCAAAAGCCGGCGGGACAAAAAATCTGAAATCAGGACTGTCCCGCCTAAATGGGGACGTCTCGTCACCTTATTATAGAGTTTAAGGAAATTCATATTTCTATAGTTATGGGGAAAGAGAAATGGACTACGTGCAAGAAATTTGAGCGAGAGGCATGGAATAGTGAAAATGCGTATCTAATATCAAGGTGGAAACTAGTAAATATCTAAACGCGACTATTTGTTTCTATAAGTAAGTAGCAGTTATTAAATAAAAAATAAATAATAATTGGCAAAATAATTAATAAATAATAAAATCAAAATAAAACTACAAATATAAAATAAAATAATAAGCTGACGCTTCGGATAGAGACTATCCTTTATCAAAGCAAAATTTTCTATAAGTAAATATCCCTTTATTTTCTATAAGTAAGCCTTTTTTGCCTGTACACTAAGAATTATTTTCTTGACATACAAACGGGGCAAGAAATGCATCTTATAAGTGTACCAGCAAATTAGCTATAAATGTACAGTTCATTCCAAAAGCGTTTTCACTTAGGTGAATGATGTTCGACTTCCTTGCAATACATTAAACCAGTGAGGTTAATCAGTCCAGACAAGAAGTCGAGTTCGAGTCATATTGGACGATGCCATTTTATTGTTTCTTAGTAACAGGGATAAGTAGGCAGAATCAGTGACGTCAAACTGCTTTAATTAAAATCTGATTTTGAGCAAATATTAGGAAAGTTTTCTTTATTATTAATATATCAATGTATATTATGATTTTAGAAGAAATGCAGTATAATAAGGTGAAAACTACACGAGGAAGTAAGCGATAAGTTGGCAAAGCACGCTCAACAATATAATGGCGAATGCACGAATTAAATCATTAGATTTTTTCCCTTAAAGTTATCATTAGTAGAAAATAAACTTTAAGTTGCTGCACATTTAATAAAATAATATTATATAATGTATACATCTATTATGGTATTTCATAGGGAATAGCTACCAATCTTTCGAAATGAAATACAGTATCTTGTGAGTTTACGCTTAAAAAAATAACGTATTGGTAAAAAGGAGTTGTTTTCTTATCCATGATGGGAAAAAATTATTATAACAATACAATATCTTATATATCGTCGTTGTCAAATCAATATCTGCTATGTGTGCGTTTTTCAGATTTCAATATTTGACCCTTGCAAAGAGTTAAAAACAGTGGTTTCTGAACCAAACTTGCATATAAAAGAACTGCTATGGGCTTAGAACCACTATACGATGAACCATGACCACTTTATACACCTTCATACAAAATTTTACAGGAAAACTTTTTTTCAGTATCTCAAAAGTTTACTTTTGGCACATAGCAGATATTTGTTTGACAATGACGACATGAAGAAAGCATATAATAATGCAGTATATCGTAATGGCTTTCATTTTCTTATATAATATATGCATAATATATGGCGGCATGAACAATTTCGGTATCAAAATATTACTGAATTTAAAAAGTAATAAGTAAAAATATAAATGGTTGAAATACAGAAAAAAAAATTAACTAAATATTTTTTGAAAAAAATAGGAAAGAAAATCGCACAGCTAGGATTCGAACCGGGAAACTTCAGCTCTTCGAAGTTTCCCGGTTCGAATTCAGGCTGTGGCGTTAAATTTCTATTTTCATCAATAATTTAAACATCTCAGGTTTTACGTAGGATAAATCCTCATCGATCATTTTTGAGATATTATTAAATAATTATTGCTTCGTTTTTAATAAGTGCGTTTAATATTTCATTTGCAGAGTCTATCTTACTGAAATAAAAAGCAGCGATTAATATTTTCAGTTAAAAGTGCTATAATTCGCCCAGACCAGTCATAAATCTCATCCCTATTTCCACTCTGGAAGTCCATTTTAATCTTCTATGATGTTCGTTCAAACTACTAGACTTTATAACCGATCAACTTCGCTTAGCTTTTGAAATGAAATGTACAGGGTGATTCAAAATGATGTCCGGCATTTCAAAATTTTTAGCATGCATTTATTTTATAATATAAACTAACTATTACCGGGTTTAAAATGCAGGAAAACTCCCGTAATTGGTATGATGAATCTCTGGAAACTGGATGATTTTGTAAACGCAAAAGACGGGAAGGTCACGTGTAATTGAAGAAAAGGTGTAAGCAATAAGGGCCATGTACACCCGCAGCCCGCAGAAATCAACTCAAAGCTAATCGTGAAATGCAACTTCCACAAACAACTGTGTGGTGCGTGTTGAGTAGATGATCGAATTCGTAATTCTCTCGGACTGGTAATAGCAGACATGTTGAAAGGAATTTAGGATGAGATTGACTATCGCCTTGACATTGTCCGGGTGACTCGAGGGGTCACATAGAATATTTTTAATGCTAGAATCAAGAAATATTTGAGTTTTCCTGCATTTTAAACCCTGTCTGGTTAATTTATGTTATAAAATAAGTGCACAGTAAAATTTTAAAATCCGGGACATCATTTGAATACCTACTTTTAATACAGTGGCTAAACTTGAATCATTTCTATAAACATTTGTGAAATTGTATTGTATAAGTTATTTATAAATGATCCTGAGCAAATGCAATTCATGGATAATTTCATTTATAGCCTCATCTAGCCTAATGTGGCATGTAAATGACTAATCCAATTTTAAGTAGACGATGTAAGTGACCCTGTTTCTGAATTTATTTTTGTTAAGCTGAATACTTTGTTATGGATTTACATTGTTAAGTCAAATTGATTTTTATGATTGATTTTAGTCATTGATTTTTTATGACTTTTTATCATACAAAAGGATTCCACACATTTCTTCATGCAACTGCTATTTTCAGTTTGACTTGCGCAGCTCCTAATGGCAGATTTTATGAAAAGTTTTAAACAAAGCATCTGGTGTCGAAATTGGGAAACATGAAGCCACCTGGTGTCGAAATTGGTGTTGAAATTGGGCAACTCGTTTTCTCCAAGCTATAACGAAGCTTAGGCATTGTTGTCCTCACTATAAAGACGGAAAATTTGAGGTTCCTTAACTCCCTAACTAGGTGATCTAGATCAAAACCGAACGTTCCATTGGACTTAGTATAATTTTATCTATAGATGGCTATAATTAGATCGTGTTACTATAAGGGGATCTATATTTAACAGACCACGTGGGTATATTCAATATTTACCCTAAACAGGGCTTAACATGACAGGGCAGAGCCGGATTTTCTTGCAAATCGATTCATCGATTGAGAAATTTTTCTATTTGGGTCCTTTTCCGAAATTTGAGCGTGGTTAAACTTTTAGCGAAGGTTCTACCAAGCGAATTATGGCTTGCTGTGAGCCTCTAGAATATCATCTTATTTGAGTAAGTATGCTCAATAACTTTTCTTTTTTTTTAAATCACGCAGTCATTCGATCAGCCATTTTAACAACTATCTTTATTACCTCTGATCCATTCGGGGTTCTATCTTATCTACTTTATTCAAGGAAATATTTTTTGTATTGCAGAAACCCACTGCTCAGTGATGTCTGCAATTCTCTTCCGAACCGGTTTCGTCTTACTTCACCAGCCATAATTTCGCCCAAGCTTCCTTGTGGGTTTCATCACGAGTCCATCCTGCTTATTCCATGGCCTCGTCTGTTATCACTGCTTTCACGTTGCCCTTCGCAACGCTTCAACAATCACATTTTTATTCGCATTGTTCATAAAAATAAAACTTCTCTATCGTCAGTCATGCGCAGGGTCATTTGTCGAGTTGAATTATTGTCTGGTACATTGTTTTAAGTAATCATAAACATCAATTATTGATCACGAAATGGGTTGTTTGCATCATTCATCGAAGATTTATTAGAGTAGGCTTACGAACTGGAACGTCCAAATTTCGTGGGCTTTCAGTGTATGCCAGGTTTCACTGCCTGCAGATCATCTTTGAATCAGTTGAAGACAATATCTTCAGAACAGAAATACAGGATGGCCAGATGATAATACAGTGGGCATGCCAGTTTTGCCATAGAGCCTCTTCATGAATTCGCTGATTGCAAAAGGGCTGTCAGCTACCATCATAACCATGTTTTCCGTTTGTCAAAGAAAAAGTTACAAAAGTTCGGGAGAGGGGGGTAGAATAAGTACCCAATTCATACACCAAAAGTCACTTCACTTCTTAGTCCTCTTTAAAAAGTTCACACATTTATTAGATTGAGAAACTTTGAACAAAAAGGGAAAGACACTTATTCAATAGTTTCTCTTCAATCATATCAAGAGTCAGTCCTTGTTGAAATCTCAGATCAATCTATCTTATCTTCGCGCTTTTGCCTCTTTTCACTTCATCCTTCATTGGCTTTCTAATCCTCTCAATATTCAATGCCAATGAGGTCTCATCATGACCTTTTTTGCATACTGCCTTTCGATTGGCCCTCTTGCCTCTTCGCTGTTTCTGCCATTTTGTATTTTCTTTACTTTGCACGGTTCTGGTTTCTTTTCTCGCACCTGACGCTGCAACTAACGCCTCTCGCCTTTGCTTGCTTTTAACTGTCGTCTGCTGGTTATCGCCATGACATGTGTGGTCGCGTGTTTAATATTAAATTATTAAAGGACAACTCCACTTTAATATACAACTTTATTTAAAATGAAAGTTCGAGATATAAATTAAAACGTGGCATAAATGAAAAATTTGAAATCGAACGCGAAGTATATAAAACGATTGAAAATCATGAAGGTCAAGAGGAAGTGGCGTCCTCAGGGGATTGACTGAAGTGAATACCGTGCATTTATTTCTATACAATTGCTTTTTTACGATGGATTATGCTTTTTTACGATGGTAGGCATGATTTAATTTAATTAGGGATTGCTATGGAAGAGCTTCTCTCTAATATTTATTGGACTGGAGCCTAATCTAGTCCCTCCGTGACGCCGATCGTAGATGTCAGCTGATACAAAATGGAGCGTCAGGAAATAGCATTTTTCACACTCTAAACGCGATTTTCATAATGCAATAATGGTTTTAAAATTATTCTATTGCTGCAGTTGTTTTTTATTTGTTTCAAATAATGATATTCTGCCAAAAACATTTTGAGTGGAGTTGTCCTTTAAATAAAAGGAAAATGCTACACAATAAAATAAAGAAAAAACATGGAAGAAAAGCCAAATTAGTATGGAGGAAATATACGAAACCTAAAGATTGGTCGAGTAGAATTATTTTGAATAGTGGAAAAAAGAGTAAATAGGCGAACTAAAATTTTCACATAGCAGAACTTGTAATTCCTTTCTCACTCCAATTTAACCCTTTCAACCTATATTTTGTGTATGTTGCCTTTTATCAAATTTGGATAACCTGTGTATATAAAACATATATACCTCAACAAAATGGTCTTTACTTCTTTACAATTTCAGACATAACATATTCTACATAAAATTCAGTTAGTTCTGCTAATCAGTATTTCGCTCACTTACTGACTATCAACAGCTCTTCGATGGTTATTCACTTATTCGTAAATAACTTATAATTTAAATTTAATTCGTAAAGACTTTTCTACATCTCGGGAAAGTCTGAAATTCGTCAATTATATCATGTACTTGTCTAAAGAAATCTGTTCATAGTGAGAAAAGGAGCCAGAAACTGTGGACCTAGATCGACAAAACACAAAGGAAACCATCTGTTCTGATCATTTCTCTTTTATACGCTGACGAAGGCAGCTTGACTGCCGAAATGCGCTTCAGTACAAATAAAATATCTTTGTGGATCAATGGTTTCCATTGTGTTTTGTTTGTTTAAAATTGTTCATATGACATCCACAATAGCTCCACAGCGAGCAGGAAACTGCGAAAATTTCATCATATTCTCAAGACATCAATAGCTAAAGGTGAACAACTCATTGGCATCAGAAAATAATCGCTTTTCACCCACGCAGTTCACTAGAGATACTACATCAAGGGAGATCAAATACAACTTAAGGAATCTTTACTAGGGCTTTAGTTCCAAATGGATATCGTCCCATGTCAGTTTATTTTTCCCAATGTCTTTAAATACCATCAATATTGCTGACTTGCTTCTAAAAGGGAAGGGCTTTTGCTCCCATATGCAGGTCGGAACACTTGAATCTCCACTCCTTCATAATTTACCAGCAATGGTCTCCCATTTTTGTTCAAATTTCAAGACAGAAAAAAAGCCCTCTCAATTTATCTACAGTAGCCTCCGTATTCCTTCCTAACAAAACTCTAGTTGATGCAGATACCAGGCTTTGTTATGTTTTCAATATTTCAACAATTAACTTAACACATGTCAGCTGCATAATATTAACCAAGCTTGATATAAGGAAAACCTGGAAAAACGAAAAAATTAAGAAATTAAAAATCAACTGATGAATCAAGTCGTCACACAAGAATGCCGTTGAAAAGTATGTACTGCATTTGTCATGTACTCCTTCAAAAACTTGGATCTCAAAAATCGCTACATTTAAGGGAAAAAAGGGGCCAACCTTTTTAGAAAAAGATCAGCCAGAACTTATAAAAACCATAGCAGATATAGTAACTTACGGGAATGCTGCTGATGACAAACGTCGCACTTAAGCTATTAGAAGTATAAGAACTTTAGATGAACTAACTGAATCAATCAAGAATGATTATGGTTTTAATATTAGTAGAAGTGGTGTCCACTAGATGATCAAAGGAGTTGGGACACCTGTAGCTCTACCGTAAAGCCGCAAAAAGCTTCAATCAGTAGTGTGTAGGACAACTCCGAGCTGCTATCACTGCCTCCACCCTACATGGCATACTGTCGACAAGTTTACGGTATGTGTCCACAGGTATTGACGTCCATTCCTCGAGGAGTGTCGTGGTCAGTTACTGGACAGATGTAGGACAAACCATCCTGGATCTCACACGTCGTTCCAATTCGTCCCAAAGATGTTCGATGGGATTGAGATCAGGACTCTGGGCGGGCCAATCCAGTTCTTCAACCCGCATCTCGTCAAACGAGTCGGATATAGATCTTGCTATGTGGCAAGGCGCATTGTCGTGCTGGAAGAGGAACGGCCCGTCACCGAAGTGTTCCCACAGCGCTGGAAGTGTCCCGTTATCCAGAATGGTCCTGTAGCCATCAGCATTGAGGTTTCCGTCCATCTTGATGAGCGGGCCCAGTCCAGTCCAGGAGAAACACCCCAGGTGTTCACAGGGTGTGGCAATTAGTTCAACTCTGGTCCTACGTATGTGGCAATTAGTTCTGCTAAACATTCTTCGTCTCATGTTTTAGATGTGAGCAGACCTTTCGAATTTTAGAACTTGATAAGAATTTTATCTGATCATCAAAAGCCAGTAAAACCAATTGCTATTTTCACAGTTGGTAGTGGTCCAGATGAGAAACCACGATACAGTAAAGTGATTGAATCAGATATCTGCCACTTCGTTCGCAATAATGTTGAGGCTCTATACAACGCCTGTAATACGCCAGGAAGAAGTCCTTTTTAACAGGGATGAGAGACGAATGGCACCATTAAGTAAAGAATTGGCTGGAGTGATTCTTCCACATTTAGATAATCAAGGCAGAACGATTGACACTGATAATGAAAAAAAAAATTTAACACATTCAGGAGAAACTCTTGCAGAAATTTGGTCTGATAAGTATTCAGTTGTAAGTGAATTTGTAAATCCTGATAATTCAGAAATCAAAAATCAATGAACTGGCACAACACCCATGTACGTAGCAATCAGTATTTTTTACAGATTGTAAAGCGTACAGATCAGCAATTTTGTTCACAGTTTCGAAGCTCATTATTGAGAATAATGCCAAAACGCTTTTTACCTCCTCCAGTGCCTATTTCCCAGAATGGTACAGGACTCAACATATCAGAAGTTAATGGAAACTATCCATCTGTATTTATAAGAAGTATTTTGCAAAACACTTTATTAAAGGAAAATCCATTATTTGCTGAATTTAATGAAATACCATGCGACATTGCATATCCATCACTGAAATATGAAATAAGAAAAAGAATTTGTATTAAGTCTGGCACCTATCATGCCTCACTTACTTATTTGAGGCATCATCAAAAGAGCTGTGGCATAGTTCCTGTTATGCCAAAAATACGGCTATCTCGTATTGTGACAAAACGACCTGACAAACATCAATGAAAAGAACTATGACGTGGAATGGACCGATGAGCAGTTCATTGATAAGGAAAAAATAATAATTCCAATTATGGAAAATTTTGAAAATGTAAATTTATTATCAATAGAATTATATTTAGAATGTCCTTAGGAATAAAATAAAAGATGTAACTGATTAGAAATAATAAAAAACTAATTAATGATTATAAAGTAGTTTTTTTTCTTTAAAGTATTTTGAAGAATGGGGGTAAAAATTTGTGATGTCACGTTAAGGGGGGTCAAGGCGTGTTGTAACGGAATGTGATGCGGGGTTTGAATACCAAGGCATCCTGGGTACTGATCTAATCAAAAGTGTAATAATAGAATGTAACAGTGTACAGAGCCATTCCCAACAGGAGAGCATATTGGATGAAGACCAAAATTTCATAAATAGCAAAAATCAGCGTGACGTAATACTTGAATGAACCCCGTCACCACACGGTAATGCTCGTCGGAACTGATCCATCAGTCTTTGGAAGGTAGCGGGGCATTGTGTAGGCTGAAATGTATCCTGAGGAAACAGAATATTCTGAAAGTGGTGGTGAATGCTGTTTTGTCAATGTCCGCAGATATACTCGGACCTGCCAGTAGTCAGTTTGGAGATCAAGAGTAGAGATGAATTTGGCCTTGTAAGCAGAGTGTAATTGTTCATCAATATGGAGTAGCAGATATCTTTCAGGGGCAATAATCGCGTTTAGTTGCCTATAGTCAAGACACAAATGGATTCTACCAGTTTTCTTTGGGAAATAGCCATTGGTGTTGCCTACAGGCTCTTGCGTTCTTTGATTATCCTGTTCTCCAACATGTCATTGAACTGACTTTGTACATCAGCCTGCAATTTAGAAAGATTCGGTATGTGGACTGGACAATAGGTAGAGCAGTACCAGTTTGATGTGGTGTTCTGCCTTATCAGTGAGTTTTCCAGTTTTTGAAAAGATTTTGGTGTGTGAGAAAAATAGAGACTCCATTTGATTGCGTTCTAAATCACTGAGACCTGCTGCTTCATCAGAATGCAACTGAACATCAATTGCAGCCACCAAAATGGATCCTGACAATCTGGCTGATCGCGCTAGAGGGTATATTTTTCTGGGTTCATCTCGAAAAAACCAAGTGCATGTGGTAGGGTTGCAGTCGGCATCTGCTTTCCAACAAAGTCAAGGCCTAATATAGTTTCTGGGATATGACAATCGTGCATACAGATAAACTCAGTGCTGAAAACACGTGAACCGAGCATTACAGGTACTAAAGTGACAAGTACAGATTCATTGCTGGAAGTTGTGCCGTCTGCCAGTCTGTTGCTGGCGGTTCATTCTGTAAACTGCTGATTAAGACTGCGCAGAAGAGCAAATAGGAATATACTAGCAACTGATCTGGAAGAGCCTGGGTCTGCAAGGGCAGTAACAGAATATTGCAGAAACGAGATGGCCAAGTACAGTCATCAAAAGGAAATAATCCACACTTGAATTTTACTCAAAGTTTTACAGTTTCAATATTAATTTATATTTAATAATTTAATATTACGTTTAGAGTTAACATTATTAAGATTATGAAATTAAAATAATAATATTTAAAAAAGCTATTAAAACAACACATTAGATGAAATGTAATATTAAATATTAAACTCGTGTGGATTATTTCCTATGGTTGACTGTACATACGTTCATTTGTTGGAACTTTGCCTGTTAAGTTGGCTATCACAGTAAAGTGCATGGAGTCAGCAGAAGGTGCAGCCAATTGAGATTTTTGGGTGGCCTCTGGGCATTTGGATTTGATATGACCTGCTTCACCACATCACAACATGTAAGGGACAGAGAGATCGTAACAGTAGTGCGTATACTAGCAGGTTTGGCAGGTATTGTGGCAGCAACTTCCATGGAAATGCGAGGTTGGGCATCTTTATTGACTTGTCTTTTACGAAATTTCTCGAGGACAGGTCCAACCTTATGACAGTATTTGCAGGACGTTTTGGGCTTAGGATTTGATTGACTTGATGTAAATTGATTTGTAGTAGGAAGTGGAGAATCCATATCACTGGACACAGAGTTTGGAAGTACTTCGTGCAGAATGGACTCGATCACTCGGGATTTTCTGATCAATTCCTCTCGAGACAAACGTTCATGTAAACGCAGGTTTCAAACCACTATATAGCATATCCAGTTAATCCCTCTCTACTGGGAGTGTTGGCTAACGAGACAAAGGAATTCGTATTTTCGTAACAAAGAAGTCTGTAGGTACAATCGGGTGCAAAAATGTTTTTACCTGCTTCGTAGGAACTGAGCTTACGGATGTTGATCGGTTGAAAAATCATACTTTTACAGAGAGTCAAGGCAGATTAGACTGAACCTGTCCCTTCTGCATGAAAATAGGGTAGCAGGTATACGCTTGGGATCTACTATTCACGTGCTCAACTATGACTTAAGTCTAAATCTTTTTGCACCCGACTGTACGTCACTTTCATGAATCGTGCTGAATATTTCTGTTAATCCTATGAGCAGGCAGGTTAAAATCAAAAGCGTTCTTAAGAAGTCGCTGGGCTTCATCCCATGTAGCACAGGTTGCCTTCTGACCTTGCATCTCAGGTGAGCAACATTGTTAGGCCTAATAACGCATTTTGGTCACTGATTCAAACACATTGTTTGAAAATGTTTGCATTATCGAGAAACGGCTTCAAACACTCGATCCAGTTTTTCCGTTAAAACGTGCATTACACTTAGTAAAATATCCGTTTTGAGTGACAGCTTGATTAGGGGAGGTTACTTGGATGCTACCCGTTGCATGGATGGTTAATCCAGCAAATGTTTCCATTGTTTATTCATCAGATATGTGTAATTGGTCTTTGGGCAGAGTAAAATTTTCAGGAGACAATATTTCGTCAGTTGCTGATGAGTGAATTGTAACGAGAGTCATTGAACGTGTACTGATCTTGTCGGGGCGAGTTAGAGATGAAACTCTCGGGTGTTGGGGCGCTTCCTTACGTTCCTCGTATGGACACTGTCGTTCAATAACTTGTATAATGTTACGAGATTGGGACAACGTGGTTGCTTGGCATAAGCTAAAGGCCGTCGACAGGCAAGTGGTTTTCAGATTACCCATGACACGCTTAATCAAATATGGTGTCAATTGGTACGGTGATGGCAAAAAACGAGCGTGATGACAACAAACGAGCATGATTGAGGTTATCAGTCCCTTAACGTTTGGATGGTCTTTATGTTGGGCGCCAACTTATTATAGCATATAATACAATTAAAGATTTCCAGGTTTCCAAATGGAGTAATGTTTTAAAGTTCACTGTACGGGGAGCATGACCCTTCCATATCGTCTTTGAGGACGCCATAGTTCTTACTACCCTGGTGGCAGAAAAAGTATTAAAACGTGTGCTACAAATCTTAATAAACTAAGCATATAGGCCAATTAAACCTAATTTACTTTCTTAAAAGGATTAATGTATTTCTCCCTGCCTTTTTTGCAGATATTTCTAAGTGGTGTTACTCCAAAGCCTAATCTAACGGAAACTAAATTACCAGCTGGTAGATGTTTATATTATGATAAAGGTAAGTGAAAAATATCACCAAGATCGTCAATATCCTGTCTATATGAAAATTCAAGATGATAATTAAGTTAATTTATGAATTATAAATAAAAATTAATTTCACGGTTAAGTAAATATTTCTTAATATCTTTAATGATCATCACTATTTCTTCTTTTTTTAAGTTAATGCTTTATGTAAGAGAGAAATAAGTTATCTCCACAAAAAGAATCAAAAGAGAATACCGTCTATATTTAATTTATTGAAAAATGAAAAAAGTTTATGTGTAAATCTACTCGGTGTAGATTTGTATAAAAACAAACAAATATTTTGAGTTATGCAATATTTGTCTGAAAAAGAGCGGAAAATTTTCTTAGACAAATAAAAAATATCACTATAACTTTCTTTGCAACACAGGCTGCGTTCGGAGAAAATCCATTCGTGAATTTCTCGAGAATCCGAGAATTCTCCGTGAAACGTGAGAGAATTCTAGATTTCACATATGTCTCGAATGTCTCAGTGAATTCTACAACTAATCCTATATGGAGGATACGATTTCGCTGATCGCTTCTTTTTAATATTATTTTCTGAAAACTATATGAATTGTCAGTTGAATGAGCAAACGTAGAACACCCTCAGTGGGGAAGAGGAAGAAGAAAATACTCTGCTTTGTTTTGGTGTGCAAAAAAAATTTTTTCATTTAAAATTCGTTTCAAATTGATAATGAGAAATAAAATAAAATGAAATAAGAAAGATGGAATAGCGAAACACTATCAAGTCCAGCTGCACATCAAACTCCCGGATATGTGGGTGGCGATAGGGATGCTGCAATAGTGGCTCCAAATACAATATGTATAAGAGGTGAGAGATTAGACACCTCTGCCTGACGCCTTTGGGCAGTTCGAAGAAAGGCGAGTTTGTGCTAAACTAAAATGAAAAAAAATAATTTAGCAAAACCAAGATAAATTATGAGCGTCTCTTGATCATAAAAAAACTATGCTAATTTTTTTAATCTTAAAGTAGAGGGTGTTCTAAAATTATCTCCCGTATTATATATGTTTATTACTCAAAAACTATTAAAACGTGATTCTTTTTAAACGTCATTTTGAACATTCTCTGAACTGTAATCATTGACTTAAATTCCGCAAGCCATAACACGCATTCAGCTTTTTTCTGAACACTCGCCATTGTTTACTGCATCTCGCGAAAAATGGAACAACGCACCAACAATGGAACGACGCGCCAACTGTATGTTCATTATCAAGTCACGAGAGGCTAAAAAACTTTGAGTTTTTCCTTTTGAATAAAAAGAATCACGTTAAAATCTCTAATACTGTGATAAATAAACATGTATAATACGGGAGATAATTTAGAAACACCCTGTATGTATTTTAATAATTTAGTTTGCGAGAGTTATTTTTTAAATGTTTTAAGGCATTTTGCTGTCATTTGCAAATTTTATTATAACTCAATCAGATTTTAGTTTTACAGTACATTTGATTATTCGTCACCATCTCATGTTATTTTCAATTTTCCACTAGCTTTTGGCCAGAGAGAAAAGTGCAAAAAATTTGTGGAAAACTGAATTCTAAGCGATCCCGAACGCCATGAATTCACTGGGTGGTGGTTTCTCGAACAACAATGTGTCTGTTCTCCAAACGCATCCACAGAGTGGATTTTTTTGGGGGCTACAGTGGTAATTCGAATTCAAAGAGTTTTAGAAAACTGAGAAACATCAATTAGTGTGAAATATGCGAAATAATTTGAAGCAGTTTTAGTGTATTCGGATCCGAAAGGTTCGAAAATATTGCAGCAGGTGAGGACAGCTTGACGAAATCAACGTCATTTGTAAGGAAGTGAGGGCAGCATTTTGAAGAACACAAAAATGTCAATGACTTAACGAAATGATGCGTAACAAGAAAGATCACTAAACAACACGAAAAATCATAAAGATCTTCATGAAAAATCAACAAATAACATTTAAAGGAAGGACAGATGAAGCTGAGACATTCAGATACTAAGTTGTGTCACTTAGTTCGGCGACTGATGTTTGTACCAATGCTCCCGACGACGCTTCTCAGTCGGGAAGCAAAGTTGGAAATTTTGTGGCACAATCTATTAGCAGGACGGAAAGATTCTTAAGCAACATAGATGACGTAGTAAGAGAAGGTGGAAGAGGCGCAGAAAACGGCGTGCGAAGGGAATTTGCGAGCGGGAAATTTGGAATCGAGGAGACGAGGCTTGGAACCAGTGCTATAGATCGCAAGAAAATTTTGCTCACGAGTTAAATGCTTGGGGCACAATTTGTGAAATGTGAAGTCGCCTTAGCAGCCACGAGGGGATTTCTACAGCAGCAAAGGCAACGAGGACAGTTCTCGATTCAAGTGTGCTGTGTAGGTGTTGGTTTTCACTAACCACCAGGACTAATGACAATACGAATTTTGCAGTGCATTTGACTCCTACTGTGGCTTCTGCACGCATCGTCAAGTTTCTCCCGACGAACGAACAGCGGCCGGACGAATGTACTCTTCGCTCCTAGCCAGAGGATACAGCGAGCAAGAAGAGAAACTCGACCTGTCAATCACGCCCGCGTCCGTCGCAGGTATCGTCGCTCCGCCGGGAAACGCTTACCCGTCTCGCTCTTTCGTTGTCGCCGTAGGATTAGCAGCTTCTTGCCTATACTACGTCATTTCCTGCAATTTGTGGACAGAGATACTCCTTCACGAGGACTACATGTGGGTATCCCCCTGAACCCAGGAGGGGTTCTGGCATGAGCAATTGGGCGATGTGGTTCCCTACAAAAGGTAGGTTAAGGGTTTGTTACCTACTTAAACCTAGCTTAAGCCTATTAGTCTCCACTCAAATCCTAAATTCAATTCCCGCTCAGGCATAGGTCATAGCGATAGTAGCAATCTATTTTTTTTCGAGCGAAGCAGCCACGCTTACTTTAGATGCCTACATCAATAAGTTTATGAGAAATACTAATATCTTGAACCAGTGAACTCGTTTTCATGTTAAGTTTTGTTTCTTTCATAGTTACCGGAACCTCCGGATAAAGTTGTAAACGCGTTGCGTCACGGTCGTCTCAGTAGTACGGTGAAATTATACGCTGTGTCGTCAGATCTAGGAAGGAGCCGTAGCCGCTTCAAACATCCCCGTTCTTCAGATCTTGCTGAAGCATAGAACTACCGTATGAACTTTTGATTTAATACCTATTATTAATATTCTGTCACAGAGAGCCTGTAAGGGCCCAGGTGTAGTGAGAATATTACTTTAAAGTAAAAAAGGGAAAATTAAAGGATAAAATGTGTAGTTGTCGCTGCTACCTTTAATCCAAATTTTTCTTGTAGTTTGAAGAACGCCATTGTAGTTCTCTTATTTTTTGGGCCTTTGTGAAGCATTTGTTAATTTAAATAACTAATAAATCTAAAGAGCAAGCTGCAGAGGTCACTTTATTTAATATTTATCCTAGTTGATAACAAACAGCGTTTTCGTTCCCCATCAACTAAACTTGTATAAACTTTCATAATTGGGAGAGGCAATATCCTCATGGGTTTCCTACTTGTTACTAGGATCGTATGCCCCACTTATAACATTTATTGTAAAATTTTGCTAATTGAATGTTATCAATAAATATTCATGAATACCCAAAAGTTATGCTCTGTGTTCAGCTTTCAGCGTCAGCATCAAAGAATACTTTTATTTCCTGGAATCATTTTGCCCAAATGCTAACAAGATCATTTGCCGGTGGTCACACACAGATGACACGTAAATTAGAGCTACAAAAACTCAAATTGAGGGGCAATAAAGTTACTGAATTTATAACTTGGTTTAGTTTTCTGTGTAACGGCCTAACCGATTCTACTCAGGCTGAAAAACTCCACTTTCTTTTGCAAGCAATCCCGGATAAATTGTCCTCATAACTCTGGATGAGAGTGGCATTATTGGTCGACGAGGCTATTGATTTTATTGAAAAGTGGTACAGAGCCCATGAATTCCCGGAAATACTCTCCTACGAGCCCATGCAAGTGCACGTAGGAAGTTTTATCATCGTTCTCTTATTTGTTGAGCCTTTGTGAAGCATTTGTTAATTTAAGTATCTAATAAATATAAAGAGCAAGCTGCAGAGGTTGCTTTATTTAATAATTATTCTAGTTGATAATAGAACTGCATTTTCATTCCCATACACTAAACTTCTATTAACTTTTATAAATTGGGCGAGGCAATGTCCTCGCGTTTCCGACGTGTTAGTAGGATCATGTGCCCCACTTATAACATTTATTGTAAAATTTTTGCTAATTTATTTTTGTCAATAGATATTTATGAATATCCCAAAGTTATGCTGTGTTCATTCCTAACCTTTTACCTTTTCAATGCGCATACCTTCATGGTACGTGACAAATTGTTTCTAGTGACAATAAGAAGTCGTTTCTGTGGGGAAAAACATAAAATGGCGGAAAAAGTTTATTGGCAAAAATTATTTAGTCAATTGGCAAAGTTATAGCATAACTATATAAGACTAAAATTTGCTTGGATTCTGCTTTAAGACGCAAAATCATGTCTTAACTTACGACTCATAAAAGTCTTAGCGGCGATAAGTATTATTTTGGCAACTACGCAATATTTAACGTAGCCTGGAATAAAACGTTTATACGTACCTACTGGAAAAGTTACGAAAGTTTTCTTTCGAAAGACTTTCTTTCTACAGACGTTGGCAGTATGTTATCGGGAAACTTTGTTAGCTTAATTTTCCAAGGTATGAATTAGGTAAGACATAATTAGTTGCAACGATTTAATATAAGAAATCGACTTTACTGGACGAGAGAAATTTGAACGTACAAGGACGAAGACTTATTTCAATTTTACATGCAATAATCTTACTAATGGATTGTTTTGAACAATAGATGTAATTTTCATTATTACAAGAACTTATGCCATCTATTGGTTGCATTATTAACTAAGCTAATACAAATGTTTTATAAGGTTAGCATAGAAAATTATTTTACTATAATTCTACAGTATGTTAGGTAGAAAATTCGTCGCTGAGAATTAAACTATGTTCTTTCCAAATGTCAGTTTTAATGGTCGAATCACGCTCTTCTCCAGTCAGATTTCCGTCCAATAGTCTCATAAAAATAGGCTCTAATACCAAGTGGAAAAATACCTGATAGTCTATGAAAGCGAAGTTGGCAAAACTTGGATTCCATCTTCTGATGTTGAGAATTCAGTCCAGCAATCCGCTTCCACGCTCGTCAACCAGGTTAAGTCGCCTCCAGTTGATACTTTGGATTAAGGACGGCGTTGCATTCTGAATTTGTGCTACCGCTGTCTCCACTGACGGAAAGGCTTCTTCGCTTTCTACTCTTTCAGCACAGTCTCTGTTGCTGGAAATTAAGTTGTGGAATTCGCCATCGCCATCCTCGCTCCTCGGCTACGACGCTTTCTACGCAGCACATTGAGGAATTACTTTTGCCATTGAAACTTCGAGCACTATTTACATGAGATTGCAGATTATGCTTTCCTGCCAAACTCTCCGTGCTCACTCTCCAGCTCTCATCTCTAATCTCATCTATGCTCCAACCAAGCGTCTGCGTCGAGCCTACCTTTGATTCTCCCTCCTTCCTTCTTTCGCACGGGATTATGGGGAGAACGCTCGATTTATAAAGATACTCCGGCTCGAGATTTTGTAACACTAAGGGTTAACTTGATAATTTTATTTGATTTATTTGCCATTTATTTATTTGGATGACATTATTTAAGATGATATCATCTAAGATTAGAAGATTTTCAGATTGACTCCCCAAAGCAATTTTTAATTCATTAAAAGTTTCTTAGCATACATGGTCTTTATGCGAGATAAACCTGGTTTCTATCTTCTTGGGACTTTTTCCATGGTCTCACATCGTGGCACTATTGCTTCTGCACATGTGTCGAAGATGGTGTGAAACATGTTTATTGTGTATTTGAAGATATTCTGAATACCCATATTGATATTTAGACTGCTCAGCACGAAAGATGAAGGAAACAGGTTCTTGCGTAATGTAAGTATGTCACGTCAACAGATGGCGCTGGTAAAGCGAAACCGATCTGTTGACATGACGCAAGCAAGCAATTCGAGATTGAGTCAGGCAAACCGAAAAAGTAAGCGCGATGCGAACCCTATACCACCGTGCGAGGATGGACCAGTCCAGAATCGCAGGAACGGCGGTATCGCATGCTCATTGGGGCTACAGAATTGTTTATCTAATGAACTAATTAAGGGCGCTTATAAGGGAGAAATGGGGGAGGAAAAGATTAGAGAGTTGACTGTTCTGGACGATGGAACAAGGAGAAAGTTCGTAAATGCGGCTGATGCGAGAAGAGGAAAATTCTCGAATTTCGGCTACTCAGATAAACGAAAGGCGAGAAAGAGTGATGGACGATGCCACAAGAAGCCTTCACCTTTAAGCGGCGCCAGAACGACGGGGAAAGCAAGACTGACGGAGTTTCCTCATCGATATGGACGGCGTGGGAGCTTAGGTGCGTCGGCGTGTGATCGCAATCTCTGCCAGTAAGTTTAGTGCGAACTTTCTCAGATAATGAATGAACTCTCAAATAATTTTTGCCTCGATCCTAGAGCGAAGAAGACTGCTATTTCTGATAGCGTTGAAGCTGCTGTGTGCTTGAGCGAAGCAGCTAGTTTACCTTCAAGGTCGCCTTCGAGTTGGACTAATTTATGCAATGACGTAGATGTGGCGGGCGAGCGAGCAGTGCCAGCTTCGGTGCAAGGGGGCATTCCCGCCATTGGCAACGGTGAGCCAGCGCTCACGCTTCAGTTGGAGGTAGAGGACCACGACGGCACCGATAGAAGCGATAGAAGCTTGACCCTATGCAGAATCGAGGAGGACGCTAACGAGCTGGACGCCAGGAGAGCCAAGACGTTAGTGTATCAAGATTTTCTCCGAGAGGATTCATCGCCGCCTCGCCCGCCAGCAACGAGTACAGCAAGCCACCACGGAACGATTCCAGCCACGTCGTCTCCGTCCCGCTTGGCTACTCTCTTCATTGCGAACGGTATTATGGTTTTGCATATGACTCTAGTTTTGTTATTGGAATGCTCTTACTTAGTCCTCGTTTCCGACCTCTCTTATAAAGCTTCTTAATTAGGCTTAGTTACTAATTAAAATATTAAGCTTAAGTGTAACTCTTATATTTCTCTTTGAGCAGGCAGGGTTTCTCTCGTCGACTTACCCTTCGCGGTTGCCGCTTTCGTATGCAGCGGTGCCTGGCGTCATCTCGACTTGCGTTCTCCCCGAGGATTCTTTTGATGTTTCCACATGCCTGGATTAAATATTGAATTGCCAAATTTTATGTTAGCCAGATAAACATAGCTCTGCTATATTTTAAACGTGTATGAATCAAATAACAATTATTTCTCAGTAGAATTTTTGTATGTCAAATTTGGTTTATTTGTTTATTAAACAAGTTAATCCTAATCATTAGTCCTCCCTTTTTCCTCTGATCACGGCTTTTTACCTCTGGGGTTTTAAATAGAGAAAATTAAATAATTTCTTACAAAAAGCACATGAAAACAACCAAGTATCGAAAGGCTAAACTACACCATTCGCGGAAACATGTTTTTAACTGCCCTATGTTAGTATCTAGTACAGAGGGTAGATTATCACAAGCGATAATCTGCGGTACCTACTCCTACGAGGGAGTTTTGCGCCATCCCAGTAAATAACGACTGCTACGAGATGACAGTAGCAGCCGGGACCGACGGCTTAACGTGCCCTCCGAAGCACGGGGGGTTTCATGATGGAAGAGCTGCTGGGGATAAACGAACCAGAGGCTGTCACCAACTGCTGGAAAACCAGCTATGGTCAATCGGCAAATGGGTCAGACTAAGGTCCCCCAACAGCCGCGCCCCAAATAGCTGCCCCGCCAGCAGTGGCCCTGAAGCCCTGGCCGTCACCCAACCAGCAGCTGGCCGCGCCTGAAGCTGCTGAACTCCAGCGATTGGCAAGCCAACCGACGAGACAACCAGGCCACGGCCACCCCCTGCCCTATGTTAACATTTTAAGTATCTAATGAACCTTAATGAGACCATTAAACCACATGCCTTTGAACCAATTTGGATTATCATAAATTTTACCTTGTATTCATATATAACACATCTTTTCAAGTTATTTGATATATTACATGCCAATCTTAGCATTAAAAGTTCCAATGAACCATAATGGTTCCACTAAACCAGATGCCTATGAACCAATTTAGAATATTATTAATTTTACATTATATTCATTCATGACACATCAATTCAAATTGTTTGATATATTACATGACTTATTTTAGCATTGAAAGTTCCAATGAACCAAAATGGTTTCAATAAACCAGGTTCCTTGGAACCAATTTCGACTATCATTAATTTTACATTATATTCAATCGTGGCACATCATTCCAATTTGTTTTTATATATTACATGTCATGTCTTATCATTGAAAATTTTTGAAGGTGCCATAAGGGTACCATTAGAGCACGTGCCATTGTTTCGATTACAACTATTTTCAAAATGGTTCATTCCCGTAACCATATTTATGAATTTTCGAAAATAGTAATTTATATCCGCTTCTATCTCATCATTACGATTTGTTTGATATATTAACGAATAAATCTAGTCATTGAAATTTGCTAGGTGGGGTCGTGAAAGTATCATTCGTGCACGTGCTTTTGAACCGATTTAGATTATATTTGTGATTGGTTCGTGCGATGTACCATATTCATTGACTGACCAAAACAGTAATGAATAACCACGTCTATTTCATCATCACGATTTGTTAGATATATTACTTAATATATCTTCCCATTGAAAATTGGTAGGTAGGAAAATAGAGGTACCATTTGTGCACGTGCCAATGAACTGTTTTAGATATTATTTGTGATTTCTTCATGCCATGAACCATATTCATCGACTGACGAAAACAGATTTTGAAAATCTTTCATAGCCTTGGAGGAGTTAGAGTTAAAGTTAGACACACAGACATACAGATACGTTTCCCCACAGTTATAGCATATAGCACCTTTCGGTACTTAAAAGTAAATGGTGTAGAATAGTTGTAAATACTTAGATGTTTATACTCGTTGAAATGAGGCCATTTTCCACAGAGCCTACAATGATCAAATACTTTTTGCCAGGGGTTGTAGATGTCTTCTAAAAGTAGCGGCGTCCTCCTCGCCTGTCAGTCTGTTTGCTCAAGAACAAATGTAAAAAGTCAAACTTAAACTTGCATTTATAATGCTTTTAACTACTAACAAGTACCGAAAGGTTAAACTAAACCATTCGCGGAACCATATTTTTAAACCGCCCAATGTTAACATTATAAGTGTCTAATGGACCATTAATATACCTTTAAACCACGCACCTTTGAACCAATTTCGTCTATCATTAATTTTACAAGTATTTTCGTCCAAGTATTGTTTGATAAACTGCATATTTTAGCATTGAAAGTTCCAATGAACCATAACGGTTCCACTAAACCAGGTCACTTGAAACCAATTTCGACTATCATTAATTTTACGTTATATTCATTCATGACACATCATAACAAGTCCTTTGATAATTATATGCCATATATTAGTATTGAAAGTTCCAATGAACCACAATGGATCAAGAAAACCAGGTTCCTTGAAACCAATTTCGACTATCAATAATTTTATGTTATATACATTCATGATACATCATCTCGATTTGTTTGATATATTACAGGCCATATCTTATCATTGAAAATTTTTGAAGGTGTCATAAGGGTACCATTATAGCACGTTGTCATTGTTTCAGTTACAACCATTTTCAAAATGGCTCATTTCTTGAACCATAATTATCAATTGGCGAAAATAGAATTTATATCCGGTTCTATCTTGTCATTACGATTTGTTTGATATATTATCTAATATACCTCTCTATTGAGAATTGCTAGGTGGGGTCGTGAAGGTAGCATTTGTGCATGTGCTATTGAACGCATTTAGATAATATTTGTGATTGGTTCGTGCCATGTAGCATGTTCATCGACTGATGAAAACAGTAATGAATAACCGCTTCTATCTCGTCATTACGATTTGTTTGATATAGTACTTAATATGTCTTACCCTTTGATAATTGCTTGGCGGTAAAATTGAGGTACCATTTGTGCACGTGCCAATGAACCGAGTTAGATAATATTTGTGATTTGTTCGTGCCATGAACCATAGTCATCGACTGACGAAAACAGATTTTGAAAATCTTTCATAGCTAGGAGGATTTAGAGTAACAGACAGACAGACAGACGGACAGACAGACAGACTGACACACAGACACGTTTTCCCACACTGATAGCATAAAGCACCTTTCGGTACTTAATAAACCATAAAGAAATGGCATAACTAAGTAACGAAAGTTTAAACTAAAACCATTCGCGGAATCATATTTTAAACCGCCCTATGATATTGTAACTTTCTAATGGGCCATAATGCTCCATTAACCACGTAATTTTGAACAAATTTGGATTATCATTAATTTTCCGTTATATTCATTCATGACACATCATTGCAAATCGTTTGATATTTTTACATGGATATTTTAGCATTGAAAGTTCCAATGAACCATAATGGTTCCACTAAACCAGGTTCCTTGACCCTCTCGGCCACTGAGCCGGCTAATTTTACCTTATATTCATTCATGACACATCATTCCAAGTCGTTTGATATATTACATGCCATATTTTGCCATTGAAAAATCAAATGAACCATCATGCTTCCACTAAACCAGGTTCCTTGAAACAAATTTCGTCTATCAATAATTTTACGTTATATTCATTCATGACACATCATTTCAAGGCGTTTGATATATTACATGCCATATCTTAGCATTGAAAGTTCCAATGAGTCATAATGGTTCCACTAAACTAGGTTTCTTGAAACCAATTTCGAGTATCATTAATTTTACGTTATATTCATTCATGACACATCATTCCAAGTCGTTTGATATATTACATGCCATATTTTAGCATTGAAAATTTTTGAGGGTGTCAAGGGTACTGTTAGAGCACGTGTCATTTTTCGATAACTACCATTTTCAAAAAGATTCATTCCTGGAACCATATTTATTAATTGGCGAAAATTGTAATTTATATCCGCTTCTATCTCATCATTACGATTTGTTTGATATATTACTTAATATGTCTCTCCATTGAAAATTGCTAGATGGGGTCGTGAAGGAACCTTTTGTGCACTTGGTATTGAACCGATTTAGATAATATTTGTGAATGATTCGTGCCATGTACCATATTCATCGACTGACGAAAATAGTAATGTTTAACCGCTACTATCTCTAACCTATTACTCAATTACTCGTACCAACAAACGAGGAGGCGGAATTTGTCTTTACTTTAAAGAAACATTTAAAGTTAAGATCCTTTCTCATTATTCTTTAGTTACCAATGATTTTGAAATTTTATCCGCAAGTATTAGTGATAAATATATAACTATTACGATTTATCGTCCTCCCAACGGACACTTACAGATTTTTTGTTCATTTAATACTTCCTTACTGGTGGATTTACAATCATCTGGTTTGAAATTTATTATGACAGGTGATTTTAATCTTAATTTTAGTAAGCCGTCTCCTTCTTTAAATTTACTTTTGGATCCGCTACATCGGTCGGGTTTAACAGCGACTTCTTCTTTCTATTCCCATTTTCCCCCCCAACATTCTACTTATTCAGCTATTGATCTTTGTTTTACCAACTTATCTACATTATTATTCAATAGTACAATAGATCTCGCGATATCAGACCATTTTCCTTTACTGGCGATATTTGGTAAAAATCCATTCAAAGACCCTATAATTAGTCAACCTTTTCAATCACGACATGCTTCGTTTGCACGTTTAAGTATTTTTTATTCTTTCTTATTAATGACAGACTGGCCTTTATTATTTTCAAATGCTAAAAATACCGACCATCTCTTTTCTCTTTTTCTAAAGCAATTTTTATTAGGCTATAATCGTTACTTTACATATAAACCCTGCCACAGTACTACTCATCATACTATCATTCACAAACCTTGGATTACGCCTTACTTACTGACACTGACAAAGAAGAAAAATGAATTATATCGTAAAACTCGACATAGTTTTCGCCCTCATCAGTACGAACATTCAAAAGGTTTTCTAATTTTGTTAAAAGCGAAATTAACCATTCAAAACGCGAATACTACAAATTTTTATTTATGCGCTTATACTCTAGTAAAAATAAATGGTGCGAATTAAACAAGATAACTAAAACTCCTAAATCATACCACTCCCCTTTTTCACAGTCGACCCCGCTCAATCCTTCGACATTAACTGATTTTCTTGCAGCTCTTCTTCCTTCTTCGTCCGAATCTGTTTCTTCACCGATAGCCAAAAATAATTACCCTTACTCTTTTCCTAATAATTCTACTTCTTTTTTGGCCACACTTACTACCCCAAATGAAGTTACTAAAATTATTTCTCAAACCAAGTCTTCTCCCATACCTGATCCTCTAGGAATTCGTTCAGATATTATTATTTTTTTCTAAACAAGCGTTAGCTTTTCCGCTTTCTTATATATTTAATTATTCAATATCTTGTGGTACTTATCCTTCTAATTTAAAATGGCTAGAATTTATCCTTTTCATAAAAAAGGAGACCCTAAGACCTATACTAATTACCGTCCAATTGCCACACTCCCGGTTTTTGCAAAGATTTTTGAGAAATTATTTTATATTCGGCTGTCCCAATTTATTTTTTCTAATCTTATTAACCCATATCAACATGGATTCGTTCCTAAGAGAAACGTCGAAATCGCTTGTTATGAATTAATTTAATTTGCTTCTAACGCAATGGCCAAGAAACATTTCGTTGCGGTGATTTTTGTTGATTACTCTAAAGCATTTGATAACATTCCTATTTCTCTCTTACTTGATAAATTATCATTAGTCTAAAACATTCGTGGCCCACCTTTATTCTTGGTTATCTAGCGTATTAACTAACAGGCAATACTATGTATCTCATGCGAACCAGTCTTCGTCAACTATATCAAGAAATCGGGGTGTCCCTCAAGGGTCGATTTTATCCCCATTATTATTTAACTTATTCATTAATGATCTCCCATATGCGTTAATGCCAACTTTTCCCATTTTTTACGCTGTTGATGTTACTTTATTATTTTCTAACATTAATTTAACAGAGCTCTTATCATCTATCAATTCGATTCTTCTGATTTTGAAACATTGGAACGACATAAATTCCCTGACTGTAAATATCGATAAAACAAGCGGAACAAGAGAGACATTCCTGAAGCTCCGTTTGTTCAATATGATAATAATTTAATAAAACCAGTGAATTCTATCAGATATTTGGGTCTAATTCTTTCACATGACCTTACATGGAGTCATCATATAGATCAACTTATATCTAATCTTAATAAAAAACAAGGTATAATCTCTTGAATTCATTATTTACCCCGTAACATACTTTTACTTCTCTACAGTTCATGGATTCATTCATTATTATGTTATGGCATAATCTTTTGGGGTTCTCCAACAGCTTTTGATTTAAAACGTATCTTAAAACTCAAAAATGGTTTCTGAGAATTTTATCCAATACGCCGAAATCATCCTCCATCTCGCATCTATTTGGTGAATTGCATATCCTCACAATCAATCAAATATTCAAGCTGCAAATCTCTTCTTTCTTATTTAAAATCATAAACTCTAATTTAATCATAACTACCCCGTTCAACATAAACTTAAATCAAGATATCCATAGTTATTCAACCAGAACCGCTTCCGACATTCGTTTGCCGATGTCAAAACGGGGTTATCTTCAGCGTTGCGTATCCTACACTGGTTTAAAAATATGGTCGTCTTTGCCCATTGAAATTAGATCTACGGCTTCATATCAATTATTTCGGAAATTACTAAAAAGGTTTATGCATACCAACGTTCACTTATAGTTTAGCTTAATTATGAGAAATTTGTCTATTTTTCTCACTTATTAGTTTGTAATTTCACTTACCTTTTTATTGTTCAAGACAATAATTATTACACTTAATTGGTTATCTGATTTTTGAATGATTTTTAAGAATTTTTTGTGGTAGATTGTCTCAATTCAAATGGTTAACATTTGATCTGTAATTTACTTTTCTAATCGATGCCTTGAATTTTTTTGAATTTTTTTCTCCTTTTTTTTAGAATTTTTTTATATATATATTTTTTTGAATTTCCTTACCCAATTATTGTATTGTTTACTTAACCTATTTTATCTACTAACCGAAGTATTTGTATTTACTCTGTATATTTGAACTTATAACACCCACCAAGTTCCAACTCGTCGGTCATAGACCATACAGGTCTTGGTTGGGTGCCATTGTAATTCTAACACTAAATAAATAAATAAATAAATAAATAAATAAATAAATAAATAAATAAATCTTCCCATTGATAATTGCTAGGCGGGAAAATAGAGATACCATTTTCGCACGTGCCAATAAACAGATTTACATAATATTTGTAACTGGTTCGTGCCATGAACCATATTCATCGACTGACGAAAACATATTTTGAAAATCTTTCATAGCCTCGGAGGAGTTAGAGTTACAGACGGATGGATTGTCGGACGGACGGACAGACATACAGACAGACAGACACGTTTCCCCACACTGATAGCATAAAGTATCCTTCGGTACTTATAAAATGGATGCTTATATACACTGAATGCTTCAACAAGTGAAGCTCACTTCGTTTAACTTTATTAACCTTTTCATTACGTCATCTCATGACCAACTCCATTACGGTCGTGCAAAAAAAATAAAAAGTAGAAAACGTGAACTACAGCGATTCAAAAGAAGAAAACGTGTAAGAACGAAAATGTAGCAAACCCTAAAGGTTATATCTGTAGCTTCGCTACAGGACGATACAACGCCTAGGAATCAAAATGAACGTGTGTAATGGTGGACGACTGCAGTGTCCCTCCTGGTGGACAATATGTTCTTTAAAAAAGTGAATACCATGTGTCTCAAAAGTCGCGTGCCTTATGAAAAGTTTATGAATTTTGGCTTTATGTTCACATGATTTCGCAAGCTTATCGTTCTTTTTCAAAGTGTGCACCATGCACTTGAAGACGATCAAAATTTTCTTCTGCCACGTGTAAAAGTGTCGCTGCTGGAATGCTGTGTAAAGTATTGATGATTCTTTCCTTTAAGTCATCCAGATTTTTGGGCTGTCTGAAACACCTGCTCTACACGTTTTTCTGGTGTCAGAAATATTCCCCTACTTCACTATTTCACCTACATAGTCAAAGCAACCAATGAATCCATTTGGCATGCGACTTTTAAGACACACGGTATAGAATGCCTAGAAAGAAAGGAAAATTTATGTGTTCGAATATACACTGAACGACCAATTTATTAGAGACACCCCGCTAATAGCGTGTTGTGCCTCCTTTAGCGGCGAGAACTGCCTGAATACGTGCTGGCATGGATTCAACAAGGTGTTGAAACCGTTACAGAGGAATAGTAGTCCAGGCTGACATCACAGCGTCCCGTAATTGTTGCAGTTGGACGGTAGTGTGAGAACGCGTCGGATGGTTCTCTTCACTTCATCCCATAAATGCTCGATCGGGTTGATATCGGGCGACCGAGCTGGCCACTGAAGCAGGTGGAAGTCTGCGTCATGTTCCTCGAACCAGTCCAAGACCATTTGAGCACGATGACAGAGAGCATTGTTCTGCTGAAACTGTCCGTCACGACCAGGGAACATAATCATCATGAATGGGTGCATCTGATCGGCAACAATCTTCAGTTGGTGTGTCGCATTCAGGGATGTGTCTATGGATATCAGCGGATCCAGTGTGTCCCAAGAGAAGACACCCAAGACCAACACTCCTCCTCCATTCCAGCAAGTGATCCAGGCGATATCTGTGTGCCCATAGCAGGCGTGCTTTCCTATTTTGCGGTGACAGCGACGGTACCCGTATTTGCCGCCGGTTGTTAAACCCATTGAACTGCACTGCAATTTGTTGGGCTGTTCACGTCCTGCTGCTGTGGATGATTCGTGCCAGTCGCCGTTGGTGTCGTTCATCCACGGCCCTGTTTCGTCCAGAGTTGTGCTTGTTGGAGGTTGTTTTTTGGCATAACTACCATTCACGGAATACCCTTGACACTGTTGTACGGGAAAACCCGAGGAGGTTCGTGGTTTGCGAAATACTCAACTGTGCCCGTCGAGCTCCAACGATCATGCCTCGTTCAAAATCGGTCAAGTCCTTGGATTTACCCATATTCAGTCCACTTCTGCTGCTGACTGCAACTTGTGATCCAATGCATCACTTTTATACAGGGTGTTTCAAATTACACCACCAAACTTGGCAAAACGTTAGAGGGGATCAACGTGAACATCTTTTGTTAATAAAGTTTTATTCTAAAATGACTGTGCAGTCAGCTACAGTCCAAAGATTCCACTGTTTCATCCTGCTTATTTGGAGTCCCATTAGCAAAAAGACAGTATGTTTTGAATAACATTAATTTACCCACCACAGAATAATGGTTCATTCCTTGCTTAATGTTTTGAATAACATTAATTTACCCACCACATAATAATGGTTCATTCCTTTAAATCCATACAGTAGTATGCAATTAGACACATGATTAGTACAGAAAGCAATTGTAAAGTTTAGTTGTCAATTGGAACCATTGCAAGCACAGCATGCAGACGTACTCAAATGAAGAATTGGCTGACATGCATTTCGCGTATGTAGCAGTCAATGGGAATGGGAGAGCTGCAGTTAGGCTGTACCAGGAGAGATACCCCACCAGACGTGTGCCTCAGTATCAGACATTCGCGAATCTGCATCAGCGACTTCGTGAAACAGGATCTTTCTCCAGGATCATGGGCAACGCAGGACGACCACGTAACAGGAACGTAGCGCTACTGGATGAGATTCTGCAACAATTTGCTGATAACCCAACAACAAGGGTACGTGCAGTAACGCACAAACTGGGTGTGAACCACACTTATGTTTGGAGAGTTGTGCACGAGAATTTACTGTATCCGCCAAAAGGTCTAATCATTTAAGATAACCGACTACCCTCTTCGTGAAGCATTTGCAACGTGGTATTTAGCAGAAAATCACAGGGACCCTACATTCACATCACGTGTATTATTCACAGATGAAGCCATGTTTACACGAGAGGGAATGTTTAATTCACACAATGCACACCTGTAGGCCCATGAGAATCCACACGCACGTTTTCTCCGTGCATATCAACAGCGCTACAGTATTAACGTTTGGTGTGGAATTGTGCATGAAAAATTGATTGGCCCCTACATGATGCCCACTTCCTTAACTGGGCATACGTATAACATGTTTCTTCAGCATGTGTTACCAGAACTCTTGGAAGACATACTACTGAGAGTTCACCGAGACATGTGGTACCAGCATGATCGGGCACCACCCCATTTCTCCTGGGAAGTACGTGATTACCTTGATGCAAGATTTCCAAACAAACGGATCGGTCGTGGAGGTCCTATTAACTGGCCATCCAGGTCACCTGACCTCACATGTCTGGACTACTTCCTCTAGGGACATATGAAAAGTGTGGTGTATGAAACTCCTGTTGAGTCACAGGAAGATCTTGTGGCACATTTGGTGGCTGCTGCAGCGATGGTAAACGTGATGCCTGGAGTGTTTCAGCGCATCAACCATTCCATGTTATGACGATGTGAGACTTGCATTGAAAGAGGTGGTCGACATTTCGAGCACATTATGTAGTAATAAGACATTACTGACTTGTCTAATTAATGTTCTTTGTAATGATGTGAATAAACGTGTTAAAGGTTAACAGTGTTTCCGTTCATGGTTATTAATTAAATCCCACGTACTGCAGTTGACTGCAGAATCATTTTAGAATAAAACGTTATTAACAAAAGATGTTAAAATTGATCCCCTCTAACGTTTTGCCAAGTTTGGTGGTGTAATTTTGAAACACCCTTTATACCGCTTCGACCTGTTCCATTGTTTGCGTGTCATGTGAGGCCGATCCATATTCCGTAAGAAGTGTCTCTAATATATTGGTCGTTCAGTGTACAGGATCTTGCAAATAACTACAGGGTGAATGACGGGAAGCCTACCCGCTCGACTGCAAGGACTGGCTCGGTCGATTGGTAGAACGGAGGGAGATGAAGGTGGCCTGCAGCAACCAGCAGTTTCCACAGTCGGGGAGTGGGGGGGTGAACGTCAAAACTGTCATTTTTTGATAAAATTACCCAGTTATCATTTGATGGCGAGCCGGCCCTTGCAATCGAGCGGGAGGCTTCACGTTATACTGCCCTGTAGTTATCTGCAACACCCTGTATAAAGAAATACTAAACTTTCCATTTAATCTTTTGGTCCTTCAATTTTATTCGTTTAAATTATCTTATTACGTTAGTTTTATCATTTATGAATTTACAATTCAGTTTTCATATAAATATAGTATTATTTAAAGTGTTTTAAAATGCAGATTAGTTCTATTATTCATGGCTGATGTCTCGATGTAACACGAAAATGTGTTCCCTTGTTCCGATTTCGTTCTCTAACAGCGAAGCATATCACTGTCCGGTGATCGAGCATGTCATTGGACCTCCTAGAAATTATCTTCACTTTTCGGGAATGCAACTGAACCTCATAGAAAACGTGCGGATTTTCTGGTTCTCAATTGCAGCAGTTGTGTGCATTCACTGTGCGGTCAAAGTGAATATTCGCTTCGTCTGTCTACGGCCATTCTGCATCGACTTCAACGCGAGCAAGAAACTGAAGTGAGAACTGGAGTCGATCGTCACAATCATGTGGAAACACCTGCTGCACAAGTGAAAGTTTGAACTGATAATATCGGACGATATTCCGCATGATCTTATGGACAGTTAAACATGGCCTGTCCAACACCTATGGTACACCTCGGCAATTGTGCTAACATGGGAATTTGCAGCTCTGTCATCTTTCATCTGAAGCGGAACCTCCTTTAATGCGTCCGTAGATATGGATTTTCTTCCTCTGCCAGAACGAACTGACAATGATCCTGTTTCTTCAAATTTCCTTATTATTTTCCGAGGGTTTTTTACATTCAGGGGACCTTTTCGATCCTCTGTAAAGTCGGAAAATTCCGTAGAGCAGCTACTACGGAATAACTGATTTGGTAAAAAAAACATCACTAACAACGCGCGATCTCGTAATCTTAACGTCATTGTGAGCGGAATACACATTGAACACAGGACCTCCGCGAATACTCCTAGGTTTTATACAGTAGATAACAGATGCTGCGTGACGGCGCATAAATTTACATTTTTATTATAGGTATTCAACATAAAACGCCCTTTGGTGGCGAAATTCGTAAATAATATTCTTTCTCGCTGAAACAAATTCCCATCCCTTCATTACGTCCTCCTCAAAATTTCACACTCTTCTGATGACTGGTTTTGCCTGCAGGCAACTTTGCAGTAGGGTCCTTCAATTATGGACAACCTGTATGTCATGTAATATATCAAATAACTCGAAATAAGGTCTCATGAATGAATATATCAAGTCATTTATTATATTAGAAATTGGTTTAGTTATGGTACCATGGTGTTCTAGTGATACCAAATGGTACCCTTGGAAACTTTCATTGCAACATTTGGCATGCTGTATATCAAACCATTCGTAATGACATGTCATGCATGAATATAACGTTTAATTAACGATAGACGAAATTGCTTTAGTTGTACGTGTTTTATTGGTACCATATGGTACCACTGGAAACTTTCAATGCTAAACTAGTCTGCCAACAAGATGGAGCATCTCCTCACTGGGGCCTGCAATTTACGCAGTGTCTTGATACGAACTTTCCAGGATGATGGATTGGAAAGGATGGGCCAATCCCTTGGTCCTATCGCTCGCCCGATGCGAACCCTCTGGATTTTTTTTCTGGGGGTATGTGAAAGACAGAGTGTACAAGACCAACGTTGATGACATTGAAACTCTCAAGAACAGAATAATTGAAACAATCGCTGAAATCACCCCCGAAAGGAATTAAGATGGCGGAAGGAGCAGTCACGTTGCGAACAGCTCTCGTCGACAAACTTCTCTAAATGGAGAGCAGGACTGTCTTTACTCAACATTGAATCTTATAATCGATGTTATCTAATATATTCCGCCACAAGGTGAATATGCTCTGATACATATTCAATTTAACTCATGCAGAATAGTATAATTGGATTTTCAGTAGCGATATTATTTTGCACTCTTTGGGCTTAACCATTTTTTGTCGAGGTAGATTCTTACCGATTCTAGTTACACTACGTTTTTCTCTGGGTTTTGCGATATCTCTATATTGTATTTTCCATTTACTATCTTAACATTAACTAAATTATGCCTCGTCTACAGTCAATGAATACCAATAACGCAAAACCATCCACCCTCCGTTTGCCCTCGTCTGATTCACCAAGCAAACCCCAACGGAAGATCCTACTTCAACATCATTTGCGAAAGCAATCACAGACTTTTTCAACGACCCTGTCTTGGTTGCTCCGATCATTTCTGCTATTACTAATAGAGTCTTGGAAGATTTGAATGTTAAGCTTCAGCATATCACTTCTAAATTAAGCCCTCTTCTCGAGCAAATGGAGAAGCTCACCTCCAATCTTAATTCTCTCAATCAACAATTTCCTCTTTTTCTGATAGACTGAATGCGATTGAGGCCGATTTATATCATAATGGTAAATCTCGACTTGATGCAGCCTTCACTCAGATTGACAACCTGGAGTTACATTCCTGGCACTCCAATTTCGGCATCTTTGGAGCGTCGTAGACACCATCTGAACGGCAACAAGAGGTCGTCTCTGAACTGTTCACAACTCAATTACAGGTACCAACAAACCCTGCCAATTTTGTTTCTATCCATAGGCTTGGTCCTCGCATCTCCTCAGCCAGCCGCCCAGTCATACTCTAGTTTTCTACATCTGTTCACCGAGACCTGATCATCAAAAATCTCCGCAGTCCCTGCGGCTCTCGTGTTTTTATCGTCAAGGATCTAACAACCCCACGATATCGGCTATTACGTGAAGCTAAATCAAAATTCGGCAATCGAAATGCATGGAGCTTCGGAGGCCGAATCTTTGCCAAGTATTCGATCGGCAAACTTGTTCTTATAACCTCTGTGGACGATTTTAATCTCGTGACATGATCATCGTTTCAACCATTCCCAGTTTAAAATTTTGTATTCTTGTTTATATACTTTTTTGATTGTTCTGATTATTTGTTTTTACGTTCTTGTTTGTTTTATTTATTGATGTAAAATTTACCCGATTTTTTTTAATTCATTGTAATCCAGTACGTCCATCCAGAGCCTGTATGGCCTGAGGCCGACGGCCGACGAGTTGGGTCTCTGGATGGACCTGGATTAACGACTGCTGTATGATGGTCACAGCAGCCGGGGGGGGGGGGGTGAAGATCCTGAGTCACTGATGAGCCGCCCATCCAGTGACTAGCCGTGCCTGATGTTGCTTAATTTCACTGAAGTTGTGTTTCAGTGAAAGCCCACCAGGCCACGGCCTCCCCCTTTTTTATTAACAGTATTTTCACTTATTTATTTATAATGTTTTCACTTATTTATTAATATTATTCAAGTCATTTATAGTTTTAATTATGCCTTTCTAGTGCATTGTAAGATAATAATTTTTTTCTCTCCTATCAATTATTATGCTGGTTTCTAATTTTTTCTTTACCAAAGCTCATTATTCTTGATTTTCTATAATTTTTTTCTCTTGCCCTCCATTTAGTTCTCAGTCCATAGCCTTAATTATAGGCCAAAACATAGTTTAATTTCTGCTCCTATTTTTCTTATTTCTCATTTTTCTTTTTTCTCATTTCTCTTATCTCTATTTCTTTCTTTATTTATTTTGTTTTATTTGTGTTTTAGTCTCTTTACTTAACTCACGCCCTTGATTATATTAACTTTGTTTTTCTTACTCTTCAAATAGTATAATGGATAACTTCTCCTTTCCAATCTCTATTGAAAGAATTAATCATACTTTAATTAACGATCTTCCTGTTACATCCACTAAAGTAAATTTTTCTATTTTTTATCTGAATGTTAGAAGTATTCAAGCTAACTTACGTATCGTACTCGCCAACCTTAGCAATCTTGCAATCCTTCCTAAAGCCTTGGTCTTTACCGTAAGTTGGTTATAAGACTCTAATGTCACTCCAGATATTCCAGCTATCAGTCTATATCAACTCGACGCACAAACAAAAGGGGTGGCGGTATTTGTGTCTGCTTACAACAACAACACTCATTTTCAATTCTACCTCAACTCTCTAATTTCAGCTGATTATGAACTGTTGACGCTCATAATAAATAACAAAATAACCCTATCCTCTATCTACCGCCCTCCATCTTTTCTCTCTACTAAGTTACTTGATTTTCAACGCTCGGGTAAATTATTAATACTAACCGGGGACTTTAATACTGATTTTAGTAAGCCCTCTCCTTCTCCTCATCTACTCTTGGACCTTATTACCTGTTCAGGCCTTATACCAAGTTCTTCTGTGTTACTCACTACTTTTCTTACCATCAATCCTGCTCTGTCATCGACGCCTGTTTTACTAACTCAAATTCGATGCACCTTAGCCACTCTCTTGACATTGCAATCTCCGATCATTTCCCTTATTTGTCGTTTTTAATAGCAGTATTCCTTCTACTTGCACTAACAATAATACTAATTTACGTCTTATTTCCTCAAACCGCCTGGCAGCTCTGTATTCCTTTTTAGCTCTGACTGGTATACTCTCTTATCTAAAAAACAGATGTTAGTTAACGCATTCTCTACTAGTTTTCTTTCCCATCTTCAATTAGGATACGAATCATTATTTTCCTCACCTTACCCGTTCATTTAATAAATCCAGTGCTCATGCCCATAAAGCATGGATTAGTCTGATATTGTAATATTTATTAAAAGAAAAAACTCTTTATATCGAAAGTTTCAGTGAAATCCCTCTTATATTACCAGGTCTAACTTTAAAAATTATTCAAACTTTGTAAAAAAAAAACTCCATTAATAAGGCCAAACAGTCGTATTTTAATCTATTATTAACCGACTTCAAAAAAAGGAGGTTATCAATTCGATGCGTATGTTTGTAATATTGTTAGAATTGCACAATATTCATATATGTTAGTCTATGTGAGCTTCTAAACAAGTATGCCAAATTTCATAAGTGTATGTATATGTGTTTCTCAGAAACTAGAAATCGAATCGCAATAATTTTTTTTATTGGATTAATTATGTTTCAACTTAGGGATAAATCCAAGTTTCATCAAAATTGGTTCAGTAGTTCACAAGATATGGACTGATATAGCTAGGCGATAGTGAAAGTTTCATTAAAGTCGGTTTTTTATACTCTGTTTAATCTTGTTTCAAGGTTTACAATCGTGTAGGGATAAATGGCGACTTTTAAAAGATCTAACGCATGGGTGCAATCCACCATGTTCTCCGTTCCCTCATTCTAATCCTGGTATATCTTCATCGTTGCATGATATTCTTCAAACTCTTTTACCTCCTAGTTCCAGTCCCTCACAAACTACATATCCTAACTATCTACCCCTAACTAATAACTCACTTCATAGTTTCTACGTTAACCCTACCACTGAGGAAGAGGCTTGTGATGTCATTAGTCATTTAAAGTCATCCCCTGTCCCTGACCCCTTGGGCTTTCGCTCTGACATTATAATTGCTCTTAAGCATGTTATTTCTTCATTTCTTGCCCTAATTTTTAATTGCTCTGCCTCCATTGGTGCTTTCCCCACAGTTCTTAAACTAGCTCGTGTTGCCCCAATTTTTAAGAAAGGCGATCCTTGCTGATATAATAATTATCGTGCAATTACAGCTCTCCCTATATTTTCCAAATTTTTGAGAAATTTTTTTTAAACGCCTTTCCCATTTTGTCTTTGATCATAATTTAATTAATCCCTATCAGCACGGGTTTACACCAAACAGACATGTTGATACTGCATTCTTTGAACTCTTCGAATTTATTTCTGCTGAAATGGCGCATGTTTGTTCAATTTTCATAGACCACACGAAGGCTTTCGACTCCATTTCTATTCAAATATGTTTTGTTACTGTTGTCAAATAATGATATTTCTCTTTTATTAACTTCCCTTAATGAAGCTTTTATCAAATAAGATTAAGGAACACTGAAAGTTCATTAGTACTTAATATCGATAAAACTAAACGCGTGTTTTTTCATCAGTGCAATAAGCAGAATGTTCCCCTTTCACCATCCATTTATTATGGTAATAACTTTATTTCAAACACCACTACTTTCTCCTACCTTGATCTGATACTTTCTCCTGATTAATCCTGGGATATTTATATTGAATTCATATTATCTAAATTCAATAGGAAACAAAGTATTAACTCCAAACTTTTCTATCTTCCCACTCATATTCTTTTATTACTTTATGTTGGATAATTATTTTTATTTTTATTTTATTAGTGTTAATATTGGAGTGAATTAAAAAGTAGTTTTATAGATGTTTGTTTTTTCTCTGCATTATATAATTTGTTTTCATGCTTCACGTTCATTCATTGTTACTTGTTTAAGAATGTTGGCACAGAGAACTGACTTGATGCAGACTTATATACAGCCTCCTGGGCTGGTGTTGAAATGTTTCTCACTGGAGTAGCTGAACATTAAAGTCCTTATTATATTCTACAAGGTGATTATAATTAAAGTCCCTTTGTAAAAATGCTATAAAAAAACAACCATGAGTCCGAATGACTTCAAATTTGGACTGAGCATTCTTGAAGAAGGGGCATTTGATATGGATAAGAAAAAAAATAGTTCCAAAATTTATCACTAGATGGCGCTGTAAGCGGCATATTATGCCTAGGAGGATTTGTACTATGCAAATTGAAAGATACGCATGCGCATGAGACATTGCATGTGTTATAAAAACGCAGGCCTCATGGCGTTCTCGTCATATTTCAATTCAAAATGTCACTTCTAGCTGAATCCGCTTCCGTTATGCCGCTTACAGCGCCATCTAGTGATAAATTTTGGAACTATTTTTTTCTTATCCCATATCAAATGCCCCTTCTTCAATAATGCTCAGTCCAAATTTGAAGTCATTCGGACTCATGGTTGTTTTTTTATAGCATTTTTACAAAGGGACTTTAATTATAATCACCTTGTATTTATGGATCACTAGTTTTTTTGTTCGCTCCTCAGCATTGGTAGCAGAGCATAAAAGATAATGAGTCAAGTAGAGCACTTATAAGGAGAAGAGGGATTTGTAATATGGCAACTTCGAATGAAAGCAATGCTGATTTCAAAAGGGTTATGAAAAGCAATTTGTCTGCTACCTTCAACTACTACATTTTCTACACATCAGACTGAAGGACAGCACGATGACACTACGACTCCTGAGTCTATGGGAACAATCATTGATGTGCTTTAGATGAAAAGGCAAGAAGTAAAATTATTCTTCATTTATCAACAGCGTGTCTAAATACCATTGATGCAAATGTAACAGCTAAACAGCTATGGGAGCAGTTGGAAAAACTGCATATTGATAAAACAATTCTACAGCGTATGCAGCTTCAAATGCAATTAAGACGACTTCGTCCCGTGATGGTGAAGATCCAAAAAAATATGTCAAAAAAATTTCAAATATTGCCAAGTTGCTTCAGCTTGCAGGTCACTCAATAGATGGGAGTACTTTAGCCATTCAACTACTTATTGGACTTTTTGCCTCTTGGGATCATTTAGCATGTAGTTTTCATCTCAAGCCCGTAGCCAGGTGAGGGTCGAGGGGGGTCAATGACCACCCAATTATGGAAAAAGGTCCACCTCCCAAATATGCAAAAAGGTCCGACTCAGTGGAATTTTTGAAAAAAGGTCCGGAATTTTTGAAAATCAACCCCCCCCCCCCCCCCCAAGATAACGTCCTGGCTACGGCCCTGCATCTTGACAGTGACTTAACTTTAGAAAACATTAGAACAGCTATTTTGCAAGAAGCATTACGTCGCAGTGTCCGTCAGGCACCAACTGATGGAGAAGTCTGCATCACCACGTCAACTAAATCAAATTCTCAGGTCTGCAACTGCAAATGCTCGTGTTGTCAAGGACGTCAGCAGTGTCCCAACCAGCAACAGACCACTTTACCTCGAGCGTCTACTAGCAACTGCGTCCTTCGGTGTTTTCGTTGTGAAAAATTGGGTCATATGAAGAAAAATTGTAGAGTATTTATACCTAACAATCCACAGCCAGCTATACCAGCGACTACCAATCAGCTGCAAGTAAGCGGTGACATTTTCATTGTAGAAGTTAGAGACGGTTGGATTATAGATTCTGGAGCAACAGTTCACATTACTAAAAATCATATTTTTATTTCTATACTAGATGTTTCCGATACTGTAGTATTATTAGCAAATACGAATGTTGCAAATGTTAAGAAAATAGGAACTGTAGAGTTACGAGTTGGAGATGGTCTTATACAATTAGAAAATGTTTATTATGTGCCAGATATTCGCACAAATTTAATTTCAGCTATTAAGTTAATCGAAATGGGTTATACTATTAATTTATCAAAAGACAGTTGTGTTATTTCCAACAATAATTTCCATTATACAATTCCAATGGTAAAAGGTTTATTTGAGTTACCTACGGTCCATAATACTTGTTTAATTAACAATGTAGAAAAATTAAAAACCTCGCGTAATACTTCTTGAAATCTATGGCACTTGTTATTAGGACATCCTAGTGCTCAAAAGCAATGCTTAATTACGGACTCAATCCCTTCATTAAAAAATTGTGAGGTTTGCATTAAGGGGAAAATGTGCAATACTAGCTTTCATACAATAGGAAGGACCACTTCTAGAATACTTGAATTAATTCATTTTGATTTGGCAGGACCCTTTAAAAATTCTCTTGGAGGCAATAAATATTTTTTGGGATGTATTGACGATTATTCTTGTAAGAGCTGGGTATATTTCCTAAAAAATAAATTTGAGGCTCCAAGTAAACTAAATCAATTTATTTTATCAATTGAACATCAAAGTGAACGAGAAGTAAAAATTATTCGTTGTGATTATGGTACTGAATTCAAAAATGATTCCATGACACGATTATGTAATCAATTAGGAATTGTACAATAATTTACTGCCCCCTATAAACCCCAGATGAATGGGAAAGCTGAAGTTTTCTAGATAAAGCACTTTGTTTGATGTTAGAGTCAAGAGCCCCTGATTATTTTTGGGCAGAAGCCGTTCGCCATGCCAACTATGTTTGTAACCTTATTCCTAGCGCAAGTATTGATAATCATACTCCAAATTCGTTTTGGCGAAAGAAAAGCCTTGCAAATTTATTATACTTGATGTATTTGGCTGTAAGGCATATGCATATATATCAAAACAATTACATCCAAATAAGTTTTCATCACATGCCAAAACTTGTATTCATTTAAGTAATGAGGGAAAAATTTTTCGGCCTTATGGCCCGGTATCGTGCAAAATTGTCCGTGCTCGCCATGTAAAATTTAAGTGATTTAGATTATCAAATTTTTCATTTTAATAATTCTACCTTAACTAAATAATGCGTAAAATTCGGAAACAATTGATGTCAGTCTTCGATTTCTTTTGATGATCAATATCCTAATTCAACTGTTGATGATAAATTAAGCACAATTCCGCAAACTGCTCAAGGCAGCAATGCACAGGAAACTATTGATGATATTGTACATGATAATTGTACTAATGATAATGAAAATATTACTCATAATGAAGACGTGCAAAATAATGTGAATCCTGATATGGAAAATGAAAATGACAGTGAATGTGTTCAAATAGGCTTAACGAGGTCAGGCAGGTTAATAACGAGACCTGATTATTAAGGATTTTCAGCAGAATTACAGAATCCGGTCACATACAACCAAGCAATGAAATCTAGTTTAAAAGATGAATGGCAAAAAGCTATGCAGGAAGAGTTCGAGAGTTTAATAGAGAATCAGACTTGGGTATTAGCACCAAAACCAAAAGATAGACATGTTGTTGGTTCAAACTTGGTATATACAAGAAAGCAAGAAGCTAATGGACTATATTGAGGCCAGATTGGTGACACAAGGTTTTTCTCAGGTAGAAGGTATTGATTATACGTTGACATAATCTCTAGTAATTCGTTTAGAGAGTTTGAGATTTTTTTTGCGTATGCCGTTCATATGAATTTAAGTTTGGCTCAATTTGATATAAAAACGGCTTATTTGTACGGTGCTCTAGCTGAAGATATATTTATGAAACAGCCAGTAGGTTTTGTGGATCCAAAATATCCAGTTTATGTGTGTCAATTAAAAAAAAGTTTATATGGGTTAAAACAAAGTGGAAGGTGTTGGTTTGAGCGTTTTAGACAATGGCTGTTATCAATAGGATTTATATCCCTTAGAATTGAACCATGCTTACACATTAGGATGAATAATGATCAACTGCTTATTGTAGGAGTGCATGCTGATGATTTAATAGTAGTTTATAATACCAATGACGTGTTGGATGGTTTTAAATTAGTGCTAAATGATACTTTCAAAAATAGATTTTTAGGAAGGCCAGCGTATATTTTAGGAATAAAAATGACTTATGGAGATAGATCTCTCAAGTTTGCACCAAGGTCACTTTGCGCAAAAGATATTAGATAGATACAACATGGGTAACTGTAAAGGAGTTAATACATCATTAGAAGTATGTCACGGAAATCGAAACCAGGTTCGATTCCCGGCGACACTGACTGCCTTTACCGCTCTCGCATATTCACCCGTTCCAAGGCGGGGGAGGAGCGGGGCAGACAGTGTCGTCACAACCATCATCACGCCCGAACCAATGATGCCGCAGGGACACTTCGTGACGGGGCAGCGAAGGTTTCTTGGCGGGAGGTTCGGAGACAGAAGTGGAGAGCGGCCCGAACTTCAGAAGGGAAACATCAGCGGGATCCTGGTTCGACTTCAGAGAAGAAAGTTCTCTTCGCAGTCGCCCGTAATGGTCGGAGACCTCCGGACCCTCAGCTGGGGAGGAGCGACGACGTGGCGAGCCGTCCGTTTCCCTTATCGAAGCAAGGCGTGCACGGCGGAGAAGCACCGCGGGCGGCGTTTTCGTTGACGAACGACGCCAGCAACGAGAACGAACCGACGCGCTGGAGTTCAGCGGAAGCAACCGGGAGATGGTTGCTGTTTCGTACGCCCTTGGTGACGACAACTGCGACTGTAAGTGTAATTTCCCTATCGTGCCTTAAATCATGTGCGTGGTCGTACGTATTTAGTGACCTTCACGGAAGGGAGAACGAACGGCGTTCAGTAATTAGAGGCTTCTTCCCTGCTGGGCTGAACGCCTATCTATCAACCCAGTACGGTTTTGCGTACTTTGCCTAATTAGGCCGAGACGAGTTCGCAGAAGTGTTTCCCCGGTTTCGAAGTGGAATGCTTGTGTTATTTTAGCGCCCTTTTGTGTGGCATAGAGCTGGAGGTAAAGGGCTAGTAAATGTAATGATTGTATTTTTATTTTTCTCCCTCTTATTGTGACCAGCCCTCCTGGTGAGCACTCGTGTGAACGCATTTTGATAAATGCATAAAATACCTATGTCTTCTGTATAGTAGAGGTATTTCACAGATAATTTACGTGTGTAGCAACTAAGGTTTTCAATGTTAGCAGGAACTTTATCTGTGCGAACTTTTTCCTTTGTGTAGTGCATTCAAACTGTCAGAACTTGTGTGTTTGTGTGACTACCGAATTAGACTCATTAAATTTATCTGGACCTTGATCAATTCAAATTCCCGGACTTGGACTTTAACAAACATTTTAGTATTTGGTTCTTCTGCTGTGTCAATTAAACCCATTCGTACATGTTAAATTTTGGCGCTGTAATTAGGCCATTTCATGTGCCGTCGTTGAATTGTATTACCCTATAGACATACTGCCTAATTTTTACGTAATGTAATTGATTGTAGAATTGTATTACTCTATAAGTATATTGCCATAAGTTTTATGTGGTTGTTTATTGATAGGTTAAGTAAAGTACGAATCTTTGACCAGATTAAGTTACAAGCTGTAGTAATAATTTTGGTCTTTGAGAATTGGAATTGCATATGACATTCTCATTCTTGTGTTGTGTTATAATGTAAGTAAGTTTGCTTATCGGAATTTTTCAGATTATTTAAGTATTAGGTGTATCTAGAATTAACCGATTAGCTCGGTCTAGCCTTTGTAAGAGTTATATTGTGTGACTGCTCTTGTAATTTTGGGGTAAAATATTCATTTGTTTTTGCCAAGCAGTAAGTTATCAATTTGGTGTTTGTTGAACTAAAATAATGATTTGAGTATCAATTTTTCTGTAGATTCCGATATCAAGTTAAATATTATGGTTTATCAATTATTCTATTTAAATTGAGCTAGGAGATTTAGCTCTTTGTTATATTTACCAAGTCATTTATTCATTTATATAAATTACATTGTTTTATTGAATTTGTCCTTTATTAAACTTTATTTTTTTTCAACCTTACCCTGATAACGTGCTTTATTCATTTTCCACTGCGTAAACATTTGCTCTGTTTTTACACGTTACAAAGTAACAGACGTTCATTTAGATAATAATAGTAGTAGAGAAAATTCCGACTTTCCATTACAGGAAGTGAAAGGTTCTTTAATGTATTTTGACAGCCACTCGTCCAGATCTTACGTTTGCGGTAAACTGGCTAGACAGATTTGTTTCTAATCCTAATATGTCAAATGAACGAACTGCTAAAAGAGTGCTACGTTATCTTAGGCATACTCGTATTAATTATGGCATTGTCTACACTAGATCTGACAACTCCAATTTTCTTGTTTTTGCAGACGCAAGTTGGGCATCAGATCCTATAGATCAAGATCAACTAGTGGGGAAGTAATTTTATTAGCTCATGGAGCTGTATCATTGCTTAGTCAAAAGCAAAAACGGGTGACTTTAAGTTCTGCTGAGGCGGAAATTTATGGTGTGACTGATTTTTTAAAGGAAGTATTAACTATATCAAATCTTTTATCTGAATTAAATGGTGTATTTCTTTCTGCAGTTCAAACACATAATATTTCTTTTTATTGTGATAATCAAGCAGCATTAATGGCAATGTCAAGTTATGGTTATTTTTCCAATTTGAAACATATTCAATTGCGTCTAGAATTTGTACGAGATGGTAACAAAAATGGTAACGTAAAGTTACCTTATTGTCCTACACATAAGAAGATCGCCTACATATAAACAAAACCACTCACCTATTCAAAGCTTTATTAATGTGTAATAAATATGGGAGTTCGTGATGAATGTATTTAAAAAGAAAAAAAGAAGGGGGAGACTTTGGGTAATCTTTCATTCTCTAAATTCTGATGTGGTACACGAGGCGGAACTAACAACAATTGTTCAATCTGCTTTGTTAACATTGTTACAACATCTTTCGTCAACCATTGTTAATCCTATTTCTACCAATAATAAGTCCTACATTTGGTCGACTAATGATTGTAACAACGTTATGACGTTTTCGTTATCAGGCCTTCTGTCTATACTCTGTCCAATGATAGAAAAACTGGGCGTGTCCAGTTAAATTTCCAATTTCAATTATTAAACATTGTTAATTTTACTTAGCAACAACGTCTAACAATTGAAATCGGAAATTTAATTAGACACGCCCAGTTTTTCTTTCGTTTAACAGAATATAGGTGGTGCGGGCCTGGCGTGCCTTTGCAGAAGCAGAGCTGATGACAATTGTTCACTCTGCTTTGTTTATATGCCTCGGGTAAAACAAAGCAGACTTTTAGATTTCAGTTCAGATCGTGTTCCGAGCAAGGAAAAATTTTCTCCAATGATCCTAATACTTGTATTTTTAATTGTTTATTCCGTGAAATTTTCTAAGATAATTAGCATGAATCTATTTGTACATTCGTAAATTTCCAAGGGAAATGAAATGATGCTCAAATGTAGAATACACTACACAGCATTTTTGTTTTGTAAGATTAATGTAAGCCCAATCTAGTGGTTATATCATGGCTATACCAATTCTTTTTTGTTTATAACTCGACCGAATTGGATATACCGGTGATTGAGTTTCTTTTGTCTTCAAACTTTCAACGTATATGAATCTGATCCTCAAAACATAAATTTCACAGCAATATCATAAACATCAACCCTTTTGCATGCGTACAAGATGGTGGATTCCTATAGCCGTTCCACAGGAAACATTCAAATGTGGATAATACAGAACGATCCCAGAAGATATTATTTACCAACTGTCAATGAGGTAGCGGTAGCGTTTGAAGCTGACGATAGAGAACCAACCACCATTTGAGCGAGATTTATGCGTCTATCCAAGCACGGGGAAAAACTGACAACATACATCGATTTTGAATCCGAACTGTGATCCAATGACTTACCCGTTGCTGTTTCTTCATGGAGAAGAAGGCTGAAAGATGAAATTCAAGAGCACTGAAGGGATGAAAGTCAGCATGTTAGCCTTCTACTCCTACAAACTGTACAAAAGGCCAGGACTGATTAATGCGATTTGCACGCGGGGAAACTTACTCAGCAGTATATTGTGGACGCGTTTTAAAAATTGAAGGAGACCGGTTACAACGGGTGAAAGAAAATCAGAAGACTTTGAGATTGGAGGCTTACCACTTGGCTTAATGGATTTCGTTCACAATCAGGCTGATAACTTTCATATTAAAGCAGGAAAGGTCTGTGTTCTACCTACGCCATTTACCTGGAGCAAACGCGCATTGCAGCAAAACTACCTAGATGCAAGGCCATGGTGGGAAACCAGATCTTTTCATCACATTTACATGTAATCCAAATTAGACTCACAGAAGAGAACTTCGATGCATAGACCCGACATCGTCGCGACAGTCTTTGGTTGAAATTGAAGGCATTTGTCGACCACCTGACTAAAAACTCGGTGCTGGCAAGGTGGCGGCATGGATGAACGTCATTGAGTTTCAGAAAAGAGGTAATGAATTAGTTAAGACAAACCAATATAAAATGGAATGTTTCTCAAAGGCAATTATTTGAAAGTATCCATTTATGCCAAGAATACCTATAATCCACAAAATATAAATTTCACAGGCTATAAGCCTGCCTGCCTTGCCTCTAGTTATTTTTATTTTTATTTTATTAGTGTTAATATTGGTGTGAATTCTTCTTCTAATCGCAGCTCTCATCATCCCACCCGGGGGCGACAATTGGTGTGAATTAAAAAGTAGTTTTATAGATGTTTTTTTCTGCATTGTTGTAACTTGTTTTCATGCTTCACGTTCATTCATTGTTACTTGTTTAAGAATGTTGGCATAGAGATGAGTGTAACTGACATGATGCAGAATTATACGCTTCAAGACGGTGTAGTTCTCTATACTGGTAGTGCACTCTGGTGATGGAATGGAAAACAACTGGAGGTGTACTGATGCCAGCCTCCTCAGCGCGAATTGGGCAGACCTGTACAAAATAGATACAAACTGGCAGGGAAACGATATGGAGGGAATTACTCTTGTGTGGTGGGATGTCCATATAATATGCTATCTACTGTTCATAGATGTTTTTCATTAATGAATAAAGAATCCATGGAATTATCAAGCACACCTTATCATCTGTCGCTTCTCCTCTGTGGAGAGCTCTCTCTCTCTTGACCCTCCCCTCTGCGATCAGCATCCATTCTCTCCACCTCTCCCATTATCTTACGAGCTAAGACAAGAAAATAAAAAGGATAGAGAAATAGCCAATACTCAGATGTCTGCAATCATCCTCCTCCAGCTTCCCCTACGATGCTACTCAGGTGCTTCAACAATGGGGTGACCATATGTTTTACTTTCCTTCTGAGCTAAGTGTCTCAGATTTTGGAGCTCTTAAAAATCGCAGGCAAAAAAACGACCGCGCTAAAACAAGAACTCCCTTCCTGTTTCTTTAATGATATTGAGAAAATATTGAGAAAATGGGATACATCGCGATTTTTCTCATTGAAAGAAACAGCAAAGTGATATCAATTTAAATGAAGATTACAAAACTATACTCAAATTGAATTTGAATAAATTTTAAGTGAGCTGCACGCTACAATTTTACATGATTTACAAAATTTATGTGTGTTTATCAATTCGAAATGTAATCAGTATAATTATTAATTTGTATATGCAATATTTTTCACTTGTTAAATATTGGTTCAGATTTATTTAAAAAATTTTTATAATGTAGCTCCCCTGATTTACTTTTATCTGTGGCAAACATTTTCCTGTACTTACCTTATCAGGGAAAAATTGTGTCATCATTTACATGACCTGACTTTTTGAAATTTTCCTCTCTTCTCACTGTTTTTGGGACGAAAAAGTGTCTCCCATTTCTTCACTTTCTTAAAATTTCTGCATTTTCATTTGTTTAAAACCGGCGTTTTGCCACGTCAGTGTTTGCAAACTTTGCCGCTTGATGGCCGCTACTGTAGCGCACCAAGCGGGTTTCTTGAAGCGTATACAGGATGTATCCGTTCGATGGTCTTAAAGTATCTAGCGTGATCCTTTGCATGATTACAAACTTAAAGTCCCTTATCGAAAATGCCGAAAACTCAAAATTTAAATTGCGTCGTTACGTCATTTATGAACTTTCCGCACCAGCAGTTCATTAAATTCAAAGGGGCGATTACAATTAAATCGGCGGCAATTGTTGAGATTAAATGACGTTTTCGACAGGTTTTCAGCAAACTTCGCGTGATGTTTAGACCCTTAACATTTGAGTTTTGAACATTTTGCATAAGGAACTTTAGGATTGTAATCAAGCAAAGGATCACGCTAGGTACTTTATGACCATCGAACCTGATACACCCTGTATACAGCCTCCTGGGCTGGTGTTGTAATGTTTCTCACTGGAGTAGCTGAACATTAAAGTCCTTATTATATTCTACTAGCTGAAAACCCGGCGTCGCGCGGGACTTTACTTATCCTCTTGTTGGGTTGACCTGCCTCAGATTTAAATACCCATTTTCACCATAGGGAAATGTATCACTGGATATTTTAGATCTCATCTTCCTCCGAAGTTTCCCTTGCCCCTGAGGTAGAAGTTCTTATACCCTCCTGCTCTAGACGATGCTCCCGTTGTTCAGATGTTCGCGACGCCCATTTGTCTTTTAGCTGCAGAGTTTCCTGACCAATACTCGTTCTTTCTCTTTCCTTTCCAAACACACAAACAAATACTCAAACTTTTGTCAGTCGTTTGGACATTTGTTAGAGGGCTCAAAACTTTTATTTTGATTTTGATTAATTATTTTTGTTTATTATATCTTATTTTTTATTTAATTTGTATTTTTTAATTAATAACTAGTATTTATTGTATTCCAGGGTTCTTGTGTCTCGTCCTTCTCTTAATATATATCCGTTCATCAGAGGGTAGACAATAATCTACACGTGTTTCTCCTTTGCCTCCTCGATAGACACTTCCCTATCCTTATCTTATCTGGTACAGAGGGTAGATTATCGCAAGAGATAATTTGCGGCACCTACTCCTACGAGGGAGTTTTGCGCCATCCCAATAATAACGACTGCTACGAGATGACAGTAGCAGTCGGGACCGACGGCTTAACGTGCCCTCCGAAGCACGGGGGGTTTCATGATGGAAGAGCTGCTGGGGATAAACGAACCAGAGGCTGTCACCAACTGCTGGAAAACCAGCTATGGTCAATCGGCAAATGGGTCAGACCAAAGTCCCCCAACAGCCGCGCCCTAAATAGCTGTCCCGCCAGCGGTGGCCCTCAGGCCCAGGCCGTCACCCAACCAGCAGCTGGCCGCGCCTGAAGTTGCTGAACTCCATCGATTGGCAAGCCAACCGACGAGACAACCAGGCTCCCTATCCTTATCGAATGCTATGCTCATTTTATGTTCAATAGCATAAAACGAATGTTTTGTCATTGCATCATAATTTTATACTCATTCTATCCTGCTATCCTGTGCTCGAGTTTTTGAAAATAAAGTTCGGAAGGTGGTAGATCTGCTCATGAAATGTCAAATATTGGCGAGACTCAGCGGCTTTTACGTACATCTTTTACTGTGGCTAAAAGAAAAATTGCCTCCCAATCAAATTGACGATATTATTACTGCAGAAATTTCTGATGTCAGCAGTGACAAAAAACTACACGACACAGTTGTCAAAAGACATGATCCACAGGCCATTTGGGCTCACAACAAACACAATCATCCCCGTGATGAAGAACGGAAAGTGAACCAGGAAATGCTATTCATCTCCAATCTTACAAAATTTGAATAAAACCAAACGTACCTATTCACAAAGCAAAAAGTAAAATCCGAATTGCAAAGCAAATCGAAGTCCGTGAGAATAGCCAAAACGTATTCATATCAGTACGAAACCAAACAACAATAGCATCGATAATTAAAGAAATCTAAACCCGTAAAACACAGAAGATAAACATCAATAATTATACGACAGGTAACCCCTTAGGGCCTAGATCAGACGTGTCCGGCGCGTCAAACAATAACGCTAAGATGAAGTTCGGCAGACAAGACCTAAAGCGCGTTTTAAACACAGTTTATTTCTTATATTGTGGTTTTAAAGTTAAGGCAGTACCATCTATTGACGAAGTTCAGAACTAAAGTGTTATTATGGTAATATTAAAGTTATTAGGTTTGGTCACTTCACAAAATATTGGGCAAACCTATCCGAAAACGGGTAAACAGTATAGTATTTATCTCTAATTTATCTAATCGCTATTTGCCTTTACTCTTTAAGCCACTGTTGAAAACTGTGTTGAATAATAAAAATTCTAAGTAATGGTTTAAGATATTTAGGTTGCAATAACTGAATTAAAATACTTTTTAAAAATTTGAAAATTGACATTTCAAAAATCAGAGAAGTCATGATATAATTTTATGTTTAGATACATGATTTTACTTTTCAAATGTAAAAACCATGTTTTCAATGAAAGGATATTACATTTAAAAGAAGAATAAGAGGGAAAGAAGAGTTTTTTTAAAAATACTTTTTATTTTATGTATTATTATAATATCTCTCGTCATAACGAATTGTTTGTTGTGGCAATTGGACAATTCGTAGTAAAATGAATATTACCATTAAAACATGAACTAGTGAACCGATTTGAAAGAATGTTATTTTAACATGCATTGTCATCGTTCCTGCACATGTGTATCAAGAAGTAGGTTAAATTCGACTTCCAAGATTTGTTTACAAAGTTAGTTACAAGTGAAGCTAATATAAGCGTATTAAAAAATCTCTTTGCTATCCAAAGTTTATTATACAAATAAAAATATTGCAACAATTAAAATTCTTCTGCTCATCCTGAGTTTAACAATAATACTGTCGTAACAATCGAAACAATTCCTTTTCGATTAGCCAATGGGATTGCCTGAAGCTACACGGACACAAACATACAGGCTTTTGGTTTTATATATAAAGATTTATGGATCACTAGTTTTTTTTGTTCGCCCCTCAACACTTTACTACTCTTGGATCCACTGCTCAATTTGCTACGGTCTAATTTTCTGGGGTCATACCACTAACATTAATTTTAACAGACTTTTCAAATTACAAAAACGGTTTCTTCGTACTCCTTTAAATATCCCAAAACGTAACCCTGTCTCACATTAATTTTCTTCTCTATGTATACCTTCTGTCTTTCAATTATACTTTATCTCCCTAAGTTCGTTTGTTTATAAAGTCACCAACTCTCCTTTATTCTTAACTTCCCTGGGACTGTGGTTGACAAGGTACGGAGTGGCCGTCCAATAAGTGCTACTGATGAGACAACCTCAACAATGGTTTTGGCGTCCTTTGTCAAGAGCCCACAACGCAGCACACGACGTTTGTCAGCAGAATGTGGAATCACCCAGTCATCGATCGTGCGAATCCTTCATGCTCATTAATGGCATGCATCCAAGATTCAGATACTCCAGCACCAGCACCCAGATCACCTGATCTGACACCACTTGACTTTTATCTTTTTAGCTCGTATATGCAGAGAAAATCAGAAACAGACACCATCTCCAGCAACGCATTGAAGAAGCGTGTGCCACCATTTCTGCGGAAATCCTTCTGCGAGTGCATGACGATTGGATTCAGCGCCTTCAAATGTGCCTTGACCAAGAGGGATACCATGTGAACACATTAAATGATTGTCCTTTATGGAGAACAGTCCAGCCTGTAATTCCAAACAAAATGTGTTGTAACTTTTGAACCAAAACTGCTACTTCAAATCTGTTTACATGAATGAATTTGTCAGAAAGTGCTGATGTTATTTGATACATCACACGATCCCCTTTCCATTTAAAAAAATTGACTTATATTCAAGATGGCCGATTTCAAGATGGCGACCATGTAAAAGATAGACCATCTCACCCATACCTTACTAGAATATTCAGGTTTCCCAATTCCTGCAAGGTTTTCGAAAAGACAGGGTGTACTGCGACTTTTGACTCACCCTGTACTTTGTATTTTGAATTAATGTTCGTTTTTTAGCTTTGCGACTATAATTCTTGCTTTGTCCATTATTAGTATTGGTGGTACATACTCTATTTGTTTTACAGCTTCTTTTTGATTTTTTTCTTAATTTTAATTTTTCGATTTTATTCAATTTTATTTATATAGCTTGTCATATTTGCTTTTTACTAACCTTTTGTTACATCGTTTATTAAGTTACACTCTGATGCATTTAGGGCCTAACTCGTCGGTTGTTTCTAACCATATTGACCTGACGGGCATCTTTGTCTTTGTATTTAATATTTTTTAAATAAATAAATAACTAACTAAATAAATAAATGCTCGCCCGAACATAGGAGGAAATAAAGTTTTGCCTTGACGTCCTTCACGCCATAAATGAGGGAGGGGGGGCACATTGAAATTTCGCTCTGAAAGGACATCGATTTAAGGACGTAGAGGACATAAAGAAAAACGTAACGGCTGAACATCGGCGCATATCTTCACAGAACTATAACGCCTCTTTCAAGAACTTGTTTATAGCCGCCGGAGTTATTACTTTGAAGCCTATTAACCGTAAGTTTGTCTCTTATTGTTCGTTACGTTGTTTTAGCTCCAGTCCAGATATTAAATATACGGGAGAGTGGGGTTAGTTCGGACAAAAATGAAATTTATTCTCCCTGTGGGTTAATCATGAACCAAATAGTGAATGTGTATATCGTATTTGGTACTTTAAACTTTTCTTCATTTACCTGTACATGTGATTTTCCAGTAGTCACACGATAATCTATATATTTTTATATTTTAAAAACCCACTGCAATATCCGAAGCATCCCTATGTGTGTGGGTGTTTCGGATGAAGTGCTTTTCGCCATTTTAATGAAATACAAGGTAACTTTATTATCAAAAGAGCACGAAAATGTTATCACAACTAGCCTAACATTATCACATTAAAGAAAATGACAATCACTTGACTAGCAGCTTTGTTTCATTTAGAGGCAGGGCTAGCAGACGTGACATTTCTACTGCGGCTTTCACTTTCTGTATCTTCTGGTGCTCGCTTCATATCTTCATATCAGATCTTGCCCTCTTTTCCTTTTGTAAATTCTAACCAAACGCGTACGAACCAACCCTCTTTGTTGTGTCTGAATCAACCCATCACGCCAGAAATCAAATAAAACCTTCTTAAGGCTTAACAAAGCACATGGCCGAAATGAAACTGCAACACGTTTAAGTATAATACTGTCCCTCAGGAATAAATGTCTAACTGTTAACATTTCTTGTATAACCTCTCTACAAATTCACGAATAAACCTACCTCAAAAATGTTTTTCACACTCCAGAAAACAAATTTTATTTCTTATTTATTTAACTTTGTTTTGATCTGTTTGGCGAATAGATTTTCATAATCTGTATAGTTTCGCACACTAGGGAAAATTTTTAAGCAGCGTAGGAATAATTTCGACTGAAAAAATGATTTGTCCGAACCAACCCGCGTCCGAACACACCCTACTATCCCTTACACAGCTTGTACAGTTGCCAAGCCTAAACTAGAAATATATACGATATTGATTCAATTCCTAATTTCATACTTATATCACACGGCTACATTATATTAAAAAATATAGAATACTTCACAGCATCAGACTTTATATACGAGTTAGTATTTAGTATTCTCCAACACCAGCTATTTTTGAGGACATCAATAACACAATCAGAGAAAACAGTCGCATTTCCTTGAAAGAAGTGAATGAAAAGTATGGAACTACATGGATATGGTGCATGAGAAGCTTGGATACACAAAATCTGTTCTCGCTGGAATTCAAAAAGTCTGACACCAGAACAGACTGGCAACAGAATGGCGTGCAGTCTGCAACATCTGCAGCGATATAACCAGGAGAAAAATGCGTTTCTTGCACTTCACACTTGAGCCTAAAACTGCAGGTATTGTGTGGAAACATCAAATATCCCAAAAACGTTCGAATTTAGGATACTTAAACAATATTCGACTACTTCATGACAACGCCCGCCCGCATGTGGCCAACGTCGTTCAAGCAAAACTGGTCCGTTTCGATTGGGAGGTTCTGGACCATCCAGCCTACAGTCCGGACTTAGTGCCCTCGGATACCGCCTTTTTGGCCCCATGAAGAGATTTCTGCGTGGTCAGAAGTTTGAGACTAACGAGGAACTCAAATGTGCCGTGAGCAGTAATCATAGCCGACGGAATTCTTTGTGTGTGGTAGTATGAAACTGGTGCAGCGTTGGATAAATGCCTAAATCCTTAAGATGCCAATGTGGAAAAGTAGAAAAGGACGTGTAGTTTTAGCTGCACTTAGTTGTTTACCTGTATGTTTTGTAATTTTCTTTGAAAAAACAAATGGCGTTACTTTCGTTAATTTTACGATATCTCCTCGTAAAAAGATCTTTTTAACTTTCTTCCAATACAGAAAGACTGTTAAAATGGCAAAGTGCGTTTCCTCGAATGAAATTCGCGCTTTCTAAATCATCATGAGTATGTTATTTGCATTTCGACCGATGGTAGAACTTCTCTTTCTTTTCTTGTTCTCCTTTATCTTTTTGGTGTCGAGAATTTTAAATAACCATTGGATCTATTTGAAATTTGACCTAGTTGGGAATCATCCCATTGAAGCTTTGTTTGGTCTTCCAAGATTCTTAATAAAGGGACAAGAACAAACATCTATGCCTTCAACGGGATTTGAACCAGCGACTCTTTGGTCTGAAGAGCGACAAGGACTGCGCCTTCAAGCTCTCAGTCACAGGCCGGCTTCTTATAACTTCAACTCTGGTTATCTGTAAAGTAATTTTTATTGAATTCGTTTGATATTTTTAAAAACTGAATTTTCCATTTTTCCTTTTAGGTGTTTATAAAGAAAAGTTTTTAAATTTTAATGTCAACCTAACAGTTGCTTATAGACATGAAAATGTTCTGAATTGTATGACTGTCTTCTATAATTTCTTTAAGTACTGTTTTACATTCCTTTAATTTAATCTTTTGAATATATAAAATAATAAAAATATTTTTTCAATTTTTCAAAAATTTTATTTCAATTCAATTTTAATTTACTTGGTATCTCACCTAAAGTGAACCAATAGCCAACTTCTAAAACACAAATCTGATAGAGTACTTTAATGGAAGAATTATTGTACTTTTATGTGAGGGGTTTTTATGTGTATTCCATTTCCCAAAAAACCGACGCCACTTTCAAGTATGGAAGTCAACTTTGAAATGCGCAATGGAAAACCCCATTTGAGATGTGTTTTATGTTTGGTGTTTTTTCAATTGTTCCAACCGTTTAGGAGATGTGTTTGGCATTGCTGGGAAACTGTGGCACAGAAAACTATAGCTCCACGAATATTAGTCACACGCAAGTGAAACAGTCAAACTATCAAACCAAACCTACGTTTAATTTTTAACATGATAATACACTGGTTGAGAAAAAAGTGAAGCACCCAGGAGTGGTCCAATATTATCCTATTTCGAAACACATGCATACCAATGATGTGTGAGTAAACGATTAGATTCACAAGGATCTGTAATCTCTATAACGCTCACCAGAGTGTATTCGTGATGTCACCGCCACGTTGTTGATAAGTTCTTACCAGTCAACTGCTGTGAGTCCGACAGTTACGCAAGACGTTCAGAGAGGATTATGGTACACTACAAAGCACTCGCGATGCCCCGCAGACGCATTAGACATCCTGTCACCAATTGACACCATTTGACAGAGACCGCATTGTGGGACTGCATGCGGCTGGTTGGTCGTATCGTGCAATTGTCAGGAATGTGGGCCATTCAGATGTCACAGTGGCCCGATGTTGGAATCAGTGGGTACATGAGGGCACCCATGCACGTCGTGCAGGTTCATGTCGACCAACAAACATCACTCCAAGGGAGGACCATCGCATGGTGCTCCAAGCATTAAGGAATCCCATTGCATCGGTGCCCACCATCCGTAAACATGTACTGGAGACTCTAAAACAACCCGTGGCTCCCGCGCAGGGTCTCGGCGACTCGCATCCGCCCGATTGGGCTTCTACCGCCCCATGCGTTGGTTTCCATTAACACCACAACACCAACGTATGCGTTTAGAGTGGTGCCTTTCCCGGGAGGCATGGACAGAGGACGAATGGCATCGCATAATGTTTTGTGATGAGTCCCGCTTCTCCATGATCTTCGATGGCATCTTGGTGTGGGGAGCCATCGGATTTGCGTTCAGGTCACATCTCAAATTGCTTCGGCAGACTTTGATGGCACAGCGATACGTCACAGACATTTTGCGTCCGCATGTCCTACCCCTTCTAGCACAGCACTCTGGGGCATTGACCAACAAGATAACGCACGCCCACACACAGCACATGTGTCTATGGACTGCCTAAAGCATGTTGAGGTCCTTCCTTAGCCAGCAAGGTCCCCGGACCTTTCCATCTTTGAACACGCTTGGGATAACTTGGAAGGGACTCCGTCCCAGTACCAACCTACGGGATCTGGAAAGACAGCTGCAACAACTATGGAGTGACTTGCTTCAGGAGAGGATCCAAAGGCTGTTTGACACCATTCCGAACCACATTAGGGCATACATTGGAGCCAGAGGGGTGCCACACACTACTGACCTGGCGCCAACATACCACCTATACTGCTAATGGCATAGTCTGTTTCATCCCATATTGAAATCAGTACAATAAAATGACATGTTCTTTCATCATATGTCGGTTCATTCATTTTCAACCACTCCTTCTGGGAGCTTCGCTTTTTTGTCAACCAGTGTATTTTAAGGCGATTCAAAAAGCGACACCAAAAAGCATTATGAAAACAGTTTTGCATTGAAGCACACGCCAGAACTGAAAAGTTACCTGACCATTGTTGCCTTAGCAACAATTTTTATTTAAATCTTTACTACAGAGATATTAAGAAATACACAATGCTACCAATAATGACCGGACACTTCGATTTCAAACGTTTTGTGGAATATCTGGAAAAATTTTTGACGAATAATCCTCAAACTTCAGGGGTGTAAAAAGCATGTTACACCTCATATAATTCGGAGAAGAGTTTGTCCCGAAGGCAAATAGAGGACCAGCAACAAAGTGAAAAAAAATAATATTTGGATCAACCTGTAAAAAAATAATGCTTGAAATGCGTTGTAGCTTTAGCATATGATTAATAGGTTTTTTTTTACTTATCTGCGTTCATTTGTATGAGAATAGCACATATATTCATGGAGCTATAAAGGTCTCTTTTAAAAAAATAGAAAGTTTTTGTAAGTTTTTTGTTTATAACATGCAGGGTTTTCAACCTAATGCAATGTCATTTTCAGGAAACTTGACAAACTAAGTAGGGAGAACACCCTGAAATCAGAATATTTAAGAAATTTAACTGCGCATACGCAAGCGTTACCAAAATGTCGTTTGCAATATTTATTAGATAAATGTATAATGCTACTCTTATAGAAAGCCCAAGCGAATATCGTGAAAATTCAGAAAGATATCGTCGATAGAATGAGTTGAATTTCAGTTGCTCTCAAAAATAAACAAAACGATAAGGGGTTTTCTCCAAATTTTTATTTTTAGATCAAACACAAGCATCAAATTTTGTCCTTATGCTGATATGATATCAATATGAGGTCAATATGATTGTATATCATCGTAAGGAGAAGAAGTAGAGACTGGTGTCTAGGTCAAAAATATAAATTTGGTGAAAACCCCTTATCGTTTTGTTTATTTTTGAGAGCAACTAAAATTCAACTCATTCTATCGGAGATATCTTTCTGATTTTTCAAGATATTTGCTTGGGTTTCTGAAAGGGTAGCTCTATACATTTGGCTAATAAATTATGCAAAAGATATTTTGGTAACGCTCGCGCATGCGCAGTTAAACTTTATTTAGTAAAATGTTCATATTTCATCACATATTTAATATTTTAATATTCTGATTTCATGGTGTTGTCTCTACCGTAGTTTGTCAAGTTTCCTGAAAATGACATTGCATTGGGTTGAAAATCCTGCATGGTATCAACAAAAAACTTTCAAAAATTTTTTAACTGTCTAAACAGGTATACACAAAAAACTGTCTATTTTTTTAAAGAAACCTTTATATCTCCATGAATATATGTGTTATTCTCATATAAATGAACACAGGTAAGTAAAAGAAGCCCCCTAATCATATGCTAAAGCTAAACGCATTACAAACATTATTTTGTACAGGGTGATCCCAAATATTAGTTCTTTTTTCACTTTGTTGCTGGTCCTCTATTTGCCTTCGGGACAAACCTTTTCTAAAATATATGAGGTGTAACATGCTTTTTACACCCCTGAAGTTTCGGGATAATTCGTCAAGAATTTTTCTAGATATTCGACAAACGTCTAAAACCGGAAGTGTCCGGTCATTATTGGCAATATATTGTATTGGAAGTGTTGTAACCGATAGTGTGGCATACTTCTCTATCTTACCTAGCAAATTCGTGGAATGACATAACGTTTTGCTTTGAGTGTTTTGTATGAAGACTTATGAATCCTTGTGCATAGGCTCCGTGCACAAGCGAGAGGGCACCACCGAATTTTTCCTACAAAAAGTGCACAATTTTACCACCAGACGACATTCGTATATGTAATCTGTGGTTCAAGTCCAGGCCGTGGAATTTTTTTTTACTCTTTTTCTCTATTTAATTATTAATATCGCAAGTATGGCGTGAAAAAGTCCTCAAAAGACCCATTTTCATTTTAATTTTAATTTAATTTAATAATTTAATCCAAAAGTAGTAATAATAATAATCCAACTCCACAAAATTAATCTGTTTATATGCATGATACATGTATGCACATTTCAACAGCCACGCTACCTTCTTCAGCACGTCTACTTTTAGTAATATTTAATTTCTACTTTTAGTAACCTTCCACAGTTGTTATTAAGTTTTTGTTCACGTTTAATGTAATGCAATTTAAAGCAATTTTATCCTACAAAAACTGCGCAATTCTGCCACTTGGTGCACTCTCAATTGCATCTGCACGGAACCTATTGGAATAAACTCTTTTCCATTAAAATAAATATATTTTATTACTCAAAATTTATTTCATAATTTATTCTTTTGAAACATTGAAGAATCAATTAAATGTTCCTTTAGATCTTTTTATATTTTGTGAAGTCTTCATTTCATTTACAAAGTATGCCTAAAAAGTTCGGTGAATGGTAGCATAAAACCAATAAAACAAACATGGAAACAAAATACCTTTGTTCACTCTCAAAGTAACATCCTTTGAACACAGTACACTTAGGACATCGTTGATAAAAATGCTGGAATGAATCAGCGAAGGCCTATTTTGGGATCCATCGAAGCACAAATGTCATACGTCGTCGGGTGTGTGGTAAGTCTGCAGAGCGTTTGCCCTTCAGGACCCTCTTGAATCGAGGGAACAAAAAGAAGTCTGCAGGCGCCAGATCAGGCGTGTATGGAAGATGTGCTATAACCGTTATATGGCATTGGTCCAAGAATTTGCGTACACGGATCGCAGTATGCGGGCGTGCGTTGTCATGCAACAAATTCCACTTTCCACTCCTGTACATCTGTGGACAAACACGTTCCTTACACCAGGAACAACATTGCATGCGTTTCTGTAACCGTTTTTCCCAATTTGTAAGAAAACTTCATGTTTATTCTTTGCTCCATTTCCATTTGACGTGAGTTTTCGTACACACGCCGTTCGACTGCCCGCAGCAGACTAATCTACGTGCAGTCTGTTCACTGGTCTCTCTCTGCGCATGCGCGTGGCCGCATTTTTTCCTCAAGTTGCTTTTGAGATATCCATCCATTCACCGCACTTTTTAGACGAACCTTGTATAATTTATGCGCTTGTTGAATTTTTATGTGCTTTGAAGTGTTTAATTTATTTTTATAGATACCTTCCTCTCCATAGCTAAGAATAATTTTCCGACCCAAAAAAAGCGTCATGGCGATGTATAATTTCAATCACTACGAATGATGCAATAATTTTAATTTTTTGTCATATAAAATACACTCTTTTTGTAATTTTAGGTACTGCGAAAAGCTTTCACGTGCCGTGTTTGTGATCCCACATTCGATTGTCCTTAAGCATAGACTCTGTTTACTCGACATATCGAAAGGCTCGATACTCATGCTTATATCAGGTTGTTGCAAAAGTTTCTTACGGTTCTAGAACCCGTGCCCAAGAAGGGCTCATTTTCCGAGGGGGGTGTTCATATTTTTTCAAACAAATTATTGCATTCGATTCCTGAATATCTTTGCTATATTACATCCAAGAATCAACTTTCTGACTATACATCTGTGAGTGCCATCAACGGTCTGAAATGGACCTTTCACGCGATTATATTCGAGCAATAATCTTCTACGAGTATTCTGGAAAGATTAGTGCTCTGCAATGTCACCGAAACATTTGCCAACGTTTAGGTGATGACACTGTTAGTTTATGTACAATAGAAGAATGGTATCGCCGGTTCAGACGCGGAGATAGCACTCTTCAAGATGAAACTCCTCTGGTTGGCCAATCATGATTTCAGGTGGCGATCTACGCCAAGCAATTGATGAAGATCACAATGTAGTAACGAGGAAACTCGCAGAACAGTTCAAGGTTCACTTTTCAACCATTGCCCGGCATCTGCATGAGCTGAATCCGTCATTCAATAAAATGAGGTTTTTGTGTTGGAATAAAAATCCGGAAAAAACTTTTGCAACAACCTGATATTTCATACTTCAGTTATTATAAGCCCCTATTCAGTATTATCGGTGTACATGATTCTGTAGACTTGTTCATTGATAAATAAATAAAACGTTTCAGTACACTATAAAATATTAAATTTTTGTTGCATCTTAAAATATTAATACCATTCAATGTTTAGGACTGCAGATTCGAAACTAAGTCACTTTTTTTTCGTTTGAACAATTTCTATTTTTTGCATTTTCTTTAAATCCAAAGAAACCACACTTTCAGGGCCTCTGTTTCCTAAATGGTTGGAGCAATTGAAAAAAACGCCGAGAATAAAACATTTCTCAAATAATGTATAATTTGAAACTACTGTTAAAAATAGGGTTTTCCATTGCACATTTCAATGTTAACTTTCATATTCGAAAATGGCGTTGTTGTTTTTTTTTTAATGGAATACACATAAAAGTACAATAGTTCTTCCACTGAGAGTAGTCAGATTTGTATTTTAGAAGTTGCTATAGGTTCACTTTAGTGAGAGACCCTGTATTGGCAATAATATTCAAAAGGCTACTATCGTCAAAGTCTACCACCAGATGGCACTGACTGACAACGTCATATTATAATACCATAGTCAACAATGATATAGCATAGCCTGCCCATTTGTAGATTTTTTTATGTCGTCTGTTTTACATCGTTTACAGGCGTCTTATGAGCGCCACTGTTCAGCAGAAAATGCCATTATAAACAAGTCTGATATGTTTAAAACCTATGCCAACTCTCATTGTCAATAGAGGCGCTGCAAGTACGCCAAAAATTAAAGCTCTAGATTAAGAAAGTACGGCAAACCTTTTCCGCGCCGCCCGCAGCTGCTGATTGGTAGAACGGCTGTCACGTGAGTTTGTCAGCCATTGTTGGCCCAAACGCAGCGATAGATACCATTGAAATATATGTGGAAGATGTAATTTAGATTAAATTTTTAACGAAATATTCGTTGATTCATCCTAAATTTGAATCCGAATAAGCAAAATTTCAGAATCCTTCAATCTACGCTCCTTGGAGGTTAATAAATTCGTTAAAATATCTGAAGAAGTAATAAGAAGCAAGTACGTTTATATTATAACTTCACCGAATGTTATAGAAATGTTGCATTGTGCAATTCTCAGACTATCAGAAAATATAATTTTTTGTTGAATATAGTTCTTTTTAAGAAAATACAATTCAATATAACAAGGTTAAACTGTCTGTGAATTGTGGAGGCAAAACTTGAAATAAAACGTCCATGTTATTTTCAACTTATTTTAGCAAAGTTAATTATCACTCATCATTAAACTTGAATATAAAATATGAAATTGAATAACGAAAATTTGCTAGTTGGGTGAAAAAAGTATAGAAAATTTTAATTATAAGTTTTGGATAGATTTTTTACGTCAATATTATAAACCTCCATAAATGAATAAAATTCAAAATACATTTCATGTGTAGTTATTTTTTTGTAATTTTTTTTTGTAATCAAACTGTTAGTTTTTCCAAATTATAATTTTTAAAATTTTCTATCAAAATATAATTATCAAAGTAATTTTTATATTTAAATCAAAAACTTAAATTTAATAGTTCCTATTTTATTAAATTATCTATCTATATATATAAAGAAGGATGTTTGTGGGTCTGTGCGTCTGTGGGTCTGTGGGTGGGTCTGTGGGTGGGTCTGTGGGTCTGTGTGTACGTTTTTTATACAAATCTACAGTTTTATTCCGATCTT
>JAHWFO010115853.1:310180-320880 GCA_023313115.1 Rhysida immarginata
TGATGGGCCTGTAACTAACAGGATTTGCAGGATTTTGTCCTGGCTTAGGAATGCTGAAGACAACTGATTGCTTCCAAGCATCCGGGAAGTAAGTGTTCTTCCAGCAGTCGTTAATCACTTTTGCAATATCTTGAATTGTATTTTGAGGTAAATTTTTTAAAGCACTGTTCTCAATAGAGTCTTTACCTGGAGCTTTTCTCGTTTTTAAATTTTTAATGATGCTTTGGATTTCATTTATATCAATGCCATGTTTTGGGAATTCATTGCCGTGAATATTATAGAAGCCAGTTATGCAGGATTTTACCTTCTCAGACATATCAAGTCCTATTTGCCGACCATCAGTAGGCGTGACAAACTGTTCTGAAAGTGAACTTGCAATAAGCTGCGCTTTATCATCATCATTCGTGATGAATTTGCCATTTTGGGCTAACAGGGGTGGGATATTAATGGCTTTCTTGTTTTGCAAGGCTCGAACCATGCACCAAATAGAGTTATCGTGGGTCGACAGACTCTTAACTTTATCGTTCCACCTGTCATTACGAAGTGCTTTTACCTCCTCGTGAACTCTTCTAGTGAGCCTATTATATTTGGTCTTAAGCCATGAATCACGAGTTCGGTACCACTGCCTTCTAACCTTATTCCTTTGTTCAATTAATTGTTTGATTTCTGGGGTGAGATGAAAGTGATCAGCTCGCTTCGACTCTAAGGGTGAAGCACCAGAGTCAATAGCTGCATTTATACGTGTAGTAAGCCTTTTCACATTGGTATCTATGTCGCTCGTACTATGTACGTTATTTAGTGGGTCGTCATCGTTTTTGAGAATTTCTCTAAAAAAACTTCCAGTCTTGTTTGAGCCTCAGTTCTTCTTTCAGGTCAATGTTTACGTTGTCAAAATTTAGTGCAACTGGTTTATGGTCTGAGGATAGATCATTGACAGTATAGATACTGAATGATTTGTAGAAGCCCTTCAACAACACAATATCAAGTACATCACTTGAAGGAGAATGATCACAATAATATGTATCATCCACAGGGCCTACTGCAATAATATCAGATTGCCTTTGCACGTAGCCATACAAAAGGACACCGTTTTGGTTATGGCATCTTGAATTCCAGTGCGAGTGTTTAGCGTTCAGGTCTCCCGCCATAATAACGGGAATTTTCCCGGAAAACAGCTCGTCAAGCTCATTGGCATCGAATTTATGCTTGGGCGCGTTATATAGAGCCACTAGTTTCACTTCTCCCAGTGTGGCATCAGTAATGATAGCAGAGACAGCTTCCATTCCCATATAGTCTCGGGTTGGTTCCTCCCGATGATGAATGCCTTTCTTAATAATAATTGCTGACCCACCTGACGGGGACTTTACTGTAGTGGGAAGAGTTCTGTGTTACTGTATTACGATACACACAGTAACCAGGCAGCCTGAAGTCGCGGTCTGGCCTTAAGTGTGTCTCACATAGAAAAGCTATGTCTATATCCCATTGGGTTAGGAAGTTGTAAAACTCAATACGCCTCCGGGGGACCCCCCTGGCGTTCCATATTACGCAACGAAGTTTACCTCGATTTGTAATAGAATAACATCGATCAGCCATACTGTCAGTGTTTATTCGTAAGTATTCCACTCATCAGTGGCATTTTCTTGCCCAGTTCGTTTAACAAATTGCATACACTGCCAATTTGTTTATACATTTCTTGAAAATCATTCACGTTAATGCTCTTATCTTGTTTGGAGACCATTGAGGCATAGGAAATCTTCGGGGACACTTTAGCACTTTGCATTCTCCTGACTTGCGGATATTTAGGACATTTTGTGTAACTGGAGGTGTGTTGTCCATTATATCGAATACATTTTGGGGGATCTTGTCCTTTTACATTTGGGCAGTCTTTTGACTGATGATCTTTAGCGCATTTGTTACAACGGGGGGATTCCGTACAACCCATAGATACATGGCCAAATCGCAAACAATTATAACATTGTAAAGGTTTCTTATTACCTCGAAACATTTCAACACTGACAGCTAAGGGCCCTATGTGGGTCACACTTTTAAGTGTCTTATTGTGTTCAGTGTTTGATAACAGAACTAGGATCATGGGCGTATCTATTGATCCTTTGGCTTTTTTAAGCCTAATCACTTTCTCAGGAAAGTAGTTAGCCTTTTTCAGGTCTTCCTTAAAATCGTTAAGGTCATAGGTCACGTCTACATTTCGTATAACGTATCTGAGGACTTTTTCCGATTTAAGTTGATGATGCTGAATCTTTAGCACGTTATCAGCCTTAATGCCAGACACCAATTTACTAGGCGTTTCCTCATCATGACACCTTATTTTGATCGTCTCTGCTCTTCCTGTGTGTACAGTAATTTGGTTAATCGCCACATGCTTTTGAATCTCGCCCAGGATTTGCTTGATTGGCTGACCGTGAGTACGTATTATGATTGGCGGAATATAGGAGCTGCTCTTGGTATTTGGCTTTTCAACATTTTTTCGCTGTTCGGACTTGCTTTCTCGAAAAGCAACAGCGATTGTATCATTTATATCAACAACATCCTTAATGTTGTCAATTTTCAACCCTTTTTTAGCCTTTTTAGATTTTGCAGGTATCCATTTATCCGTATCATTGTATAGCCGTTTGCGATTTGTACTAATCGGGTCTTTGCCATCGTTATCATTACTCCCTAAGCCGGAGGGGATAATTTCCATAGGCTGAGGATTCACACTTAGATAGTCAGAAGTTTCACCTGTAGGCTGATTACCTTTCATTGACAGAGCAGAGAATTGATCTTTGAGGAACTGCTCCAACTTATTAAAGTTCTCGTTGGCTTCATTACGTGCTGCAGATATTTCAGCATTCATATTAGCAATTTTATCGTGGATTTCAGTTATGTTCCCTTTTAGTGACTCGACTTTTCCTTGTAAATTATCATACTTAGTGCATATTTCTTGGCGCAAAACCTCTAGCTTATCCTTAATTATAGCATCAAAAGCTTCGAATCTGTAATCTTTACAGGCATCTTTATATATCTCGCCATACGTATATTTACCATCACTTGTTTTTTAAAGAATAATCATTAGTTGTTCTGTGAGGGTTTTTGTAATGGAACGCCTACCTCAGCTGTTCGAATTTTTCTTTCCTATTTTTCATTATTAATTCGAACTTGTTTTTTGGCTTGTAATGCCACTTAACGCTTTGCCTGAGTCTGGCATTATGATAAATTTAAAATAATAAGTAAAGAATAGTCAGACTGCTAGCCCTGAAAAGGGCTTTTCCAGAATAAGATCTGTAGAAAAAACAGCCTTAAAGCATAGGATATAAAAAACCGCTGACCTTAAGAGAATGTGCCTTCAATTAACGTTCCGTCTCCAATCTATACCATCAAAGAGTAGGATACCATCTATGAGTAGGATGTCCTCTGTTGATATGATCATGAAACGCCGATCACTGACGATGGTTCCTAAACCAAAGGTACTCCAAGTGCGCTTTTATAGCGAGATAATCACAAAGAAAAACCAATCACAGGTCAAGCAGTACAAGCAGACAAGAAGATTAACTATTAGTCGACAGGTTGGAATGACTATTGGCCAATCGGGCCCACCACCTATTTAATGATGAGTGTCCAATGGGGCCCGAGTCCGAATTTAATGAAGTGTTCCTATTGGTGCTCTGTATCGTCATACTTTCATATGCGTTCAACAGAAGTTGATTATTTATCGGCTGCACCAGTTTCAAGTTTTTTATCGAAAAGCCATGTCCACTTTCTATTGAGTGTTCAATATGTCCCCCTGTAGTCGAATTCGTCCCAAACCCGCATTAACATGTCTCTATCGCTACCGTAATGCGTTCTTTCAGCTCGTCTAGGTCACGGGGATGAGATAGGGTGAAGACCTTGTCATTTACACACCCCCATAAAAAGAAATCACAAGATGTGAGGTCGGGGCTCCGCGGTGGCCACTTTGCAAGTTCCAGCTTATTGTTTGCTCGGCCAATCCACCGCTATGTGAAAGTGGCATCAAGAAATTCCCGCACCTCTTGATGCGGGATTGTCACGACAGGGGGGGGGGGGGCATATTGAACATCTTTAACTGTGTCACAATAAACTTCAAGAGTATTTCTTTAAGAATCCGTGTGTGATGTGTCTATTTTCTGAAAAGCTTTGATGTAATAAATTTTTAAAAGTGTGAAGTTCTTTTGTAATCACCCTGTATTATAAAAATAGCAACAACGATATGAAATGAGTAGATCGTTCATGAGCTGCTTTCAGCGCCACCAACGCGTCCCCATTTGAAAACCTGTCGGCCATTGCTTTGGTTGGCAAAAAAATGGCCAAATCGTATGTTTACATTTGAAGTTTGCATAGACAAACACAGTAAAACTCAATGCCGATTTCTTGTCCAGCTTTAAATTGTAGTAATAGATATATTAAAGGTGCACCACTGACCTTTCACAGGTGTGTGTCTATCTTTCTGCGTCTTAGAATGTTTTTCTCATGTAAAAATCCTGGTCATCTTTTATATCGTGGTTGTTGATACATAAAAGATATCGATATTCAACCATGTTACCGTCGTTTCAGTGATACCAGAATAATTGTTTAGAAGTATTTATTAAATTATATAGGGCATTTATTAAAAAGCATCTAAATTTGGGAGAGGTCGCTTAAGAAATTTCAGACTACAAGCACGATGTTGGTGGGGAGGGGTGCTTTCTAAGCTGGCGACAAAGCAGATATATAGTAATGGCGCTTTGGCTGGCGATGTTGTTCTGCCAACCACAATAATGGCGACTACACTAACAATAGAGATTAGTTTCACTTTTTGCCGCCTTCAAATTGCCCTAAAGATGGCGGCCACATAAGCGATCTACTCATTTCATATCGTTGAATAGCAACAAATATGTTTTTAAATAATAATATTAAGGGGGAAAACGATTCTTGCATTGATAAAATTACCTTTGGCTAAGAGCGCTGTATTTGGGCCTAATATTGATGATGTTTTCATCATCTGCTGTGAGGCCTGTAGTTTAGAAGGTGATGACACTGCTTAACTAGCTTTTCTGGTGAGCAAGCGGAATGGAAAGGAAGTGACGTTATAAACTTTTTCTGTTGGATTCTGTCTTTCGCAAAAGGTAATTTTATCAATGCAAGAATCGTTTTTTCTTCTTAACATTACTATTTAAAAATATTTTAGTTGCAATTTTTAAAATATTGTGCAAAATATTTTAAGAGCTAAGATGTTTTTTAAGTAATTGTTTTGATTGACATTCCTTAAAATGATAACGAGAGTCTTTGAAAAATTAAGAGTATTGAATTTATGTTTTAAGACTAATCCCTGTTGGGGGGAAAAAAGTGGATAAATAAAATAATGAAATCTCCGTGCCATATTATTTTAAAGGTAGATATTCCGGATACTCGCAAGTGGTCATATTAATGTGTCCCGACCCTGTAATGAAAGATGTTATTAAAACAATACTATTTTTGATTACAAATAACCATCGAATCAGCTGAACACACATTCTGACAAAAACAGATATTATAGTGCATGAAAAATCAGGAATGAAGAAATCCTTTTTATATTACCTCCTGCTTAGAGCGCTGTTGTTTGGGCCTAATATTGATGACGTTTTTACCTCTGTTGTGAAGCCTGAAGTTTAGACCAACGATATAAAATCAGTAGATCGCTTATGTGGCCGCCATCTTTAGGGCAATTTGAAGGCAGCGAAAAGTGGAACTAATCTCTACTGTTAGTGTAGGCGCCATTAATGTGGTTGGCAGAACAACATCGCCAGCCAAAGCGCTTTGCTACTATATATCTGCTTTGTCGCCAGCTGAGAAAGCACCCCCCCCCCCTCCCACCAATATCGTGCTTGTAGTCTGAAAATTCTTAAGCGACCTCTCCCAAATTTAGATGATTTTTAATATATGCGGTATATAATTTCATAAATACCTATAAACAATCATTCTGGTATCTCTGAAACGACGGTAACATGGTTGAATATCGACATCTTCTATGTATCAACCAACTACAATATAAAAGATGACCAGGATTTTTACATGTGAAAAACATTCTAAGACGCAGAAAGATAAACACACACCTGTGAAAGGTCAGTGGTGCACCTTTAATATATCTATTATTACTACAATTTAAAGCTAGACAAGAAATCGGCATTGAGTTTTACTGTGTTTGTCTATGCAAACTTCAAACGTAAACATACGATGAAGGCCATTTTTTGCCAACCAAATCAATGGCCGCCAGGCTTTCAAATGGGGACGCGGTGGTGGCGCTGAAAGCAGCTCATGAGCGATCTACTGATTTTATATCGTTGGTTTAGGCCAACGCGATTAATATAATTAGAGTGGAAATAAAGACGCCATATTGGAAGCGAATTGATGTCCGCCATGATAGTTGAGGTAAAAATTTGAAATACTATGATGTGAAGTCATAAGAAGATGTATAAACAGTCGGTTTATTACACATGTCCAGAAATAACGGAAGTAATTGTGTTTCCAATGGAATCCGACAGGTGTCTCCATGTGTTGTGTCTTCTCTCAAACAATGATAGGCTCATGAAATCGTCAAGAGATGTCGCTGTTCTATATTGAGTTTCTCTCCATAAGTACTTCCGGTTGGGGAAACAAAAAAAATTGCGACGATAGGAGGTAGTATTTGGCTTTGACCTTCCAAGTTATAACTGCATTAAACAAATGTTGGAATCCTTTCCAGCTAATAACTGTTCATCTCTCCATGAAGTATTTCGTTTTTCGCACAATAAATAGAAAAGTAGCATATGAGATCGGTTTGTTCAGACGTCCATCCGTTTATCTGTGGAGGCAATTTCAAGAATGCATTGCTTTGGAATGAGGAGCGTGCGTATAGAGAATTGCTGGAAGAGATGAATCCGCCTTGAAATGGGGAAAACGCATGCCGAGCACTTCGTTACGGCTCCGCGCGTGCTCTAAACGTTGTTGAGATGGTGGGCGTATAGGATGAATGTGACTGACGATTATAAAAAGGAGATATCCGTGCCTAAACCAAAAGAATTTCTTTATTCGTAGGGAGCTTATTAAGTGCCGAGAGGTGCTTTATGCTATCGCTATCAGTGTGGAGAAACGTGTCTGCCTGTCTGTAACTCAAACTCCTCTGAGGCTATGAAAGATTTTAAAAATCTGTTTTCGTCAGTCGATGAGTATGGTTCATGGCACGAACGAATCACAAATATTATCTAAATCGGTTCATTGACACGTGCACAAATGGTACCTCTATTTTCCCGCCAAGCAATTTTCAATGGGAAGATATATTGAGTAATAGAGGGTGCATTATGAAAGTAATGGTCATATTTTTATTGTGACGCGACTATCCATCGCAGCGCGCTCGGACTGGTCGAATAATGTGGTGGGGAGTCTGCCCTTCCAAACGCGCCCGGGCTCAGTTCGCTCCGAGCAGTAGGAACGGTAGGACGCATCTTCGCACGAAGTCTGTTTTTCGACTGTGTCACAGCACGATGGAGCGTTCGCTCGAACAGCGGTACGCGATCAACTTTTGGGTGCGGCTTGAGAAGAATGCAACAGAAACTGACATCAAAGACGTCTTCAAGCTCCACCACGACAATGCCCCCAGCCACACGGCCTTCGTCGTCACCAACTTCCTGACCCGGAGCAAGACCCCCGTTGTGTTCCAGCCTCCTTACAACCCTGACTTGGCTCCGTGTGACTTTTTTTTGTTCCCGCGACTGAAGAGAGAGCTTAAGGGAAAGCACTGGGAGTCGGTGGAGAACATCCCAGCTCATGTTACAAAGTTCCTGAAAAACATTCCAGTCGAGGAATTCAGGGTGCCTTCCAGGCGTGGCAGAATCGTCTCCGTAAGTGTACTGATGCAGGAGAAGATTATTTTGAAGAATTTTAACCATTTGTACCAAGCGAATCCAATAAACCTATTTTTCCCAGAAAATGCGAATTACTTTCATAATGCACCTTGTATATCAAACAAATCGTAACGACGAGATAGAAGAGGATATAAATTACTGTTTTCCCCAACTGATAAATATGGTGCAGGAAATGAACCATTTTGAAAAAGGTTGTCATCGAAACAATGGCACGTGCTTTATTGACACTCAAAAATTTTCAATCATAAGATATGGCATGTTATATATCAAACAACTTGGAATGATGTGTCATGAATGAATATAACGTAAAATTAATGATAGTCCAAATTGGTTTCAAAGACACCTGATTTGGTGGAACCATTATGGTTTTGTAGTACCATTATGGTTCATTGAAATTTCATTGCTAAAATATGGCATGTAATATATCAAACGACTTGGAATGAGGAGTCATGAATGAATATAACGTAAAATTAATGATAGTCCAAATTGGTTTCAAGGAACCTGGTTTAGTGGAACCATTATGCTTCATTGGAACGTTCCATGCTAAAATATGGCATGTAATATATCAAACGATTTGGAATGATGTGTCATGAATGAACATAACGTAAAATTAATGATAGTCCAAATTGGTTTCAAGGAGCCTGGTTTAGTGGAACCATTATGGTATAGTGGAACCATTATGGGTCATTGGATATTTCATTGCCAAAATATGGCATGTAATATATCAAACGACTTGGAATGAGGTGTCATCAATGAATAAAACGTAAAATAAGTCATAGTCCAAATTGGTTTCAAGAAACCTGGTTTAGAGGAACTATAATAGTTCATTGGAACTTTCCGTGCTAAAATATGGTATGTAATATATCAAACGACTTGGACTGTTGATGAATGAATATAACGTAAAATTAATGATAATCCAAATTGGTTTCAAGGAACATGGAATGGCGCTCTATGCAATATTCGTATACTAATTTAGACACGAAGACACAGGTTAACAAGTCTTTAATCGTTACTAAGATTAGTTACATGTTGAATGTGGCCTCCACCATTTACTGAAAGCATGTTGAATGTGTCTTCGTGTCTAATTTAGTATACGAATATTGCATAGAGCGCCTTACCATGCTGGTGGTGACCTTTTGAACTAAATTTTTCTTGGTGTGTATGAACTTCCCATGCCCTCTTGTATAATATTAACAGGTATTACAGCTTTTGATCCAGTAGTTTTTTTTTTAATAGCCATCTCAAAATAAAAGTTTAATTATAAAACCGTGTATATCAAACAAAAGGTAATAGCGAGATAGAAGCGGTTATTCATTACCATTTTTGTCAGTCGATGAATATGGTACATGGCATGAACCAATAACAAATATTATCTAATTCGGTTTAATAGCACGTGCACAAATAGCACCTTCAACACGTCGCCTAGCAATTTTCAAAGGAGAGGTATGTTAAGTAATATATCAAATAAATCGTAATAACGAGATAGAAGCGGTTATTCTATTACTATTTAAGCCAATTAATAAATTGGTTCCGAGAATGAACCATTTTGAAAGTGGTTGAAATCGAAACAATAGCACATGGTCTAATGGTACCTTTATGACACCCTAAAATATTTTCAATCATAAGATATGGCATGGAAAATGTCAAGCAAATTGGGATGATGTGTCATGAATGAACATAACATAAAATTATAGATGGTCCAAATTGGGTTCAAGAAACCTGGTTTAGTGAAACCATTATGGTATAGTGGAACCATTATGGGTCATTGGATATTTCATTGCCAAAATATGGCATGTAATATATCAAACGACTTGGAATGTAATATATCAAACTTGGAATAGATTTCAAGGATCCTGGTTTAGTGGAACAATTCTGGTTTAGTAGTACCAGTAGTTTTTCTTAATGGCTATCTCAAAATGGGACTGTAATAATAAAAATCCTGTATATCAAACAAAAGGTCATAGCGAGATGCAAGCGGTTATTCATTACCATTTTCTTCAGTCGATGACTATAGTACATGGCACGAACCAATAAAAAATATTATATAAATCGGTTTAATAGCACGTGCACAAATGGCACCTTCAAGACGCCACCTAGCAATTTTCAACGGAGACATATATTAAGTAATATATCAAATAAATCGTAATAACGAGATAGAAGCGTTTATTCTATTAATATTTTCGCGAATTAAAAAATTGGTTCCTGGAATGAACCATTTCAAAAGTATTTGAAATCGAAACAATGCTCTAATGGTACACTTATGACACCCTAAAATATTTTCAATCATAAGATATAGCTTATAATATATCAAAGAAATTGGGATGATGCGTCATGAATAAACATAACGTAAAATTATAGATGGTCCAAATAGGTTTCAAGGAACCTGGATTAGTAGAACCATTCTGGTTTAGTGGAACTATTATGGTTCATTTGAACTTTCAATGCTAAAATATATCATGTAATATATCAAGCGTCTTGGACTGATGTGTCATGAACGAACATAACGTAAAATTAATGATAATCCAAATTGGTTTCCAGGAACCTGGTTTAGTGGAACCGTTATGATTCATTGGAAGTTTCAGTGCTAAAATATGGCATTTAATATATATAAATTTTTGGACTGATGTGACATGAATGAATATAACGTAAAATAATGATAGTCCAATTTGGTTTCAAGGTATCTGGTTTAGGGGTACCATTATGGTTCATTGGAATTTTCAATGTTAAAATAAGGAATGTAATACATCAAACGACTTGGAATGATGTGCTATGAATGAATATAACGTAAAATTAATGATAGTCCAAATTGGTTTCAAGGAAATTGGG
>JAHWFO010115853.1:320890-412581 GCA_023313115.1 Rhysida immarginata
ATAACGTAAAATTAATGATAGTCCAAATTGGTTTCAAGGAAATTGGGTTAGTAGAACCATTATGGATTAGTAAACCATTATGATTTAGTGGAACCATTATGGATTAGTAAACCATTACGGTTTAGCGGAACCATTATGGTTCATTGGAACTTTTATTGGTAAAATATGGCATGTAATATATCAAACAAATTGGGATGATGTGTCATGAATGAACATAACCTAAAATTATAGATGATCCAAATTGGTTTCAAGGAACCTGGATTAGTGGAACCATTCTGGTTTAGTGGAACCATTATGGTACATTGGAACTTTCATTGCTAAAATATATTATGTAATATATCAAACAAATTGGGATGATGTGTCATAAATGAACATAACGTAAAATTATAGATGGTCCAAATTGGTTTCAAGGATCCTGGTTTAGTGGAATCATTCTGGTTTAGGGGTACCATTATAGTTCATTGGAATTTTCAATGTTAAAATAAGGAATGTAATATATGAAACGACTTGGAATGATGTGTCATGAATGAATATAACGTAAAATTTATGATAGTCTATATTGGTTTCAAAGAACCTGGTTTAGTGGAACCATTTTGGTTCATTGGAACGTTCAAAGCGAAATTATAGCATTGAATATATCAAACGACTTGGAATGATGTGTCATGAATGAATATAACGTAAACTTAATGATAGTCCAAATTGGTTTCAAGGAAACTCGGTTAGTAGAACCATTATCGATTAGTAAACCATTATGGTTCATTGGAACTTTCATTGCTAAAATATGGCATGTAATATATCAAACAAATTAGGATGATGTGTCATGAATGAACATAACGTAAAATTATAGATGGCCCAAATTGGTTTCAACGAACCTGGGTTAGTGGAACCATTCTGGTTTAGTGGAACCATTATGGTTCATTGGAACTTTCATTGCTAAAATATGGCATGTAATTAATCAAACAATTTGGGATGATTTGTCATGAATGAACGTAACGTAAAATTACAGATGGTCCAAATTGGTTTCAAGGAACCTGGGTTAGTGGAACCATTCTGGTTCAGTGGGACCATTATGGTTCATTGGAACTATCATTGCTAAAATATGGCATGTAATAAATCAAACAAATTTGGATGATGAGTCATGAATGAACATAACGTAAAATTATCGATGGTCCAAATTGGTTTCAAAGAATCTGGTTTAGTGGAACCATTATGGTTCATAAGAACTTTCATTGCTAAAATATGGCATGTAATACATTAAAAGTCTTGGAATGAGGTGTCATGAGGAATATAACGTAAAATTAATGATAGTGCAAATTGGTTTAAAGGATCCTGGTTTAGTGGAATCCTTCTGATTTAGGGGTACCTTTATTGTTCATTAGAATTTTCAATGTTTAAATAAGGAATGTAATATATCGAACGACTTGGAATGATGTGTCATGAATGAATATAACGTAAAATAAGTGAAAATCCAAATTGGTTTTTAAGGAACCTGGTTTAATGAAACCATTCTGGTTTAGTGGAACCGTTATGGTACATTGCAACTTTCAATGCCAAAATATGGCATGTAATGTATCAAAAGACTTGGAATGATATGTCATGAATGAATAAAACGTAAAATTAATGACAGTCCAAATTAGATTAAAGGAACTTGGTTTACTGGAACTATAATGTTTCATTGGAACTTTCCATGCTAAATTATGGCATTTAATATACAGGTTGATTCATTCAATTTCTGACCATTTTAATACTATGATTTACTGACCCATTAATGTTTACAGACTTAGCATTTCAGCATATTTTTAGTAGTTCGGAGTTTTTAATCCCATGGAAAATTCTTGAAGATATGCCCAATGTGGCCACCACGAACGTTTTGAACTGCTCGGAGCCGAATGGTGAAGTTGTTCAGAACTCTATCCAGTATTTCTGCATCCACAAAGGTGCAGCAGTCGACGATGCTTTGTCGCAGCTGGTCTAAGGTTCTTGGTGCTGTAGTAACGCACTGTCTTTAAGGAACCCCCAGAGATAAAAATCACATGGGTTTACGGTAAGGACTCGTAGGGAACCAAAAAAGCCACCCCCGAATCGATCTGGAAACCTGTTTGAAATGACACGATATCCGAATTTCTGATTGAGAAAGTCTAGCACTTCATTAGTGGTGAGAGACCTAGCCCCATCCTGTTGAAACCATTGATGTCGAAGCGGTATACGCTTCTCCAGCTCGGGGATGAAGAAGGTTTCCAACATGTTAAGGTAAGCCTGTGACGTTGCGGTGCCCTCAAAAAAGAACGGACCAATCATGCCTCTTTTGGAAATCGCGCAACAAGCCATAGCCTTTCGTGAATGAAGAGGTGACTTATGAATCTCATGAGTGTGTTGGGAACCCCAAAAACGAACGTTTAATAATGTTAACTGACAGATGGAAGAAGGCCTCATCTGACACCAACGGGTTGTCCACAGTGTCTTGATTAGCTTCCATTTCTGCTCCAAACTCCATCGCAAATCGTTGTCGCTTCTCTCTTCCAGTGTCTGTTAACTCCTGATAAACATGGATCTTATACGGGAACAGGTGTAAATCCTTTCTCAAAATTCGCCACGTCGTGGTATACGACAGCCCTTCTTAATGGATAGGCGGCGAACAGATTTTTTGGTAGGGGAATCGACTAACCTTGTGCGAACATTTTCGACAACTTCGGCCGTTCGAACACGCTCCCGCCTTTTATCTTGCCTTAAACACATCCAGTGGCACGAAATTGCTTGACAAAATCCATGATTGCTCGCCTGCCTGGTGCATCTCGACACTTATACTCCTTCCGGAACTTTCTTTGCACGGTTACAGGTGATTTTGTCTCGAAATGCCATTCAACAACCTTGCATTTCTGCTCTGTTGATAAACTGGGCGCCATTTTTCAACAATACGATTTTCATGCAGCGCCGTTGCAACAATACAAACTCCAACTATTTAGAAATTCAATATGGCGCTCATTTTCTTTGTTTATCCCTAATGCACGTCATTCGAGTTAAATGGTCAGAAATTGACTGAATCACCCTGTTTCAAACGACTTGGAATGATGTGTCATGAATTAACATAACTTAAACTTATGATAGTCCAAATTGGTTTCAAGGAACATGTTTTAGTGGAACCACTATGGTTCATTGGAACTTTCCATGCTAAAACATGGCATGTAATATATCAATCGACTTGGAATGTTGTATCATGAATGAATATAACGTAAAATTAATGATTGTCCAAATTACTTTCAAGGATCCTGGTTTAGTGGAATCATTCTGGTTTAGGGGTACCATTATGGTTCATTGGATATTTCATTGCCAAAATATGGCATGTAATTTATCAAACGACTTCGAATGACGTGTCATGAATGAATAAAACGTAAGATAAATGATAGTCCAAATTGTTTTCAAGGATCCTGGTTAGGTGGAACTATCCGGGTTTAGTGGTACCATTATTGTTCATTGAAATTTTCAATGTTAAATTAAGGCATGTAATATATCAAACGACTTAGAATGATGTGTCATTAATGAACATAACGTAAAATTAATGATAGTCGAAATTGCTTTCAAGGAACTATGTTTAATAAAACCATTGTGGTGTACTGGAACAATTATGGTACATTGCAACTTTCAATGCTAAAATATGGCATGTAATATATCAAACGACATCTAATGAGGTGTCATGAATGAACATAATGTAAAATTAATGATAGTCTAAATTGGTTTCCAAGAACCATGTTTAATGAAACCATTATGGTTTAGTGGAACCATTATGGTACGTTGGAACTTGCAATGCTAAAATATGGCATGTAATATATCAAACGGCTTGGAATGAGGTGACATGAATGAATAGAACATAAAATTTATGATAGTTGAAATGGGTTTCAAGGAACCTGGATTAGTGGAACCCTTATGGTTCATTGGAACTTTCAAAGCTAAAATATGGCATGTAATATATCAAACGTCTTGGAATGAGGTGTCATGAATGAATGTAACGAGTAATTAATGAAAGTGGGAATTTGTTTATTTGTACGTGTCCTAATCGTACCATTGGCACCGTTGGAACTGATCATTTTAAGACATGCCATATAATATATCAAACACCTCGTAACGAAGTGCCATGAATGAATATAATGAATAATTAATGATAGTGTAATTACTCTAGTAGTACATGTCTTTATCATACCACATGGTACCAATGAAACTTTCCATACTGAGATATGACATATATCAAACCACTGAATGAATTGGTTTATTTGGGAATTGGTTTATTTGTACGTGTCCGAATCATACCATTGGTACCGTTGGAACTTCCCATTATAAGACATGGCATTTTAAGCCATCGCAAGTAACTAATCGCTCGCGTAAACATTACATGATTATGCATTCGGTACATACCGTAAAAGATAAACCACCTCACCCATACTTTACTGGAATATTCAGATTTCCCAATTCCTGCAAGGTTTTCGAAAAAACAGGGTGTACTGCGAATTTTGACTTACCCCGTAGTTTGGGAAAGGTTTTTCACAACCTGCCATGGATTTCTGCAGGTTGCAAGGGTTTTATGCAACCCTTCCCTTTTTCATGCAACAATATATATTTAAATTTATATGTCCAACAATAGTACTACCTACAACAATATGACAATCCAACAATAACACTCAACAATCCACTCTTACAATGAACAGTATTAAAATTACAAAAAATATGACATTTTATTAAGCAACGGATTTTATCATGGGGAATAATCTGGAAGTCATGAGTGAATTAAACCCTAAACAGCTAGTCAAAGATGGCAAAAAAGTCAAATTTAGTCATTGAAAAATTTACCCTACTCAACTAACGCGCACGAAGCCAGGTATTATCGCGGCCATCATAATCATTTTTTATTCTTTACCTTTTTTTCTTTTCTACATGGTAAAGAAAAAAAAAGATCATGATGGCCCTGGTATTACTCTAGTTGGTTTCTAAGTTATCAATTTAAATATAGAAAACAAAGTTTTTTATTATAACAGTCTGTTCAGTGTCCCACTTGTATTAAGAAGTCCTCCTAACGATAATGGGCTCAAATCTATGCTAATTAATTTGGATAAAGGTAATATACATGTATATACATAGTTAAGCTACAAAACAAGCCTCAAAAATCGTGTAAAGGCCGGTCCACACTCTCGCGAGAATTTCGGCCTTGAATCTTGCTGAGAACTGTAGTGTTGCCGCCTGTTCTCGGGTTCGCGTCTCCATTGTCTCGGGCAAAAAACCGACAAAAATCGGAGAACCTGCGAGAACGAGAAGAGAACCAGGCGAGAAAGCCGAAATCGGCTCCACATTCATGCTTCTTGTTTTGTTCTCGCTTTCTCGCAAGAATCTCGGCGAGAATTTCGGCCTTGAATCTTGCCAAGAACTGTACTGTTGCCGCCTTTTCTCGCGTTCGCATCTCCTTTGTCTCGGGCAAGAAACCGACAAAAATCAGAGAACCCCTGAGAACGAGAAGAGAACCAGGCGAGAACTCGAGAATCGGCTTCACATTCACGCTTCTTGTACTTTTCTCACTTTCTCGCGAGATTCTCACGAGAGTATGGAGCGGCTATAAGTAATTAAGCTGTTATTTTACTTATATGGCACTTAAGACAATTTTTGTTATTCATTTAAATTCTCTCATATTTCTAGTACAAAAAAGTATTATAAAAAAAAAGACAAAATAACAAATGCTCGAATATAAGCCGTGCCTTTTTATCCTAAAAATGAAGTCGCAAAACCAACCCTCGGCTTAGATTCGAGACAGACTTAACCCCCCCCCCCCCCCCGAATCTGACGCCGTTAAAAACCATCTAATCCAGCTAACTCCTACTTAATCTGCCATTGTAAAAGTCAATTATATATTTCAAAATGATAATCAATCAAATTATGTTAATTTAAGATAAACAGCAAAATGTAACTTTCGGGAGAGCCGTTTGGACGGAACTTTTTTCGTGAACTTTTTTTTTTTGAGTACGGATAAATCGCAGTATGCATAGGCCTAAGTATGGATGAAGAATTTGACTAAAAGTTAATTTTTAAAGCTAACTTTTATTTTTGGTTTCATGCACGTTTCCTAAATCATTTTTCACTTAAGGGACGCGATATTTTATTACTGTGAGAGATGCGCATGAATACACTTTTAGAACTACGTTGTATTAAGGATGTGCGAAAAAAAAACCGAGATTATCGGTAAATGAGTAAAAATTGTCGAAATCGCAATAATTGAAATATAAAAATCTTGCAGGATATCCTAAATCTCTCCTAAACGGAATAAAACCATGGAAGAGGTTAATTTCATCGATAAATTTATAGTTGTTCCCTAACTTCCCGGGAGAAACTAATACCCCCCCCCCCCCCCATTCATCCATATTGCGTTCTCTTCTTGTTACATTTAACCATGCATTTCTAATTCCAACATATATTTACCTTTATTTTAGATAATTATAAAAACGATGTGGCGCATGATTAAGAACAAATACAGTTATTTATTAAGAAAATCACAATGGAAAAAAATAACATCACGAAAGCCTGTGTGGCGAACATTGGCGACGGGCGGCCCTGATTCTCGTTGGAACTTCTGGCCAGCCATCGCTAACGTTCACTGACACCAGCTTTCATGACTTTTCTGTGAGAATTTTATATAAATTCTCAAACTATGGATAACCATTTATTTATTATGTAGAGATGATACAGTAATAAATTCAGATCATGAATGTGACCGAAGATTAAAGGGATAAGAGGAATCTGAATGTAATTTTAAAAAAAAAAAGAATCAAATGAAATTTTAGTCACAACTTTGGAGTAAATAATTAAACTGGATGTGTTATTTTCAATATTTGAGTTTTATACTTTTGGTAAATATTTACAATATTATAATTTTTGTATAAGTAATATTCACCAATTTTTTTTTTCAAAACAAAATGTTTTATTGAATTAATTATGTGTGGAATTGTTTTATTAATATTTTGTTATCACATAAAAATTTTTTTTTCCTCCAAAATACCATGAAAAGTCTAGGATCGGCTTAGATTCGAGCCAATACGGTATTTTATGTAATTGATAAAAAAAACTGTAATGAATATTTTACAATGTTACTTTTTTATTTCTATAGTAGAAACCGTATATAGAAATAAGATATTTATTAATTTGTTAATAATATTTCATGGAAAAAATAAAGACTATTTTTAAAACATTTTTCACTATTTTATGTAGATTCCGATTTATCCATAGCTTAAACGTTCGTTATCCGGACATCTTAAGCCCGCAACACTAAAGAACTTGGCCTAAGATGTCAGTTTACGTGTAGCGGTTCAGATAACTAACTTTTTAGCGGCGATGATGAATCGGAGTTTGCATAAGATATTATACTGATTGAAAGTATATGGCGCTAGTGCGTTAACATGTCGTTAAGTTTTATCTTTATTTTCCGTAAATATTAATGGCTAATCTAATCAGGAACTCAGAAAACAGGCTATAATGAAGAAGATACTCTAAACTTAGCTTTTATCAAGAACATATGAAGGCCTGACTTCATCTGTTCTTGCTTTTAATAATCTGGGCTGGCCTAATTACTTGTTAAAGGTGATATCCGATCGTTTTTCTCTCTTATTCGAACAATTGAACGCCGAGCAAGCGTTATGCATCCTCGTAAATGTCACTACATCGCTAAATAATTATAATAATAAGCTAGAACAAAATCCAAAGAAAGGAAATGCATCTTATTAGCGACAGCTTCCATATGTCTTATACCTCAACAGTAATGGCTGACGCTAGTTACCACGACTTCATAGTGGGGGTGCTGAAGGCCAGTTAATTTCCACTATAATTGTATTAATCTCGTTGGTTTAGACCAGAGACAAATGAAAGTAAGAGACTGGCAGTGCCCTATTCATTTTGCTGAGCGCTACTGGTGCCACCGGAAGTGCAGCGATCTCCATTATGGGAATGGCAGAAACGTAAGGCGGCGTATGTTCTCATTGTTATTTCAGCTGTTTTTGTAGATGACATCAAGAGGTATTAGTAAGCGTAACCTGTTTTCTGATTTTTTTAAAAAAACTTTATTGCATTAACTAACGATAACGTATACTTTTAATGACTTTCAATAGCTGATTCAATGCCTTACGAATTTTTAAAAGAGCGCGTACAACTCGCAACTCCTATCGTTTTTGTAATAATGGAGGCTTAGCCAGAGACAAGTGAAAGCATAGATGAAGAAAACTGAAGAATAAGAGTTTGGCTTCCAATTCTTACGCCTAATAAGATGTATCCACTTTTTACGAAGAATGTCATTCTTTGGAAATCTATTGTGCAAATATTATACCTGGTTATACGAGCTTGGTGCTCATTTATTGAATGACAGTTGTTTTTTTAATGCATTCATCACAATAAAAATGTTTATCACAGTACTTATCTTTATTGAAATATCAATTAGATGTTTATACTTTAAAAAATTTAACAAGCTGTGTCACAAAATTATTTTAGGAAAATAAAAAAAATGTCATTTTAATTTTTGTTTATCTGACAATAATGGAATGTTGATAAAGTCAGAACATTTAAACTGGGAAGATATTTAAAAGTGTTTCTTACTATTGATAAACAAACCTAACATAATTTATCAAATTTTAGCTAATTGATTTTAAAATTTTAAATTTAAAGAAAATCTGGTAACCTAAAATACTTTTAAAAGGTACTCAATTTATTTTTAACAAAAAAAGGAAGAAATAATTCTCAGTTGAATAAAATAATTGGACCAGAGACAAGTGAAAGTAATAATCAGTTTATTAATCCACATATTGTAATAAACTATTAACATATTATTAATACACATAATTACTTATGAAATGAAATATTGGATCCTTTTAAAAAACGATTTGTGCAATTATATGCACAACAACTGACAGGCATGTTTTTTCTTTCATAAATTATGAAACAATAGATTCGCGCCAGAACAACAATGAGGGTTATTTTCGCTTGTCTGTTCTCCTTTCGATCTGTATCTGTTTTTTGCTTTTTTCTTTATATTTTTATTAAAAAGCAATTAATTTACGAAAATTCTCATTTATAAATTATAATTTTAATGTAAATAAAATATACAGTTCATTAATTATAATCCAAATTATTGTTGATATGTATATTTTATTTTATTTACCTTAAATAAAGGAATTTATAAAGGAGAATTTTCGTAAATTAATTGCTTTTTAATATAAATTATAAAAAAAAACAAAAAACAACAACAAAAAAAAAAACAGATACAGATTTCGGTGAGTTTGGTGAGTCCGGTGAGTTATTATTATACTCCTTATCAAAGGTAATTTGATGTAATCTGTATATTTTATTTTATTTACTTTAAAATTATAATTTATAGAGGAGAATTTTCCTAGTTAATTGTTTAATATAATATCTTCCTCCTTTTTCAATTAAACTACTTTTTTTTAATTTATGTTTAAAAATAACTTTATTTATCATCAAATAACTTTTTATCAGATGGGCCGATTTGAATGATTATTTTTTTGTTTAATAGAGCAAGTTTTTCTGGTGGTTCCATAATAAATTCATCGAGATATCTTAGGTAGATATTAGAAAAAATAAATGTTTGCGATTGATTCACATGCATTGCCTACGGCGATCAGCTGTTTCTTGCCAATCCCGATATGGCGGCGCGCAGGCACTACTAGAGGGGAGGTCACTGCCAGTCTCTTACTTTCATTTGTCTCTGGTTTAGACTATGGACCACTAGATTATATAAGGCCTGTCCATTCGACGATAAGAAGTGGAGGCAAATAGGTTTCTAGTATAGGCCACAATGGCGCTAAAAGTCGTCCCTAGGCAAAGCTTCGGTTTCGTTTAACCAAACCTATCCACGCGTTTTCGTTTTGTTAGGTTAGGTTAGTCAAAGTTTAATGCCACAGGCTTGTGGTCAGAAGAAAGATGTTGTATGGCTTGAAGAAACCCTTCATCAGTGAGATATCCAACACATCATTTACAGGGGAAAGGTCGCAATAGTAAGTGTCCTCCACTGGCCCTGCAGCAATGATGCCATCCTTACTGTCACCACCATCGGTGACTACATGCAGCTTCATTGCTCTCGATCGCCCGTCAGCATCGGAGAGCAAATGTGGAGGTAATGTGGCGCCATCTGGTGATTAGATGCTTACCCAAAACGTCGATGTGCTCGCAGGAGACAGGCAAAAGCGTCGGAAAAAGCAAAGGAGGAAACGGCGCAAAAAGGTGCGCGTGAGAAGAGGCCTTGAGTGGGAAGTTTGTTTGCAGGGGCTGTGGTCAAAAACCCTCACCGGTGAGAGAATGATGACGTAATTTCTCACTGGGCTAACCGTCTTTTTCTCGGTGAGGACGGTTAGACTAACCGGTTAGGCATAACAGCGCTAACTGGCGTTTTTGACCGCGTTGAAATGACGTCACAGTTTTCTCACCGGGATTTCTGACCGACCAAGCGCTAACTCTTCTCACTGGTGAGAGTTTTTGACCTTAGCCAAAGAGAGAGGTTTTGGAACGGTACGAGATGGTCGCAGCGAACTTCCTGGAAAGGAAAGGACTTTTCGAGAAAAAGCCCGCGAGTTGGCAAGGACAGTGCTCGTCCTCGCATCGAGAGCCGTTCGTCGACTCAACGAACACAAGCTTCCCTTTACCGCCCGCAGCCGATGTCATGGCCGCCGCGCATTCAACGGATTCATTCTAATGTGTCTGAGACTTATGTAGGATTGATACGTTTCGACTTGAGGACGCTCTCGCCGTTCGCCACGTCAGCCATTAGTGAGTCTAGGGGGTCTAGGCTGAACTCATCGACAAGCTGTCGATCTCGACAAAATCTAACCGTCGATAAGTGGCATATTACACATTTATACGCAAGTTTACACACGTATGATATACACTGATATACACAAGTTTACAAACATTTACACATAATTTTACACATTTATCCATGTATACACATAAATACATACATAAACACATACCTGTAGACACAGTATATTATTATTTTCACAGTTCAAGTTTCGTAGCACAAGAGAGTGCTTCATGTATGTAAATATTTTTAATCAAGTTTTTGTTAATATTTTTAGAAAATGTGTACTCTTGAGCTGTGTGTATTTAGCCTGCAGGCCGGAAACGAAGGAAAAAAGATTTTAATAAGAAATCTGTTGCTAAATTCTGAAATAACGATCGCCAAGCGCATAGTCGACTGCTCTTGAATTGTAGACAAGAATGTGCATAATCGACTGCTCTTAAGGCAGTTGTCGATGGTCAAAGTCTACACTAGAAAATCGACGGTGTAGAGTCTGTACACTATAGACTCTGTAGACAAGTAGACAAGTCTACACTGTAGACTCTGTAGACACTGTAGACAAGTCGTGTTCATGCTAGCTCGAATCGACAAATGCGTCATTAACCACGTGACCATCGACACTTGTCGACAGTCGACTGCTTGTCGATGAGCTCAGCCTAGACCCCTAGGAGCGTCAGCCGCCTGTCTACGGTGGAAGAGGTATCCGAGCCGGTGACTGAGAGTCATAGCTCGCCGCCACTCCAGCCGATGCTAGCCGCTATGATTCTGGCCGTCCTGACGAACGAGAACTAACTGCGTACATTGGTGGCCCTCGTGGGATTCGAGCTCAACGACTGGCTGAACTTTTTTCCAGAGTGTGGACATTCAGAGTTGGTGCCAGAAGGACCCATGGTGTTAATACTTCCCTGGACCTACGAAGGATGGACAAGAGAAGGTCTAGGCGACCTCGTCCCCTATCATAGGTAGGTGCCGTTCCATATCTTATATTGACCAGTGAAATTTAAAGTTCTCTCCGCCGATGTCGTTCAATATCCCTGCTCCAGCTCAAGTGCCAGAAAGTTAACCGAGGCCTTCGAAATTAAAAGGCCTGAGCACGCTGCTCCGTTTCAATGCTAAAATGCGTGCAAGAGCGATTTCCCCAATCTGCCACCGGATGTCCTTCTTTCTCTATAAAATCTCTGTAAAACCATGTTGATCAACGGGAAAACATCGATGTTTGCGAGGCTTTTTCAAATTCAGTGAGGCTTCAAATAAAACAAGTTTCACATATTGCTTCCATTGAGCACAGAGCTAACTAATGTAACTTGTTTAATTTGATAGTTTCAAAACTTTTCGAGAAATAGGCTGTTAATGTACTCTGTGTTTTCCGTGTTAATGTCGCCCATGATAAAACGGCCAGCCAGTCAGCTGTTATCAATAATGTAGACGTCTCTCGAAAAAAACTAGCATAAATTCTGAATTATATAATAGATATTTTATCATAATGAATTTACTTGATTTTGATATGTTTGTTTATTGGGTTGAGGCAAGAATAAATGAAGGGGGGGGGGTCTTCTTTCATTGGTTGTCGTTTATTGGGTTGAGGTTTACATCGCTAATATTTATACATAGCTCATTTAAATTTCGTAATTTCAATTTGTAATAAAATACTTTTTCTTGTTATGACTGTAGTCCACTTATTTTTTAAATTTTAATCCGATGAGAAAAGCTGAGAAAAGCTTGAATTTTTTTTTATTTAATCCAATGGAAAACGAAGAAAACTTGTTTTTAATATACAGTAGATTTAGCATTAGATGTGCACTTTGGAACGCGGTTGAACGCGTTCAATATGCTCCGAATGCAGTCACAGAGTACCCACTTTTTCTAGTTGAAGTTGATGCTGCTCTTAGCAGGAGAGGGAGGGCAGATTCTGTCATCCTGGTGGGTGACTTCAATGCTCACGTAGGGGCTGATGACTAAACGTGGAAAGGCGTGATTGAGAGGAATGGTGACTCCGATTTAAATGCGAATGGGAGGTGCTTGTTGGATTTCTGCTGCAACAATGGACTTTCCATCACAAATACCTTCTTCCAGCACAGGGATGTCCATAAGTATACCTGGTACAGGGATGCAATGGACCAGAAGTCACTGATTGATTTTGTAATTGTTTCAGCCGACTTATTCCAATCAGTGTTGGATACTCGTGTGAGAAGAGGGGCAGAACTATCAACTGATCACCACCTTGTTGTTTGCATTTGGCGGTTCTCTAGACCCATGCCAACCATGCGAAATACTAGGTTCAGACAAACTTGGCGCATCAAATGGGAGGCATTGGAGAAGAGAGCTGTGAGGAAGACCTTTGCAGATAACATATCTTCAAGTTTCAAAGAACTACCCAGTGATCATGGTACAGTTGAAGAGGAGGGCAGTTGTTTAAAACTGCTGTGAATAATTCGGCTGCACTGTGCTGTGGTCGTAAGCGGCTGAGTGTGACGCAGGGCGGTGAGAAAAGGATTGCATGGTGGAACGGTGAAGTCCAAGAAGCTGTCAAGGCAAAGAAGGAAGCCTATTTGCTATGGCTTGCAAATAAGTCAACTTCGAATCGAGCGTGGTACACAGAGGCGCGAAAAGCAGCAGCAAAGACAGTATCAACAGCTAAAGCCAAGGCCTGGGAGAAGTTCGGGGAGAAATTGGCGGCAGACTGTGGTTTGGCAAACAAGGTATTCTGTCAGACCGTGCGCCGCCTCCGTGGAAAGAAGTCTCTTTCATTACAAACTATTAAGAGTTCAGATGGGAGACTTCTGAAAACGGAGGAGAGCGTGTTGCATAGGTGGAAGGAATACTTTGCATCTCTTCTTAATCCGGTGACAGCAAGAACTGAGGCACATGAGGTGCACCTTGGAGCGGAGAATAGTCACAGTAGTATCACTGAAGCAGAAGTCAGATGGGCAATTAAGTCCCTGAAGACTGGCAAAGCTGCAGGTGATGATGAAATCCGGTCCGAGATGTTAAAGGCCTTAAATCAGGATGGTATCCTGTGGCTGACTCGAGTGTGTCAGATTGCTTGGATATCTGGACAGGCCCCTAAGCAATGACAGACAGGAATTGTGATCCCTATCTTCAAAAAGGAAGATCAGAGAGATTGCAACAACTATCGAGGCATCTCTTTGCTCAGCATTCCTGGGAAAGTATACGCTAAGTGTCTGGAGAAGAGAAGTCGGGAAATAGTCGACTCCAAACTGTCGGGGGAGCAGTGTGGTTTCCGACCTGGCCGAAGAACGACGGATCACATCTTTGCTCTAAGGCAAATCTTTGAGAAATCCTGGGAGTATGCAAAAGAGGTCTACGCTTGCTTTGTAGACCTCGAAAAAGCATATGACAGAGTTCCTCGGGAGAAGAACTGGCAAGTGATGCAAGAGTATGGAGTGGATGGGCAATTCTATACGAAAGCTCTGAGATGTGTGTCCGGATAAATGGCATTCAAGTCAAGACCGTTCACCGTGGGTGTTGGACTCCGCCAAGGGTGCGTACTATCGCCCCTCTTGTTCATTATCTTAATAGACTGGATAGACAGGGGCAGCCGAGGCGATGAGCGTGTTTGTGTGGGTGACTGCCTAGTGGAGAGGTTGCTCTTTGCTGACGACCTTGTCCTCCTTGGGTCTTCTCGAACGAACCTTCAGCATGCACTAGACCGGTTTGCAGCCAAATGTGAAGAAGCTGGGATGAAGATCAGTGTGGCTAAAACTGAGGTTCTGGTCCTTTCAAGACAGCCTGCTCAGTGCGCTCTCCATGTTAAGGAGCCTCATTGAGACAGGTGGAGAAATTCAAGTATCTCGGGATTGTATTCACGAATGATGGACAGCAGGAGAAAGAATTGGATGCTCGGATCGGTGCAGCAAGCTGTGTCAGATGCGAACCGTGGCGATCCGTGGTAACGAAACGTGAGCTGGGTAAAAAGCCAAGCTCTCCGTCTTCAAATCTATCTTTGTCCCCTTTCTCACTTATGGTCATGAGGCTTGGGTAATGACCGAAAGAATGCGATCGCGGATACAAGCGGCCAAAATGAGATTTCTGAGAGGTGTGGCAGGCGTTACCCTACTAGATAGAGTGCACAGCAGCACAATAAGGGAGTCTTTAGGTGTTGAGCCCCTACTTCTCCGCATTGAGAGATCTCAGTTGCGCTTGTATGGCCACGTGATACGGATGCCGGAAACTGGTCTTCCTAGGCAGTTTTTATTTTCCAAATTGGTGGGTAAGATACCAAGTGGTCGGCCTAGAGCCAGGTGTCTAGACTACTTGGAGAATCTGGGTTCGAGTCGCTTGGGTATTACCAGGGAGGATATGCACCTGATGGCGGAAGATCGCGATCGCTGGAAATCCTCCATAGGGCTGCTGCCCCCGCGACCCTATCGGACAAGCGGGTTTGAAAAGTAAGTAATTAAGCCTGCAATATTCCATGAAATTATTTGCCACACTTGTCCCCTTTTTCTGTTTTCATTTTTTTCCATTTCTCATTCTCTTCTTTATCCATTCTATCCAACTTCACCATAAGTTCTTCTACTATCATTCGTCCATTTCTATTCCATTCATCGCTTTCCCGTTTTTTGATCCAATTTCTCTTATTCCTTCTTCTTCATCATTCCACTCATACTGCCTTCCCTCTATAACCATCCTGTTATACTTCATATATGCTTTTTTACCTTCCTTTCTATTTTCTTTAATTATTTTTAACATTTCTTCTTTCCTGATCCTAGTTTGAACAGCACTATCTTCATCAATATAAATCTTAGTTCCCTTTAAATTTTTCTTCTCCATAAAAAGAGTTTCTTTTTCTTTTCTATTTCTTAATTTTATCATTATTGGTGTTGTTCCATTTCTCTTTTCTTTTCCTACTCTGTATATTTGTTCTATTGACATTAACTTCCATTCTAAGTACTTCTCCATTATTTCATTCACCTTCTCTTCTAACTTTTCCCCAGTTTCTCTTTCTTCCTCTTTTAAACCTTTTATCACTATATTATCTTTTAGACTTCTATTTTCCAGATCTTCTATCTGTCCCTCATAATACTTCATTTTCCTTTTCATCTTATTCATTTCTTCCATCATTTCTTCTCTCTCTTTTTTATTTTCTATTTTGTCAAGTCTTATCATCTCCTTCACTTCCTGTATTTCTTCTCTAATTAATTCATTTTCTTTTCTATTGAACCGCACAATTTCTAAGAGTTCTTCTATTTTATTTCTATATTATTCTCTTCTCCGTCCGCCCTTTCTTCTGTTCTGTTTCTTTTCTCTCTCGGTCCCTTTTCTGGCGTTCTCATAGTCACATTTGAGCTTTTAAAAGCTTCCTCCCCACTTCTCTTTTGTTTAATGTACTCGTCCAACGTGCCGTGACTTCCTTTCCTCTCTCTTTCTCCTATTATGGTTTCTTCTTTTATAATAAATGAAATAATAATAATTTCTTCCTTACTTCAGTTCAAACATACACATAAGAGATATCCTGGGCTTCTAAAGGAATAAACAACTGTCGTATGCGTACATCTATTCCCACACGCACTTATAGCCACTATCCTATCACTCGTAATACGCAATCATGTACTTAGTCCTTAAGCAAAAAATTTTCTCATCTTAGTTGAAGTTATCTAATCTACCAGTATTATCTTTGAAGTACAAGATTATTCCAGAAACTTCATTATACTCATCATACATTGACAGCATTCAAAATTCACTCTAATAATTTCTACTCGCCATAAATGAAGAGCCCCTTAGGCATATATATTGATCCTTTCGCTTTCCTAAGTCTGATTACGTTTTCCGGGAAGTAGTTAGCTCTTCTTAGGTCTTCTTGAAGGTCTTCTAGATCGTATGTTACATCCACATTTCGAATCACGAACTTCAATACCTTCTCGGACTTCAATATCCAAAATTCGTCATTGATTTAAATCGCGAGCAAATTTGCATTTTCACCGAATTGTCGCGTCCACCCAATTAACGTCCACCGAATTGTCGCATCCACTCAATTGACTTCCATTGAATTGTCGTGTCCACCCAATTGACGTTCACCGAATTGTCGCGTCCACCCAATTGACGTTCACCGAATTGTCGCGTCCACCAAATAGTCAGCTTCCCCATTTACCTATGGCAGGAGATGAAAATTGACTAAGCTTATCTATAATGATCCTACATATAAAATATTACTATTTTCTCAAATCTTTATCATCAAATTTTTTCAGGCACTGATTTTACCTTTATTTTACTATCCGGGGTACCCGTGTGCTCCACCCTAAACTACATTGAAATATTCTGGATGGAATTCCTACATAACAAATAACATAGAAAACCTTTAAATAATAGTTATTAAATAAAAATAAAAAAGTAAATAATAATTGACAAAATAATTAATAAACAATGAATAAAATCAAAATAAAACTAGAAATAAAAAATAAAATAAATCAAAGCAAAAATGATAATTCTCTAAAGGCAATAATCCTTTTTGCTTTGATAAAGAATAGTCTCTATCCGAAATGTCAGCTTTTTATTTTATTTTTTATTTCTAGAATTATTTTGATTTTATATATTATTTATTAATTATTTTGTCAATTATTATTTATTTTTTATTTTTATTTAATAACTATTATTTATTGTATTCCAGGGTTTTTGTGTTTCGTCCTTTTCTCTTATAAATATCCGTTCAGAAAACCTTTAAACAAATATCTCTGGATATTCTAAAAAACAAATGATCCATGCTAGATAATTTTGCTATGTAGAATCGTAAATATATATATAACAATATTTTGCTATATATTATACAATTTGGCAATATTTTTATTGCCTACAAGTTTTGGTTGTCACCATCGTCATGGGCTTAGGGACAGAGTGACCGTTGTTAGAGATTACTGAGTTTATTGCACATAGAGAAAGTATTATCTTGCAATCAATGATGTTCTCATTGGTGGATTCACAGGCCTGAACGAATACAGAGCTACGGGATTCCAAGAGCTACAGGGGGCGAACTTAATAGTGAGCTAATAACAATTAAAAGTTAATGTAGAATTAAAACAATATAAAAAAATCGTTGATTTTATTGTCCACCACGCTAATAAGAAGGCCAAGAAAGTACACCATGAATGCAATCAGAAAATTTCCATCAACTTATCACGCCAATGGAAAGATTTAAGTTCAACCGAGTTTTATGCATTTCTACGAATAGTTGGAGTTTTGATGCATATTTGAAGCCAACAACTCAAATACTGATCATGTTATTGATTAGTAGAAAGCGTTTCATTTACATCAGTGTTTCTCAGACTTATTTCTATTATCGCCCCCTCAGCGTTTACAAAATTTAGTAACGTCCCCATTCTCGCATCTTAAGGTTTCTGCAAATATCAAGGAGATTATAAAAGAAAAATTCAGATCGTGGGATCGGGGAAGTTCCTGGTTCGGGAGAAGGGAGCGAGAGAGAAAGCAAACTATAGCGATAGATCAAAAAGGCAGTTGGCATCTTGTGAAGTGCTTGCATAATAAACATCTTTCACCATCGTTTAATTGGTGAAAGTGAAAGGATTTATAAATTTAAAAAATTCTTTTTTGCTACTGTCATCAGCGATACAATTAATTACAAGGGCTATTTTTTTCAACCTCCGATGGGGCATAAAAAAAAACAAATGTGAAAAGCAAAATGATTTTATTACTAAGAGTCAAATAAAAAAAAAGTTACTTTTCGACATAATCACTGTAAAGATTGAGACATTTTTCATACAAATGGACGTATTTTCCAGTATTCTGTTTAAAGAAGTTTGTTTCTAACATCTTGAAATACGCCTCCACGCTGTCTTGAAGCTCTTCGTTGGCACAAGGATGCTGTCTTCTTGAAGGAAGAGACATGTAGTCCTCTGGAATTGTTTTGATGATGACAACGCACGATCGCATACTGAAGTGGCCTCAACTTCTTCAGCAATTTCAATGGTAAATGTTCGTTCACCTGGCACTTTTCGATACCTTTGACTTTCATCTTTTTCAAGAGATGAAGAAAGGTCCAGACAGACAGCATTTCCCTACCAAGAAAAGCTTCACGATGCTGTGGAGACATATCTGAACATGCTGCCAGCAAACTTCTATGAATATGGTATTGGAAAACTCAGCCACCCGTATGACAAACGTCTCAATCTCTACAGTGACTGGTCCACAGTGATTATGCCGAAAAGTAATTTTTCTACTAAAACTTGTCCTTATTTTATCCCCTATCGGAGGTTGAATAAAAATAGCCCTCCTATTACGTAAGCTCACACAAGTGAATCAAGCCAGACATCATTCATATGTCTTGCAAACCACCTCCCCATTGCCCACTTGTTACTTAATGCCCCCCTACCACCCACTAACTACTTAACGCCCCCTCTAATGATCCTATCGTCCCATTGGGGGGCGATATTGCCCACTTTGAGAAACATTGATTTACATTATATCGAGCAGAATTAGATAGAATTTGTAATGCCATAAGATTTCTTCGCTTTGAGGATGCTAATATAAAAGCAAAGCATTTAGAAGAAGGTATAGCTGCGCCGATAAGTGAGATATGGACGATGGTCAATTCAAGACTTCTCAATATATAAAGGCCCACGTAGAATCTAACAACTGATGAACAATTATTTACATATAGAGGCAAGACGCGATTTACATTCCGTCGAAGCCTGCAAAATATTAACGTATGCTGGATAAGTGACGCCGATAATTATTATTCTCTTACTGGCCAAATTTGCACAGTTAAGTCAGCATCTGGAAGTGTGGAGTTAATCAAGGAGTAAGATTCGTAAGAGAGTTCCTGTTTCATTCAAAGGATCAGGACGAAACATTACATTAGATAAGTGTTTCACAACTCTTCCTTTGGCACTACATCTTTTATCATAGAATTTACCCATCGTTGGAACGCAAAGACATTAGGAATAAAGGAGGCAGAGGAATGAGATATTGAATCATCATTATTCTGCTTTCATAATAACGCACCAATTTGCTTATATATTCCAAAAAAATAAGTCAGCGATACTCCTGTAATGCATGCATCATGAACCAGAACGGGAAAAACTCTTTGTGGATTAGAGGATTTCCATTTTTGTATTTTCCACTCCACGGTATTTACCCAAAAAAATAAACTACTATAAAATAACTACTTAGGGTTTATTCTTTATAAAAATCTTTTTTTTTAATGCTTTCATTATACAGCGTGTTGCAGAAGTCTTTTAGTCTATCCAAATCTCTTCAATTTCGTCTTATTCATCACTCACCGGTTGTGTCTAGTCAACAAGTTCTACGAGAGCCAAAATATGTTTATATTTTGTCCACGATATTTGTTTATAATGCAACTTCAGGACCTCGAAACAAACCGGACATGGAATATTTCTACAATAAAACTAACTTGGTTTAGATGATATGGATAAAGTATCGGGCCAATATAGTATTAGAAGGCGGACGAATAGGTGGACACTTTCTTTTCTTCTTTTTTCTTTACAACAAAAGACAAATCAGCACTTTGAAGACCTGTTCGCTCTGCAATGTTGAAGACCAAGACAGATCAGTGTCGGATATTTTTTGAAGTGAAGAATTGTGCCTTCCAGTCATTGAAGGTCGATATCGCTAAATCCACAAATCATAAGGAATATTCATGAAATTATCGATCGAGAGCATGCTGAAGTCCTCTTTTTTCACACAAACTGCATCTACAAATTGTACTTCAAATGCAACGTGATGCAACTGCATGAAAAATCATCGTTGATTCCTGTCCATGTGCCATGCAGCTCCCCAAACGCAAATAAGAAATACTCATAAATCATGTGTGATGTGTAACAAGTCTATATGTGATGAACATACATCTGTGATAGCTATTTGTAAAAGTTGTCCTTTATCAACTAATGAATATTTATTTGTATTTCATAAAAACATAATTATATTAAAATATGCTCTTGGTAAATAAAATTACAATATAATTAAAATATACACTTGTAAATAATTAATTATAATTAGCATTAGAAAATTAATTAAAATATCCATTTTCTACATTTATTTCATTTCTACTCCTGTGTCTTGTTCAAAAAAGTTTGGGTACCTGGCTACAATTGGTAGTAACCTAAGACTATTCTACTTTGAGCGTTTATGAAAAAAAAATATACAGGGTGGTTATAAAATAAGTTCGCTTACTCAGAGCCCTATAGAGCCCAATCTAATGAACCGATTGTGATGCAAATTGAAATGCAGGCTATTCAGGCCATGGGGGAGAGAATTTCGGAAAGAAAAAAATTACTGTAAATTTTCACCACCAGGTGAAAATGTGGTGCTCTGGAATGACTAATGGAGATTTTAAAACTAGTTTTATTGTTTTAAAAAAAACCCAGCAAGGTCTTTGATTATAGCATATGTTCAATATGTCCGTCCCCTGCGTCAATGACATGTTGGAAGCGTAACACAGCATGATCAATTGTTGCATGAAGCGTTTCCCGGGAAATGTCTGAGACATGTCGTCTAATGCTGGCTTTCAGCTCAGGCACAGTCCGTACGCTTTGTTGATAGATCCGATCTTTCAAATATCCCCAGAGCCAAAAGTCGCACGGGTTCAAATCCGCAGAACGTGGAGGCCACGCATCTGGAAAACTTCTAGAGATGACACGATCATCTCCAAAGTTGGCATGAGGCAGTTCCTTCACTTGTCGACTAATATGATGAGATACTCCATCTTGCATGAAGAGAGTGGTTTCCAAGCATCGTCGTTCTCGCAAAGCAGGAATCATATGCTGTGCAAGATGTTCTATCTTACAGGACTTCGTTGTGTGACTCCTCAAAGAAAAAGGGACCTAGAATATAATCGAATATAATCAGCGGTGAATCCACACCATACAAGTCACGTATTCAGAATGCAATGGATCTTCATGCACGACATGGAAGAGCGAGGCACCCCTTAAGCGGCAGTTCTGCGTTTTCTCCGCTCTTTCTAGGGTGAAATGTGCTTCGTCTGACCATAGAATGTTCCACGGCCACAGATCATCAACAATCACCCTCGCCAGAAAGCGATAAGCAAAGTCAGCGCGTTGAGAGGGATATTGAGGATTTAGCAGTTGTACCACATGAATCTTGTATAGGTTCCAATGCAGAATGGACCGCAATGCACCGTGGACCATGGGATGGACAGTTCGCGTGCTGTTGCTCGAGCACTTGCTGCAGAATGTTGAGAAGAGGAAGCTCATTTCAGCACTGCAACAGTTACGTCCTCAAAAACTTCGTCTGCTATCTTGCGTCGTCCTCTTCCTGGTGCAACAGCCAAATCGCCAGTCGATTCAAATTTCTTTATCGTTTTTTGCAACCAAGTATCTGAGATGGCCCTTATCACAGTTCCTGTAGGCGACGTTATATTTGCAATGCAGCTGGACTGCTGCTATCATTCTGGTAAAACAACTTTACCAACAGTGCGCGTTCTTTCTTGCTTAAAACCATGATCTCTCGTGAAAGCTTTTCACTGCTGCCTCATGTTGATGGCAGACACAGAATTTGGTGCAAACTACATCAATCCATGGACATGTCTTGTCTGTCGACAACTGTAACCTAACCTAACTTAACCACAAAGGCCGCATCACCTTGGAATGGTTCCAGGAACATGATAAAATGGATCTATCCATTCCATTCTGGGTATGTTGACTTTATAATTTGAATAAACATTTCGCTAATAAGGCCTATAATGAGAACGAACGTATGTTGTAATCAAACAAAAACCTTGCCTGTTTGTTTAAAACAAAAAAATTAGTTTTAAAATCTCCATTCGTCATTCCTCAGCGTCGCATTTTCACCTGGTGGTGAAAATTTGCACTAATTATTTTTCTTTCCGGAATTCTCTCCCCCATGCTCTGAATAGCGTACATTTCAATTTGCATCACAAGCGGTTCATTAGATTGGCCTCTCGAGGGCTCTCAGTAGGCGAACTTATTTCATAAAATTAATACAATCACTTCGAAATGGAGCAAATAATGAGGATCTAAGCAGATAAAAGAATCACACCATTATGAAAGAATTAATTTTAATTTAAAGTCACAAGTGGGCACCCGGGTAGTAACATAAGGGTTAAGGCAAACATACCGCATTCCTTTATATTACTTGTAGAAATAAAAATAAATTTAAAAGTTACAGATAAGGACCTATATCCTATTAAACGTTATATTGAATATAATATAAATTTTATCTCGGTGATTAAAAGTTTTTGAGGTAACTTATACACTGAGCTGCCACTTTTTTATGTACCCCTCATTGAGTGACTGTCTGGTTTGCATGTCTCATGATCACAAATCACGGTATTCATATCCTGATGCAAGTTTTCTACTGTTAGTTAAGCGTGAAACCATAGCAAAAATAGGAAAACCAGCGATGTGACTGATTTCCAGCGTAGCATGGTGGTAGGTGCAAGAAGGACTGGAACGAACATTTTAGAAATGGCGACTCTCCTGAGCTTTTCACGTACCACAGTTCAAAGGTTTATCGAGAGTGGGCCAAGGAACTAAAAACATGTAGCCATCGTGACTCCTGTGGACGGAAAACCCTTGTTCATGAAAGAGGCCAGATGAGAATGTGAAGACTTGTCCGCGAAAACAAAAAGGCAGCAGTCGCACAAATTGCTGCTCAATACAACTCAGATAGACAGATTTATTAATGACCAAACTAAGTTCTCATATGGGGATGACATCTAGATTGCGTTATCTGCAATATCCTATTATTATTATATAATTCTTTGATCCTGTCCAATTCTTTGTTTGGGTATGATCTTTTGGGGTATCACAACGGAGGCGAATCTTACCCGAATTTTGAAGCTTCATAAATGGTTTCTTCGTGTAATGCTATGAATCCCCTCGCGTACATCTGTTTCTGATAAGTTCCAAGTTTTAGTTATTTTAACAATTCACCAAATTATTAATATGCAGGTAGGCACCTTTATCTTCAAGGCTATTGATTATATGCTTGAAATCACCTCAGCTATTGTCATAATCTTTGTGTACGATCGTCATATTTACCCGACACGTCAATCCAATAATATTAATGTATTTAAGTTTAAGCGTAATTACCGTAGCAACAGTGTTTCGACCCTTGGTATTACTATTTGGGCCGCATTGCTTTCTGAGATTCGAGATCTTACTAATTTGTTTTCTTTTCGCAAGATGTTAAAGTGTTATATTCGTTCTGATAGCCATATGACTAATTGATATAGTCTTGTTTATTTTGGCTGTTACTCATCTACATGTAGCCCATTCAGATCACAAGTTTATTTAAATTGATTTATATTCTTTCTCTTGGTATTTTCTTAGTATAAGATCTATATTTGACAATATCACTTAATTAATTAAGCTTTATCAAATTTTATATCCAGCTGTTATTTATCTGTTCGTGATCTAATTAGAATTTGTAGATCGCAAAACTAGATTACTAGTTTAATGCAAATTAAATTTTTAACTTTATTGTTACTATATTACGTAATGTTTGACCGCAATTTTTATGTTAGGGAGAGCTCAGTCTATCATTATTGTTTAAATAATACCTTTAATGAAGGTATATATTTTCGCCGTATTTGTTTTCGAGACTTTGTCTTTATAAATTAGTAATCTTAATTTTAATTGTTTTCTTTTATGTGTCTTCTTTGTTATTCTTAATTAATTTTTAGCATTTAGATTTTAAATATTATTATTATTAAATAAATAAATAAAAATAAATAAACAGACAACCAGTTAATGGTTAAACAGGTGGTGGCCTTACAGTATAAAGTTAGAGACCTGGGAGAAACTAGGGCCCAGATACAATATATCCCCTTTTTTCTCGGTTTCTTTATTATGGTTTTTGTTTTCCTTTGCATTTTGTTATTTCTTGCCTGTTTATTTTTCTGTAAATCCTCTTGTCCTCAGACAACCGGATAAGTTCTCTTTTCGGTCCGCGTAAACGCGCACCATCCCGTTGTATATTTTCTTTTTGTATAATTTATAAAAATTAGCGTTTACACCCTTTTTTTCTATTGGCCATTATAATTCAAAAATCTGTGCTTTTTCTATTTATCCTGTTGGCCATTATTTCCTCTTTAATTCTTTTGTATCCTATTGGTTCATGTATATGCATAATTTGTACCACTGTTCTGTATATAAAGGCTTGCGTGCCTCTTGCTGTATATATCCTTGACAAAGCCGGGAATAAATGGCGAAACTAGTTGGAACTCCTGATGTCCCTCTGTTATACTGTAAGGCCACCACCTGTTTAATCAATAGGAACAGTATTATGATCCACCCTTCTACCGATATAACCAGTTAATGGGTTACCAAAGCCGAAGACCATCTCGTGTACTAATTCCGCCAGAGAAGAACAAGAAAGCGTGCCTCCTGTGGGCACAGCAGCACAAGGATTGGACTATTAAAGATTGGAAAAAGGTTGCCTGGTTAGACGAATCGAGGTTCCTGCTGCATCATGTTGATGAAAGGCTTAGAATATGGCGAAGAGAACATGAAGCCCTGGACCCCTCATGTCTGGTGCGGACTTTGCAAGGTGGTGGAAGCAAAATAATGGTGTGGGGAATGTTTTCTTGGCATGAATTAAGTCCTCTAATATTTGAAGATGATCGGTTGAATGTCAAAGCATACATAAATATTGTTGCAGATCAAATTCGACCGTTCATGCTCATACTTTATCCGCCCGCAAGTGGCTCCTTCCAGCAGCATAAAGCACCAGCACAGAGGGCCAGAATCAATTTGGAATGTTTCCAAGAACATGACAGTGAGTTCTCCTTGATGAAGTAGTCGACTCAGTCCCCAAATCTCAATCCATTGAACATCTTTGGGATGAGCTAGAAAGGACCGTTCGCTCCTTGACTACACCTATATCGAATCTTCAGGAATTGCGTGAAGTTCTCATGTCTGCATGGGCCAACATTCCTGTTGAACGTTTTCAGCATCTCGTTGAATCCAAGCCCAAATGAATACAGGCGGTTTTGAAGGCTAATGGAAATTCAACACGCTACTAGACAGGTATACTTAATAAAGTAGCAGCTCAGTATAAATCACTTTCTCAAACATGGCTATTTCATCCTACTGCATTACGTGCATTTTAAATATAAACTTATTATTTTTTCACTATCATACACGATCCCCAAGTACTAGATTTATTCTAATATTTTTATGTAAAACAATGGGCACTAGTACATTGTTATTTAAATTTCTATTTGTATGTATACTCGTATTTTACTGCATGTCACAATAAATGTATCAAATTGTGTACTTTCCATATTTCTTACCAGAAAAACGTTTACGGTAGAGTATGGTATATTTTGTTTTGAAATATTTAGATCAACATATCAAACAGGTTTTATATAATAACAAGTATAAGGCAAATTAAAAAAAAAATTACTATAACCTTGACCAATATAACTAATGAAATTTATTTAACTTCAAATGGTTATCTCCTCATAAAATATCCGAATGTAATATACACTATATTCAAGGAAATATTAACTTGAATTCTAAAGTTTGTTTTTTTATTTTAAGATGGTAAAAGTTAACTCGACTTCAAGACCATGCATCACACGCGCAGAATCCGACTCTTGTCAAATGCAATGTGTTCGTCAAAGACAAGCTATTGAGGTTAAATGCTGGTAAGAAATGTTTTTATTTTAAAATAAAATTTTTATACCTATGAATTACTTATTAAATAATAAAAAGGTGTGCATTTGAATCTTCTACTGGAAGAGAAAGTGATCTATTTCGCTAGAGATTAAAATAAAACTTAGCGGGAAAGAAAACACACAGAATTCGATCCGTTCTGCCTTTAATTCTTGGCTTTGTCAATACAACTTTGACATAGCCAGGAATACAGGAATAAAATGTGAAACCAATCGGAATTCTATGTGGTTTCTTTTCCGTTATGTGCTGCTGTCACGAGGTAAAGCTCTAGATTAGGAAAGTACGGCAAACCTTTTCCGCGCAATATTATAAATTATATAAATTATTTCCGTCAATATTATAAACCTCCATAAATGAATAAATTTCAAAATACATTGCATGTGTAGTTATTTTTTTGTAATTTTTTTTTGTAATCAAACGGTTAGTTTTTCCAAATTATAATTTTTAAAATTTTCTATCAAAATATAATTATCAAAGTAATTTTTATATTTAAATCAAAAACTTAAATTTAATAGTTCCTATTTTATTAAATTATATTTGATATTTTTATAATTATAATTATACTTTTTTTAATAATTTAATAATTTTTATAATTTAATAAAATTAAAATTGGTAAAGTGAAATTTTTGATATAAATATAAAAATTAATTTCATAAATAAAATTACAAAAACTACGCACCGTGTTTTTTAAAATTTATTAATTACATGTAAATCGTTTATTAAGGATGAATAAATAAAGTGAAAATAAACTAAAAACTGAATCTGGTTATCATTAAACTGCCTCAACGTTATCATTATTTATATGTAAAAAATTATAATTGAAAACAAAATTTAAAGAAAAATCAATAGTTACAGAATTTACTGATTGCAGTTATATTTCCAGACGATAATAATAAGAAAATTTGCGAAAAGGATGCATTTAAGACGAATTTTAGAAGAAGCGTAACTCACTTTATAGGGCCATTTGGGCCAACAATGGCGGATTTGGTAGCAGACGACGAAGTTTGCCGTACTTTCTTAATCTAGAGCTTTATGTAGTGAGGAGAAATTCTATCCCTCACTGTGGATTAGTATAGGCTTTCTCACCGACTGAATTTTTTCTCAAGTATTTTAAGGTTTTTATTTCCAACAATCCGTGAAAAACGAAAACTTGTTTTGTGACGAATTGCGAAACTTGTTTTGTGACGAATTGCGAAACTTGTTTTGTGACGAATTGCGAAACGAATAGTCGTATGATCCGAATATTAAACTTTTTAGAGCTGCAAGCGATCCAGCATGGATAAGAAATATTCCGCGAGCGGATCATGTCTTGATAGCGAAACATTATGTTCGTGAACTTTATTTTCAAGCCACTTTTTAGCGGAGCTCTAGCGCTGAGAACTCGAATACGCAACGAAAGTGGAGGGCATATGGCAGTTTAGTCTGTTTGCCTATATGCGCTACAAGCTAGGCTTCACCATAATATGAGGTCTTGTGTTTCCTTGTGCTCAAAGTGCTGTATTTGTTCTCCGTCTTTCTTGACGCCTAGTAAAGTGATTTAGCTTTAAGGAAATTTTCTTAGCAAGTGTTCGCACCCAATTGCCTCCGTATGAGCGCTATTTATTATCTCTTATCCATACTAGGAGTTCTAGTTAGTTATGTAATTATTTATTATTGAATGCTTATTTATGTGCTTTGAAAATTTCAGTTTTGCAAGCTGTAAATTTTATTAAAACGTAGTTTGAGGACTCATAGGACTCTGGAAGTGACTTTACCTGCTAAGACTTTTATTGATGTGTGACTCTGCTCTTATATAAAATAATTTATGACTTACCTTTTTGTGACTTCCTACCGAACCATAATTTAGTATTTGGACTTGGACGTAAATAGTTATTACAGACTCAGTTTTACTCTCTCCTTGTGTAATACTGAATGTAATTGTGAATCTAGAACGGTTCGACTTTTGTATACCTTATATACGCATGAATTACTAAGTTTTATTTATGCTATCCTTGCTATCAAATGGTATCAATTATTTAATATAATCGTTATTGATTGTGTTTACTTACGTATTCATATGAATGTGATAATTTTGTTATTATCTGAAAACGAACCCTGCAAGGTATAATACAATTATAAAACATTAGCTGAAATGTTTGACAATTAGATATTAAGGTCATATCTATTTATCTTGGTTATCGTGTTTTTGTGGTTGTGCTACAAAATTATTTGAGCACTAACATTATGTATTGCTGTCGGTACTTAAGTAATACTATGATAAGGCTATGTACTGGAATGGTTTGCTATTGATATTTTGCAAATTAGCTAAACTTTTTGTTGCTAAGATTATTTATACATTGCCATTCTTTATTTCTTAGTTTTTATTGGCAGTTAAGCGCCTGCTGGTGGCGAATTTTCATTATTTTTGTTTATTCATTCAAATCGTAAATAAACATTTATTTAAGTCTTATTTTTGTCCCGTGCACTATTTATTCCACTGCATACTCTCAACTTTACACTTTGATAAATGTGACAACAGGCTTTCTTTTTAGGTGTTGACACTACTGGCAATCTTTATATATATATATATATATATATAGCGCACTTTCCGTCTGTTTGTTTGCTTGTTTGTTTATTTTTGTTTGTTTGTTTGTTTTTTATTTATTCCTCCATAACTTCTGAATCGTGCAACCCCCGGGGCTGAAATTATGCGACAGAGGACCTTGAAGGCCCGGGGAGATTATGCGACTTACAGTTACCTGGGAGACTCCTGCATGTTGTGCTATTGCCCCCTGTGTTGCATTGTTTTCCTTTAGCACGTGATCCTTCTCCTTCTTCACCACCTCTTTAGCGCTCTTAGGGGTAGGATGTTACCCCCGAGCTTTCTTCCCCTGGTCCCGCTCGTGCTCTCTTTAATGCATATCGGATAGCACTTGCAGTCTCTACACAAATGAGATCAATGCATTTATTTTTGATGATAATTGACGAGTAACTTGTTGTGGAATTCCAAATAATAACCCTTCCCACCAAGCGTCAATTTTTGGAGGCATACTTAGTCGCTGAAAATTTGAAACTGACTGTGATCCATCCCCCGATGCCATTATATTTATAACCTACCTAGTCTCGATGCTAGCTTTCAACGGTGTCCCAGGAATCATTATGCAAAACTGTGAATGAATAATGAATCAACCTCTGTAGATCTGCAAATTCATTGCGAAATGGATAGAACATTGTAACCATTTCACGCTTGTAATTGGTTATGTCATCGATGCTATAATGATGGTATCTAATCATCCTGTGTCCATATTTCAGCGTCTATATCTATTCTTGTTTGAACTCAAAATGTCATAGACTCCATCGTTTTCATTAATAGCCATTTGTCGTTCAATGGCTTCATGCCCATCTGTATCTTGAACATCTTCATCTCTGTTGATACGTCTTCTATCCATTACCCATGTTTACCATGCAACGAAATTGGCTAAACAGATGTTATCTAATTCTGCTGGTCTCTCCTCATATTTTATAATTATAGATTTAGCCCAACTCTCTATTGCATTTTCACCTAAACCTTCTTGGTCCACCATTGCACGCTTCTTGTTGGCTTTGTGTGTTTCTTGTGGCCAAACGGTTGAAATATTAGCGACTAGTCTACAAATGTGGCTCATCAAATGTTTGACACAGAAGATACTACAGCCTGCATATTGAATAGTTTAAAATTTGTTCTATAATGACTACACAGCATGAAATCATTCACATTGGAGTAATGAAACTGATGGAGCAAATATACATGTTCATGTATCATGCTATGTTACATGGGTGCTTCAAGTCCTTCTCAAACCAAAATCTATGAATATAAAACGATATGTGAAATCTGTGTCCGAAATTGTCGCAGATTTGATATATTGCTCCCTATATCAATCACATTTGATGAAGATGCTGTTAATGTTGACGCTTATGGCTCATTATGGACCTCCATGGGTTGAATTCTATTAATCAATATTGAAACGTGTATGTCATTAGACAGCTTATTTGTGTCGAACTGAGCAGTGGAAGTTATTGGCGCATTCGTATCGAGCTAGAGTTTATCTTGGCGATGCGACGCCTCAACTTTGATGTGTTCCTGCTGAGCCCATTTACACTCAACATCGGACATCTTGGTCTTCATGGATTCCCCATCTCTGGAACTGTTTTCCTGTGACGGTTTCTATAATTTTTCTCGTGTTTGTTACGCATATATTTGGAAATTCTGTAATTTTCGCGTAATTTCCACACTTCGAAGGCCTATATCTTGGAAGCTATTATATACAGTAAACTCCGCCAAATTCGAATTATCGCTTAATTCGTATAAATTTCAAGGAACATTTGAAATCCTTTACATTGAATGTAAAATATTACCACATAATTCTAATTTTCTAATTAGAATTATCACCCAGTTCGAATCAATCATAATTTAATACATTTAATACAAACTAATGTATTTTTCATCGCCTAATTCGAATGCCATAGTTACTCCGAAAATAATTTGTGACTAATTCTCAGACTGATCTGAACAAGCACTGTGCTACTACAAGCGGAGTTTACTGTAAAAATATCACTGGATTATTCAGAAGAATAAATATTACGTATTATAATTTGTAAGTACTGATTACCCATAATCCAAAACACATAGTTTTTAGGTTAGTGTGACCAATATCGCAGAATTCGAATTATCGCCAAATTCGAATATTTTTGTTGGTCCCTTTGAATTCGAATTACACGGAGTTTACTGTATTGATGTTTAATTTTAGGCTATTTTATAAAGCACAGAAAGATAAAACAAATGACACCTAAAACTTCGTGCTAGCCTAAAGGAAGCCGGAGCTAAGCTAAATTAATATTGGCCATAGAGCAGATTTTCTGGCTCAAATTTGCGCTGCGATTGTATCAACCAATGACGTCAGCACGAAGTCAATCAAGGTCTAAAACACGCTTTGTTTTATACTCTATCGACTGCAATTTCATTCATTCTTCTACCTTTAATAGTTTTCACGTTATTAAAGTTTTCATGATCAACACTTTTCGTGACATTCACGGTTTAAGCGTGGCATCCCAGCTTCGAAACGTAAGACGTATTCTACATTAAAAAAATAAAACACTGAATATAATTATCAACCGGGACTTATCCACAGAGGAGGGGGCTAAAGAGCTGCGATACCAGCAACCTCTACACATAGACAGAGCTTCCTTATATACGGCTCTTGCACGGCCTCCTAGAAACTACCAGGCCTAAACATGACGTCGATGATGCATTGCTGAAGCTCTAAGATTGTGAAGTTGAACTAACTTTTGAAATAGCACCAGCTGTAGCCAAGGAAGAAGACAGGCTGGGGTACTTAAAACTCACATGACCAAAGTAGATCGAGCTACAATCTAACCATCATTGTTTCTATCTTGCTTTTCAACAGTCAGTGTTTTTTCGTTTGTTGGAAACAATGAAGATTGAATTGTTGCTCGATCTATCTTGGTCATGGTCAGGTCGTGTCCTGGCCTGTCTTTCTAGTTGGCTTTGAGCACCACCGGTTCGACATAACAATGTGTCATCTTTTCCATGTTCAGTTCTGGTAGTTTCTAGAAGGCCATGGCTCTGGCCGCCAAGACAAAATACGGGGTGCATCTGAATGGTTTGGACACTTACAGCATGCGTCCCTTGTAGCCAGCGAAGCAGTATATGTATCATGAACATAGGGTCACAAACGCTTCCTTATGGAGATAGAGGCCCTGAAAGTGTGGAACTTTTAAAATTTTGAACCCAATTTTATTGATGAGGACAAAGAGATAGAGAATGGGTCTTGCAGATATTCCTATTCTACTTTTTAATGATCTTTATAAATCTGAAGCCAGAATTTAAAAAATCCAATATTTTTCAATACACACACTCAGAGACTCTGCCTCTTGTAATGATCGAGGTTTAGGGTATGAATTTAAATGCCTAATTAGGGATTTTTCGACTGCGCCATTAATTTTGATTATTAATTAAATTAATAACCTTGGCCAACATTTATATTTCTCCGCATTAGGTTCGTGCCAGGAAAGATTTTAGGAAGCATAAACTACTCATTCAAATAATCACAAATCAATTTATGCTAAGAAAGAATTGAATAATTAAAGAATACATAACACCAGTATTTGGACAATAACAAAGAGCCAATAAACTATAGGCAATAAAGATAATAAGCCAATAAAAAACTATTAATTTTATCTATCTATCAGTTCAAAACATATCGCAAAAATACGCATTTTTGGCCAAAGGGGAAAAACCATACCTGCATTGGTATCTGCTGGCCGTGCGTCCGCTTGTAGATCTTGCTTCTGTCCGGGAATGGAATCTTTGTTACTTTTGTAACAGTTTCTTACTTCTGAGTATCGCGAATGAGCGGGGCTTAAAAAACTTATATTTTAGGGGCATTGTTGAAGCAGGGTCGCTGCGTGGTTTTTACTCGTTAAAAAGACCTCGGAATCGAGCGAACATAAGAGAAATCTAAGTGACGTGGATAAATCTAATATAAACTAAAACAATTTAGAATGTCTCTGCCGAAATTCTAGAGGAAAACTGGATAGACTGCAGTGGCTTTACCCATAACCCACAGAATTTGGACACAGTTACTAATTAAAAGCCGCTAGTCTATCAGTGATGCACGCCTAATCTTTGTGAATAGACTCAGACAGACTCCGACAGAATGAACTTCTTCTCTCGGGTTTGCATAGTTAAAGGAGGCTGGAAGCGTCCAAGAATCACGTGACAACCTTGTGATGTCACATGCTGAAAATCTGAGGGGTCATTCCGAGGGGTCATTCCGAGGGGTCAATCTGAGTTCATTTAGGCCTCCTTCCCCTCCTTCCTTTCCGCCTGTCTGTCTTTATCTTAGAGTCCCTGAGACCCCATGGGTCACTAGCTTAATAGCTGGAAACAATAAGGGTCTCCTCCCACACATTCCAGAGGATAGTTCCTGGTTTTCCTTCTCTTTATTCAACCCTGTCGGTTCGTTTGTATAGGGTTGTACTGCTTTCCAAAAACGTGTAATAAATTTCCAAAGAATGCTAATCTACTCGAGAAAGTTACTTTCTGCTCCATGAATGCCAATAGATCACAGGGAGATGGACATAAACCCTGTTTATCACAAAGGAGAAGGGAAACCAGATGTCTAGCTGGTCATAACTAATTAATGGAAATCATTCATCCAGAAAACTAACTGAAAATCTTATATATCCCAACTTAGGTTTCCTTTATAAAAGGTTTTAATAAAACATACCTGGCTTAGTAATAATCTGTCTTTTAAAAACACACATTCTGATATTAATAAATTAATATCAGACCAGATGAATAAGGAATATATTCTGCATACTATTTACTTATTTTAGTTAATTGGGATCTAAATATTCCGAATGTTATTTCCTTATCTTGGCTAATTTGCATATATATTAAGCGTTACCTTACACTCCATAGGATTGCTGCCCCTCAGATTTTGCTTGTGCACTAAAAAATTTTGAAATTTTGAAATTCTGACTTCGGATTCTTAAAGACCATCAAAAAGTAGAACAGGATTGTCTGCAAGCCCCACCCTCTATCTCTTTGTCTTCATCGATAAAATGCCGGCCAGGTGGCCGAGAGGGCTAGGGCGTAGGTTTTCTAGTTCTCGAGTCCGCCTGGTCGTGGGTTCGAATCCCGCCTGGGCATGGATGTTTGTGTTTGTCCCGGGCTGCGTACAGATATAACTTGTGTAAAAGGCGCAAAATGACCTTAGCAGTCGACGCCAAAGTTTCTAATAAACCATAATAATCATCGATAATATTGGTTTCAAAACTTTCAAAGTTCCACATTTTCAGGGCCTCTATCTCCAGAAGGAAGTGTTTGTGACCCTATGTTCATGGGACATATATTGCTTCTCTGGCTACAAGGAACTCATGCTGTAAGTTATACAGACCGTTCAGATACACCCTGTATTATTAAATACATAATAAAGCGTCATAATTTTCCCAGAATTATATTATTTAATTTTAAAAATTTGAATAAACAAACTTAATGAAATACAAATTTCTTAGAGGGTGGAGAAATTCACAAGTAATTTAATTTTTAAAGAAGAGCGAATTATTTCATTCTAAAAGTTTACAAATACGAATTAATATAGTTTTATTTTATTTCATCAAGGCATCGTTATAGATAATATAGGGTGATTCAAAATTCAATGTACAAATTTTTAGGGGAGGTAGTAGTGGTGATTCTAAGCAAAAAAGTTCATATGACCATGGGTCGATTTGGAATGCTGAGATATGAACATAAATAAATACGCCACCACCAAGATCTAATGAGTTAACAAGTCAAGTTTTATAACGTGAATGAGTTATTATAATAAATAATGAATTTTGGAGAAACAATTTTGGTCATAAAACTTTGTATACCGTTAAAATTTGATTGTATTCCAACAAGTGGTTTCCGAATTACGCATTCAAAATCTTAACAGTGCTCACGTGCGAGTACTAACCAGCACGTGTTATGATTTTGAGTGCGTACCTCGGAAACTACACGTTGAAATTCGATCAAATTTAAATGGTACACACAGTTTTATATACCCTATTTTTCTGCCAAACTTCATCATGCTAGATGATATAGAACCTGAGTTATTAAATTGTTGATCTTGGTGGCGGCGTTTTTATTTCTGTTCATATCTCAGGTATCGTTCAAATGAGGACCCATTTTCATATGAACTTTTTTGCTTATAATCACCTCTACTACCTCTCCTAAAAGTTTGTACATTGAATTTTGAATCACCCTATATATATATATATATATATATATATATATATATATATAGAGACAGGGTGTCCAAAAAATCTGGTAACATGGCAGATATCTCATAGCTGCCAGGTAGGCGAGATCTGATGTGTGTGATTTATAGGTAAAGTTCTCTCTCTATAAGATGAAATGGAAGAGTTCACTTTATCGCGTTCAATAGGTAGTACGCAGAGTGTCTAGCAGGAGTGTCTTGGCACAAGGTCGTTATTGCGCATGCGCGTGCAAGGAAAACTTGGCTCATATCGAAGCTTAAAGCACAAGTTCTGTGGATTAGGGGCTTTGCTTTAGTAATGCGATTGTGTTGTAGACCTTTATCAATGAGAGATAAAATACTTAATAAAATTATTTATTAGTATATTTAATTGTTAAAAAAAAGAAAAAAAATTAAACGATCACATGCTTCATATTTACATGTTTAATTGTAAATTCTGTTTTTAATTAAAAATTAAAAATTCAAAAATGCAAAGAAATATAACATTTAGACAAATTAGACCAATATTTTCATAGAAACCTTCTAAACTATCTAAATTTGGAATCGACAAAAGGATTAAAAAATAATAAAAATTTTTCAAAATGTCCATAAGTAATAATTAATCACAACTTTAATCCTTTTACTTTCAAAAAATTTTTCCAGAATGAATTGAAAATCGTGGAATTTAAAATTTTTAAGCGCTTGGGCATTCCTCTATTTTTTTAAATTATTATATTTGGAATTAATATCCACTTAGTGGTAAAGTTTTAGTATCATTTATATTTTTATTATGAATCAATTTATTTTTAATAAAAACATCTTGAAAATATTTGTTTTGTTGACTGAACGAATCCAAATTTTAGAGACATTTTATAAGTATTTTAATATTTTTATTAAAAAAGTGCAATTTTTTATCGTCATTAAAGTTATATAAGGTAATTTAACTATAAAATATCTTCACGTTTTGAACTAAAAATCCACTAATTATATTTAGTACTTTCGTAAGCTACCTCTTCTTTGCTTTTTAGCTTACGTTAGATGTTAACAATTGAAATTTTTCAAGATAGCATTCATATTTCGAAATTTGGGAAATTATTGTGAAATACTATTTTGAGCAAACGATTAGCGCTCCTTATTGACGTATTTAAATTATATTTTGAGAAAAGTGTTAATGTAGAATAATCAAACATTTTAAATTATTATTAATTTGGACTCAAGTCTTGATTTAGTAATTGACAATCAAATTAGCAATGACACAAGCGGATTCGCGTGCAAAATAATATCAGTTATGATTTTTGCACTTCTTTTGCTTGTTTAGAAATAACAGAAAAAATGTAACATTGCATACAAAATTTTAGTTTTTTTTTTATTTCTGCCACTCTTCCCCAGGATGAAAAAAAAAGAAAAACATTAAAATTATTATTGATAAAACTTCCAATTTAAAACATCTGAGGTTCGGCGTGAAAAAAAAAAAAAAACAAACAAAAAATAACAAACAAAACATTCATTCTTCATTTACTCTTTTAATAAAAATTGTGATTGTTTTATTTTTCTTGTGTCATCAGTAATGAGTCATTACTAATGACACATCAATATTTCTTAGAATTGCGTACAAATTAAAAAATTCAATATTCTAAATTTTAAAGAAACAATAAAATTTATTCTTGTTTTATACAAAATATTAAAATACTTTTAAAATGCCTCTAAAATTTGGATTCGATCAGAAAACACTACAGATATTTTCAAAATGTTTTTATCAAAAATGAATTGATTCATAATAAAAATATAAATGATACAAAACTTTACCAGTAAGTGGATATTAATTCCAAACGTAATATTATAAAAAATAGAAGAATGCCCAAGCACTGAAAAATTTAAAATTCCACGAACTTCACTTCATTCTTGAAAAAATTTTTGAAAATAAAAGGATTAAAGTTTGATTGATTATAACCTATGGACATTTTGAAAAAAAATTGTACTATATTTATTCCTTCAAATATACATAGTTTAGCAGGAATCTATGAAAAAAATTTTCTAATTTGTGTAAATGTTATACTTCTTTTCAATTAAAAACAGAATTTACAATTAAACATGTAAATATGAAATACATGTAAGCTTTTAATTTTTGTTTCTTTTTTTTAACAATTAAACATACAGGGTGATTCATTCGATTTCTGACCATTTCACTCGATCGACGTGCATTAGGAAAGAATATGAGCGCCATATCGAATTTCTAAATAGTTGGAGTTTGTATTGTTGCAACGGCGCTGCATGAAAATCGTATTGTTGAAAAATGGCGCCCGCTTTATCAACAGAGCAGAAATGCAAGGTTGTCGAATGGTATTTCGAGACAAAATCACCTGTAATCGTGCAAATAAAGTTCCGGAAGGAGTATAAGTGTCGAGACGCACCAGGCAGGCAAGCAATCATGGATTTTGTCAAGCAATTTCGTGCCACTGGATGTGTTAAAGGCAAGAAAAAAGGCGGGAGCAAAGCTCGTGTTCGAACGGCCGAAGTTGTCGAAAATGTTCGCACAAGGTTGGTCGATTCCCCTACCAAAAAATCTGTTCGCCGCCTATCCATTGAAGAAGGGCTGTCGTATACCACGAGATAGGATTTACACCTGTTCCCGTATAAGATCCATGTTTATCAGGAGTTAACAGACACTGGAAGACAGAAGTGAAAACAATTTGCGATGGAGTTTGGAGCAGAAATGGAAGCCAATCAGGACATTGCGGACAACCTGTGGGTGTCAGATGAGGCCTTCTTCCATCTGTCAGGTGACGTTAATAAACACAAAGTTCATTTTTGGGGTTCCCAGCACCCTCATGAGATCCATAAGTCACCTCTTCATCCACGGTGCGCGATTTCCAAAAGAGGCATCATTGGTCCGTTCTTTTTTGAGGGCACCGTAACGTCACAGGCTTACCTTAACATGTTGGAAACCTTCAACATCCCCGAGCTGCGAAGGAGGCGTATACCGCTTCGACATCAATGGTTTCAACAGGATGGGGCTAGCCTCACACGAATAATGAAGTGCTAGACTTTCTCAATCAGAAATTCGGAAATCGTGTCATTTCAAACAGGTTTCCAGATCGATTCGGGGGTGGCTTTCTTTGGCCCCCTACGAGTCCTGACTTAAACCCATGTGATTTTTATCTCTGGGGGTTGCTTAAAGACAGTGTGTTCACTACAGCACCAAGAACTAGATCAGCTGCGACAAAGCATCGTCGACTGCTGCACCCTTGTGGATGCAAAAATCCTGGTTAGAGTTATGAACAACTTCACCATTCGGCTGCGAGCAGTTCAAAACGTTCGTGGTGGCCACATTGAGCATATCATCAAGACTTTTCCACGGGAATAAAAACTCCGAACTGCCTAAAATATCATACTAAAATGCTAAGTTTGTAAACATTAATGGGTCAATAAATCATAGTACTGAAATGGTCAGAAATTACTGAATCATCCTGTACTAATTAATAATTTAAATAACTATTATATATCTCAATGATAAAGGTCTACAACACAATCGCATTGCTAAAGCAAAGCCCCTAATATACAATAACGACCTTGCGAGCATGCGCAATAACGACCTTGTGTCGTGACACTCTCGCTAGACACTCTACTTACTTTCTATTGAACACGATAAAGTGACTCTTCCATTTCACCTTACAGTGAGAGAACTATAATAGGGGGGGAGGGGATTTCATTGCCGCACTCAAATTTCACTATGACTCCGAAATTATGGTCATCCATTTTACTAACTCGAAAACTATTAAAGATAGAGAAAAATTTCCAATTGCTACCCTGTAGAGTAATTCCACAGTAGTCTAAAAACACCATTCCCCTTGAAAGATTTTGAGAAAATGGGCGAGAAAGTGTCACTCAAGGAAAGAAAATTTCCAACGGGTGCTTCTCTGCAATTGAAGTGTTAGAAACCTCAGCCAAACTGGCCAGCCCAACTAACCTTGAGTGACTCTTTCTCACCATCTTCTCAAAATCTTTCAAGGGAAATTGTGTGATTAAAACTTGTTTTTAGACTAATGTGATGTTGCTTTACAGGATAGCCATAAAGAAATATTTCTCTATCTTTAATAGTTTTCGAGTTAGCAAATGGATGACCTTAAATTTGGGGGTCATAATCAAATTTGAGTGCGGCAATGAATTCCTATCCCCCCCTGTTACCTATAAACCACACTCATCAGATCTCGCCTACCTGACAGCTTTGAGATACCTGCCATGTTACCACACTTTCTGGACACCCAGTATATATACACCTGAAAGACAAAAATGGAATATTCGGTTTGTTATGAATGCAGCACTTTAAACCTTAGGAATTGCGCTCAGTAGAAAAACGGATAAAAACTTAGTTTACATGTTTACTAAGCTTTGTTGCATTTACATATGTTAATTTTTTGGAATTTTTTTTTATTTTGAAAAAAAATGGAATACTGGTTCACCATTGATATAAAAATGGAATAATTATAAAAAACATTCCGTTATGCTAATGAATGAACTAAAAGATGGCTATTTACCGTAAGCTCTTGATAAACTAATTGTAGTAAGGCTCTGTAGAACAACTTGTACCACTTTTTCATTCTGTATGGGAGGAGGGAAAGATCTTTCCTCTTCCACAAGACAACTTATTATTCAGCTAGAAGGAAGCAACCTGAAATTTCATATATTTTAAGTGTGCGCAATCCAACGGTGAGCAAAGTGTTAATGAAACGCAAATAAGGCATGGGATCACAAACGATTAAATACCTGTTTGGTAGAAAACGAAAGACGTCGACCAAAGATGGAACGGATGGTGTAGAAGCATCCATTTTGGTCATCCAAACAGCATCATCATGAGTGGTCCCAACTCACCAACGTGTCACAAGGAACTTACTCTTCGACGAATTCGTGAACTGCAGTTTAAAAACTGCGTTCCCAAAATGAAACCCGTCATCACGTACAAGGAAGAGAGCAAATCGAGTGAAATTGTAAAAGCAATACATGAACTGGACATCAGAAGAGTGATCAGAAGTGGTGTTTAGTGATGAGTCAAGGTTCTGCATATTCTACGGCGACTAAGGATGTCGTGTATGGCGGAAAAAACGGGAAGAATACAGAGAGACGAAGTTGAAAAAACGAGTAAAATTTCCAGGAAGCGTGATGGTTTGGGGATGCTTCTCGGTCAGAGGCGTTGGGTCTTTGGCATTTGTGAACGAATCCATTAACGCTTCAGTGTATCAAGAAATTCTCGAATATTTCCTTGTTCCATCATTAGAGATTCAATTTGATGATGAAGATATGATAATTCAGCAAGATTTGGCCCCAGCGCATAAAGCAAAAACAACACAAGATCGGTTTCACCATCATTCTGTACGCGTTCTTTAATGCCCAGCTAAGTTTCAGGACCTCAATCCGATTGAGAATTTGTGACATATAATGAAGAAAAGGTTAAATGAATATCCCGCAAGAAATAAGGACGATTTGAAAAAGACATCACCAACATTTGGAATGCAATAACGGCTAAGGAGTGTAAGCTTTTAATTTCCTAAATGCCAAGACGAATACGAGCAGTTCTTGATGCTAAAGGTTATCCGACAATGGACTGACATGTTGTTTTTCTGTACATTCAATTAAATCATTTGTATTATTTTTTCCGCTAAGTTCAATTGTTTTATTGTACAATTGTGTTATTTTTCCGCAAAGTTGCAATATTCCATTTTTTGTTACTGATGAAATCTTATTCCATTTTATTGTCGTAATGAAAAAAATTCTAAAAAAATTAACATATGTAAATGAAGCCAAGTTTCAATTATGAAAATAAAGCTTAGGATTTGCTCTTTCATAAACATGTAAACTAAGTTTAAACAATAAAAGCCAGAGACTGTGGACACCAGTATACTAATTACAGGAACACTGAAAACACCAATCCACATGATAATTTTTATTGGCTCAGATGTACATTTCGGAAACCAAATTTCCTTCATCAGTGAGTGATTATAAACGACAATCGACAATCGAACAGTAAAGTGTATATTTCTTCGGGTGGGACGAAAGCAGTGCTTTCACGAAGCTCACCCTACCAGAATCAATTCCACATGAAATACACTGAAATAGGCAAGAAGCCTGTCTAACCCCAGTGGTCTTCCACATTATGAAAAAATAATAAGAATGACGATTGTCAAAAGATTGGGAGAGGGGGCGGAATCACATCTTCCAATAATCCGGGAAGGAAACGTTGCCAATGTCTTCGAAGTTGACATCAAAAATATGCTTCGGTTTTCTATACTTTGTATGCCACTTCATTTCCATCAGGTTGTTTAGTATTCCAGCCACCAGGTTGTTGTCATGGCTCTTCATCGTCTGCACCATGTTCATCAGGTGATCTTGGACATACTTACCAAGATGAGTCATGTTCAGATCCGAGTGGATAAAATGATTTTATACGGTCCTTCTTCCATACTGGGCAGTGGTCCTCAGTGGAACGACTGGAGTTCATTCCATCTGCTTTTACTTATGGTTGCCCACGCAGGCATGCCATAGAGGACGATGGTCTGATTTATCGTCTTGTATAGTAGCAGCTTGTTGTCGATGCTGAGGGCACTGTTCCGACCCAGAAGAGCTATGAGGCTGTACTTAGCCTACTTTGCTTTGTTCAGAACGTAAGTCACGTGACAGTTCCAGGAGAGTCTTGAGTCGATTATAACGCCAAGGTACCTGTAATTGCCAACCCATTCGAGTTCCTTATTGAATAGGACAAGAGAATCCGGGGGACGCTTAAGCTTTTTGTTAAAGTACATAGCTTTGCATTTTTTGACGTTAATGTTCAGTTTCCAGCAATTCAACCCATCTTCAAATTTCTTCAAGGCATTCTGCAAACGAGTGATAACGTGAGATTGCTGGTGCGCCCATGCAATGATGGCAGTATCATCAGCATAGAAATATAAATTACATTTTTCTGGTTTTTGGGAAATCATGTACAAAATAATTAAATAAAACGGGTCCAAGGACAGAGCCTTGTGGGGCACCGGCCTTTACCTAGCGGGGAGTGGAGAAGTTTTTTCCAACTTTAGCTTGATATAACCTGTCGCTAAGAAAGGATTTCACCATCAAAATCAAATCAGGAGGAAACTCGTCTCTAATCATCTTGTAGATTAGCCCTTTCTGCCACACCTGATCGAAAGCTTTACTGACATCAAAAAAAATTACGCCACAGTACCTTAAAAGGTTCAGTGGGGTGCTCAGATCTTCAACAAGCCTCTATATCTCCAACTGACACGAATGGCCGGCACGAAAGCCGAACTGTTCTTTCCGAAGTAGATCATTGGCGAGACAGTGATCAGTGAACCTGGTGAGGAATCGTTTTCTCCAAAACTTTGGACATCGACGGGAGTAGACTGATAGGTCGGCAGCTCGCAGAAATTGCAGGATTTTGTCCCTGCTTGGGCATACCTAATACAATAGATTGCTTCCAAGGAGTCGGGAAGTAGGAAAACTTCCAGCAATCACTTATGATATTCGAGATGTCATTAATAATGATGTTCAGCAGATTCCTTAAGGCGTTATTACTTATCTTGTCTCTTCCTGGAACCTTCCTCAGTTTGAGATTTCTGATGATGGCAGCTATCTCGCCAGTCTCGATGTTAATCAAGACTAGGTAAATCAGGAGATAGTAAAAGGCCTGTGCACATGGTATAAAAACATGGAAACACGAGCGGTATCAGTACATTTAATATTAAAAACGTGTTTGAAAATAATAAAACTTATATAATTTAAGCAGATTTATAATATGTGTCATTATTTTAAACACGTTTTTCATAGAAAATCTAGATACCGCCGGCAGATGGCAGGATTTCATGACATAAATCTTAAAATTCGAGTTTCCCAATTTTGGCTTCAAAAAGAGGCAAATGCACAGGCCTTTTACCATCTCCTAGGCCGCGCTTGAATTCTAAAAATTATCTTATATCAACGAAATAAAAATGTTTAATTCTCGTTCTAGCAAAAATTTAATGGGTTTAATCAAGGCTTCGTGCTTATATTTCATGTAAAAATCTGGGAGGTAATGCTTATTTCGGTTTTATGACCCCAGATGGCAATGGTTACCCTGGTAATTTTGCCTCTTTGTTGTCGCCATATTTGTCGCACGTTTAAGAATTTTTTTTCATGATATGGGTTAGCCTGTATAATCTCGGAAGCCTCGGTCAAACAGACGAAGAGAATTAATATATTTGACTAGAAATCCACCTGTCACATGACGGGTGTCAACCGTACAGGTTGAAGAGTAAAGAAACGAAAGTGGGGCATCAATGGTTTTTAAAACTTAATAGTCTGCAACAGTATACTGTTCATCTGCATAAAACATTTTTCAGTTTATTTATTTAATTCACAACAGTGGCTGAGTATTATCTTACCACAACAATCTCTGGCTTAACTAAGAGACTAAGAGAATTATTTTTTTTTTGGTTTATTTATTTAAGTAATAACAATGACTGAGTTTTGTCTTAAACCGCAATAATGCCTGGCTTCGGACGGATTGTTGTACTTTCTTTGTTGGCCTCGGACGGACCGACGGACGGATAAGAGAATTATAGTATTAGATTATACTAGAAATTCCACCCGTCGCATGACGGGTGTCAATCGCACAGGTTGAAGGGTAAAGAAATGAAAGTGGAGCATCAATGGTGTTCAAAACATTTATTCTGCAACAATATAGGCTACTGTTTATCTGTATATAAAAATAAATTGGGCTAGTGCGAGTCGGACTCGCGCATCGAGGGTTCAGTACTATCATAAAATATATTTACCAAAATATGCCAGTTAATGGAGAGTGTGGCACTGTGTTCTCGATTTCGGCTTTTATAGACATATGTCTGATGAGGCGTATAGGAATCTTAAAGTCGAATTTATGGCTAGGAATGAGTCAACACACACTTTAATAGTAAACAATAAAATACTTTATTATTGACAGTAAAAAAAATTAGAACGCAAAACGTATTCTATGGTTAAACATGGTATAAGTTAAAAATTTTACGCTAACAAAAGGAAATTACGCTAGTATTAGTACAAAAATGAATAAATTACGCAATGGAGTGGTAGTATAGCCACGACGACCCGCTATGCACAGTTAACAGCCTGAACGCGTGGTTCTGCAGCTAAAATATACAGGTATGGAGAAAGACAGCAGAGATTGTACCATCCGAACAAACGAGCGACGGGTAGAACAAACGCCAAGCCTAAACATGGTGAAATTGCAAACAAACGAGCGACGGGTAGAAATAAACACTGACACCCATGAAACGTGGGGACCGCGTCGACATTGCAATTGCAATTGTGGAGGTACTATCTTAAGGCTGAAGCAATAAGAAAGAAACACTAGCAAAGTGAGAGGCCATCGTGGACTGCACAATGAGAAGAGAAATGGAGAGATGTAGTCGCAATACCAATGAAGAGAGAAGACGGCGAGAGAATATACTACACAATTAAAAAAATAGAACACTGATTGCGCAACAATCAGACAGTACTCAGACAGTACAACATCTCGCGACCAAGTTAATTAATTGCGAAGGAAAATGCCGCGCGAGACCAAGAACACGCATCACGCGTGTTCGAAAAAAGAATTTTTTGCGACAACAATGATCCACGCGCTACAACAATGAATTACGTAATTCTAATTACAGACTATGAATAAAAATAACATTTTTAAATAATAAAAAAATAGTATAATCCACTTCGAGATTTAATGCATAAATTTGCGATTTCTTGAACATAATCTATAATAGTTTAAGTACAGTGGCTAGAAGATAGTGTGTTTATCTTTCCCTCAACACTATTGTTCATGCAGTCCTCTGGGTGATGATGCCGCCAGGGCGGCGCTCGCGTTAGGATGTTTGCCAAGGAGAATAATGGCGCATTGTTTTACATTATGAGAATTCAGTCTTCTTCCGATGGTAAATATGCCTTTTACTGTTATTACTTCTAGCTCCGAGTGTGAAAATTGTGTTATTATTTAAACATTTTGTTTTAATGATTGTTTCAGACACAAGATAAATAATTATGAGCGCTAAAAGTAGGAATTTGGATAGCCATTGCTTTGTACCTGGTTGTTCAACGGGTTACAGGTCCTGTAAGGAAAAAAGATCTTTATTTACGGTCCCCAAAGATAAAGAATCCCTTAAGAAATGGAAGAATGCAATTCCAAGAAAAGATAAAGAACTGAGTGAGTCAAGGAGGATATGTGAATTGCATTTTCACGATCAGCACATTATTAAAAACTTTATCCATGTTAGTAATGGTGGCACAGTGCTCAAACCTAGGGATAAGCCAATGCTAACTCAAGAGCCGTTCCGATGATTTTTCCGACCCTTCCAAAATATCTGAGCAAGCCATTGCCAAAGGAAAGAAAACGTAAGCGTACTTATCAGTCAGTTTACGAGCCTGTCAACAAAAAGCCATCGAAAAGCAGTGATGAGACCATGTTCAATGAGAGCAATGAAATTATGACAATAGGTGAAAATGTTGAATCTGAGCAGAGGAAATAATGAAATTACTGAAAGACATAAATTTACCTTCAGATAAGTGGACAGTACATATAAAAGATGATGTGTTTTATTTTACAATATACAGTATAAATACAATTGATACGTTGTTGAGTGTTGGTGCACGCAAGTGTATGACCTCACAAATCAAGTCTGACAGTAAGATCTCAGCAACTGTTCATGCGAGAAACAAATTAATAGAGACAGTTGACATCACAGCTGAATATGTCGAGGAGAAAGTGCAAAAACTTCAGGATCGTAAACTATGTAAGGGAGCACGAAGTGTAACAGATGGCGTAAAAATTCCAAGCTCAGCCAGAAAATTTTCACCAGAAAATCTGGTTTTGCACAAAAACTGTTCGGGATTTGTTGAACAAGAGGGAGAGGCTTACAAGCACTGTAAGTATCTGCATAAATATATTCTGAATCAACAATCCAGATTGAGATGGCAAAAATTGAAAGATCGTTGCAAATCTGCGAATACACGCAGGAAAACTGCACGCACTCTTAAAATATTAAAGAGGAAACTGTCTAAAGTACAATGCCAAGTTGAGACACTGAAAGCTGCGAACAGTGCACTAGATGCAGAGATTGTAGAGAAAAAGATTTCTCACCTACCTCCAAAACAACAACTTTGTGTTCGGGAATGTTTTAAAGCTGCTTCAAGAAAAAGTACCAAAGGAATGGCATATGAAAAAAGTTGGATTTTGGAGTGTATTTTGATGAAAATGAGAAGTCCGAAGTTGTACGAATACATCCGCAGAAATAATATTTTGGTATTGTCTAGTCGCTCTTGTTTACGAAAATATTTGCTTGCATATAAGTCGCAGTTCGGTTTCAATAAACGCCTTTTTGTGGTGTTGCAAGAAAAAACTAAAACAATGGACATACTAAGCAGACATGGTGGAATTTCAGTAGATGAAATGAAAATCAGTGAATGCTTCAAGGTAAACTCAGCATCTGGAAAAGTTGACGGTTTTGTAGATTTAGGCCAGTTTACACCAGAACACCTCAAATATGCGCCATGTAATCATGGTATGGTAATCATATTCAAACCATTCATGGGAGAGTGGCAGCAAATTCTTGCAGTGTTTACTAGCAAGGGCAATGTAAAGGGAGATTTGCTAGCCAAAATAATTACCGAAACAATCATCCTGGCCAAAAAGGCTGGCCTCTTTGTCGATTTTGTAACATGTGACGGTGCTACGTGGAACCGAAATATGTGGCAACAATTTGGGATTAATGCGAAGAAATGCAAGGTTACACATCCCTTTGACAGCAGTAGGTTTTTGTCATTCATCTCTACTTTCCCTCACTTAATTAAGTGCTTGAGGAATATGCTTGTGACCAAGGGATATCAAACACCTGAGGGGGAAGTAAGAGTTGAATACATGGATGCTGCCTTTCGGTGTGACTGCGAGAACCTTACGCTCAAAGCAATGCCCAAAATAACACTTGCTCATATCCATCCAAATGCATTCCAGAAGATGCGTATTAATTATGCTTTCCAGTTTTTTAGTGATGAAATGCAGAGAGGTCTATTCCTATATAAAACAGAAATAGAGGAACAGTATGGAACAGGTTGTACAAAAGCAACCATTGGTTTCTTAAGTAAAGTTAAAGAACTCATTGAAATCATGACCTCCCGTACTCCTTTAACTGAACTTCGTTATAATTCCAAGAATATTGACAAAATAAAATTTTTTTTGGCTTTCAAGGAAGTTTGGGAAACAAAATGTGAGAAAAGGGGGGGGGGGGGGGTTAGTTGAGTCCTAGTACAAGCTTAGGCTTAAAAGTAACTCTCAACCTATTCAGTACCTATCAGAATATATGACATCTTTAAAGTTGAGATATATTCCCACATCTCGCCTAAGATAGCACAGAAAATTTATTTGGAATCATTCGACAATTCAATGTTGCAGTGACCACCTTACTGCCGCAGAATTTTTAACTGCAGTATCATGTTTGTCATTTTATAACTTAGCAAAACCTCCAAGCAATACAAATGTGTCTGAAGAAGTTGTGAACTCACTTCTTAGTGTACAAGATAAATCCTTAGAACCGTCTGCAAAATTAGAACTTATGCAAAAAATTGACTTGGTCGTGAACAGTGGGGAACTGAATGAAGTCGCGGTTCTGCTAGATGGTTCCGAAGATTTACTGCATGAATACAGCTATGCAACAAAACGTAGTGATGATAGGCTTATATACTACATTTCTGGATATGTAGCGCAAAAGTGCATTATGAATACAAAATGTGAAGAATGTAAAAACTTGCTTTTTACCAAAACTAACTCAGATGTAGCTGCCTGCAGCAATTCTTCTCTTACTGTACATATGGACAAAGGAGACCCGTTGTATCCTACATCTACTTTATTTTCCTTTATTCAGAATCTAGAAAATATGTTCACCCATTGTTTCAGCATATCCAAGATTCATAGGGATAATATTGATGATATATTTCAATGTCTAAACCGTACACGCATTACTTGGGTGGGATGTTTGGCTCATTCCAAAAAACTAACAGCAAGAATTTTGAAGTTTTACATTTTAACTAGAATGCACTTTTATGTTAAAAGCATAAATAAGTCGAGGGATATGATTAAACGTAAGCAAAACCTCTTGAATCTGCGTAGATTGGTGTAGGAATTAATAAAGCAACATCAAACAATATTTAGTATTCCCGTTCTGTTTGTACTATTCCATATAAAAATTAAAAAATGTATGTTTTCGCTCAAACTGCGTTTATATTTTACTAGCTGTTTACCCGGCGTTGCTCGGGCTGTTTGTTTGAAATGTTGCAATTTCTGTGTGTGAGTGAATATTCAGAAGAAGAACACCTGTAAAAAGCTCAGAATTTATATAGAAAAAATACATGTTTTAGGTTCTACTAAATGGCCGTATTTGGAGACGCTATGCATTGGGAGCTTTTTAAAAGAAATCTTTTTGAATTTTCAACATGAAATTTTTTTATTTAAATTGAAAGCTTTTTTCGTTGCTCTAGCTCAAATTCGAAGAAATATTGATCATCTGAAAGTTAATACACAGCCAAACTGAGCACATGAAAAACGTTTAGGATTAATAAACCATTAAGAAATGACATAACCAAGTACCGAAAGGCTAAACTAAACCATTCGCAAAACCATACTTTTCAACTGCCCTATGTTAACATTGAAAGTTTCTAATGGACCATAATGATATCATTAAACCACGTACCTTTGAACAAATTTGAACTATCATTAACTTTATGTTGTATTCATTATTACGCATTATTCCAAGTTGTTTGATATATTGCATGCCATATCTTAGCTTTGAAAGTTCCAATTAACCATAATGGTTCCACTAAACCAGGTGCCTTTAATCCTATTTCGACTATCAATAATTTGACGTTATATTCATTCATGTTACGTCATTCCAAATTGTTTGATATATTACATTCCATATCTTAGAATTGTCAGTTCCATTAAACCATAATGTTTTCACTAAACCAGGCACCTTTGATCCTATTTCGACTGTTCATAATTTGACGTTATATTCAATCATGACACATCATTCCAAGTTGTTTGATAATATTGCATGCCACATGGTAGCTTTGAAAGTTCCAATGAACCATCATGGTTCTACTAAACCACGTGCTTTAGAACAAAATTCGACTATCATTAATTTTACGTTGTATTCATCATTTCACATAAATCCAAGATTTTTGATATATAACATGCCATATCTTAGCATTGAAACTTCCAATTAACCATAATGGTTCCACTAAACCAGGTGCTTTGGAACCAGTTTCTACTATCGTTAATTTAAGGTTGTAGTCATTCATTCCGCATCATTCCAAGTTGTTTCATATATTAAATGCCGTATCTTAACATTAAAAGTTTCCAATGGACCACAATGATACCATTAAACCACGTACCTTTGAACAAATTTGAATTATCATTAATTTTACGTTGTATTCATCTTTACACATCATTTCAAGTTGGAAATGACCATAGCAGTTGAAAAGATGTGTAATTACACGTCGGTATTACACGTTTGATATAATATTTAATACCAAACAAACCAAACAAACCAAACCAACTAACCAATCAAATTGTTTGATATAATATATGCAATATTTTAGAATTGAAAGTTCCAATGAACCATAATGGTTCCACTAAACCAGGTGTCTTTGATCCAATTTCGACTTTCATTAACTTTACACATCATTCATGATAGACCATTCCAAGTTGTTTGATATAAAACATGCCATATTTTAGTATTGAAGGTTCCAGTGAACCATACTGTAATGGTACCACTAAAGCAGGTGCCTTCGAACCAATTCGACTAACATTAATTTTACGTTGTATTCATTTATGACACGTCATTCCAAGTTGTTTGATATATAACATGTCATATCTTAGCATTGAAACTTCCAATGAACCATAATGATACTATTAAACCACGTAGCATTGAACCAATTTGGATTATCATTACGATATATAAATTCAATCGAAAATTAAGCATTGTACGAAAAAATTAAGCATCATTCGAAAATTAAGCATTGTACGAAAAAATGTCCATAATCAATAGTGAGTTATTTCGTGAGGGAAATTCATTAGTTGGTGGGGGGGGGGTACTTTGAAATCTTAAATAGTAACCCCTATTTTTAATATTATATTCAGATTGTACACAGTTTTCAAGAAATGTTTTATTTTTGGTGTTTTTTCAATTGATCCGACCGTTTAGAAGATAGAGGCCCTGAAAGTGTAGAACTTTTAAAGTTTTGAACCCAATTTTATCGATGAAGTCAAAGAGATAGAGAGTGTGTCTTACAAACATTGCTATTCTAATTTTTCATGTGTCTAAGAATCCGAAGTCAGAATTTCAAAAATACATCATTTCTCAATAAATACTCACAGACTCTGCCTCCATAGGACTCCTGCCGCCAAGACTTTGCTTGTGCACTAAAAATTTTGAATTTCTGAAATTTGATTTCGGATTCTTAAAGACGGTCAAAAAGTAGAATAGGAATGTCTTCAAGACCCACTCTCTATCTCTTTGTCTTCATTGATAAAATTGGGTTCAAAACTTTAAAAGTTCCAATACGCAGAACAATTATACGCAGTAGGAAATATCGGACCAAAAATCGATAACTTTTTTGTTACTAAAGAAAAAGTGTTGAAATTTTGCACAAACATAAAACAGTATATGACGCTTCTAATGAATTGCTTTTTATTAGAATTTTTCGTAATACAAAATTTTTAAAAAATAAATAAAAATCTACGAACTGGGTACAGCTCCAGCCAGCCCTAAGGACATGTAAATAGCGTTAATGCTTCCATGTCCACAGTGGCGCAATTGGTTGGCGCGTCTGCACGGTGAGCAGAAGGTTCCTGGTTCAAACACAAGCTGTGGAATTTTCTTTCCTATTTTCATCAAAAATAAGTGTTCTAATTCACTCCCTCTGGAATGAATGCAGGCTTCACAACGTCGCCGCATGGACTGACGTAAAAAGTTCAAAAGTTCCTGGTTCTTCGCGAATCTGGTCCGCAGCTATGGCGATTCCGGCTACCAGCTATGCATCGGATCCCACTGGTGTCTCGTATACCAATATCTTTAAGTGTCTCCGCAGATTCCAAACAACTGTTTCCTGCAGGTAGGATTTCAACTTTTTTATATCAAAAACAATGCCCCAGAGAAAAAAATGAAAGAAGTAAATGTTGCTTAGATTTTATCCTTCTATCACCTAGAAGCCGAGAGAAATATACCTGCCGAATTTCAAGTTTCTAGGCTTCATAGGTCTGGAGTTTCGTAATGAATGAATGAATGTGTGAGTGTATACATTTTTCGCTCTTTCTTTTATACAATAGTATTTTCCCCTTGCAAAAATCCTCGTCGTCCTCGGCCGGGATCGAAGCCACATCTACAGGCATCAGAGCAACACCACTTAGACATAAGGCCTGATAACGGAAACGTCATACACTGTTACATCATCATTAGTCGACTATTGTTAATCCTATTTCTACCAATAATAAGCCCTAAATTTGGTCGACTAATGATGATATAACAATGTTTGGCGTTTCCGTTATCAGGCCTTCTGTCTAGGAGGTGTTGATCAGAGGAGATCACGCAACCACTGAGCCATCGAGGCCAGTAAGGAAAAGTAAAGTTGTCTGCTAGACAGAGAGTAATGCCCACGCAAATGGCCAGAGAGCGCCAGTGAAAAAAAAATCACGCTTTAAACAATGGAGTTTCCCATCCTGTATTTCTTCATCCATGACCACAGCCAAAGTAATTTTTTATTCCCTATTGTTGCAGAACTCTATGCCCTATTGTTTACTCTGCAATATAGGACATGACATACATTGGGCGAGGTCAAAAATGCAAATACCTTGTTGGTTAGGTGAAGCAATGATTATTGCTCGATTGTTAACTTATTGTTGACTGTCGTAGCAACAATGGCTTTCTTCACTAAGTCAACTCGGTGTTAGCATTTTTGACCTCGCCCATTGTTGGTCCGCGCATATCGTAGGCTCATGTCAGACAGACAGATCAAGCAAAATATTATTTTTACCCTTTCCCCTTTGGGCCAACCTGAACCTGAACCTGAACCTAATGAACATCTGATGCAAGTATGAGCTCAAAAGGATAAGTGGTTCAAAAGTTTTGAGAACATTTACAGACGCACCCTGAATTTTTGTATAGACCTTTCCATTGAAACCGAAACTGGAGTACCTGCGCAGAAGCAGGACAGCAAAAAACTTGCGTTTCCTACTTTGAAATGTACAAACAATACTACACATCCGGAGGAAAACGGATGTTTTTTTCGTTAGTCCAGTTTCGGTGTCAAGGAAAAGATAAACAAAATCTGGCGCCATCTCTTGAGTAAACAAACAAACATAAACCAAGATATATAATTTTTACTCCTTCCCCCCCTACTTTAGGAACATGTAAACCTTACTCTGGACCTAAGAAATATATGTTGCAAATATTACCTCAATCGGATAAGTGGTTCAAAAGTTTTTAGAACATTTACAGACGCACCCTGAGCCTGAATTTTTATATATAAAGATTTTCTTTTTTTTTCAATTATAGTAATTAGTACTATTTTTAATGACAGAGAAATTAAACGCGGCATTTATTCATATTTGCCATTCCCATTTTTTTTAATTATTCGCTACTTAATTATTAAACAAAGAATTTATGCAGAGTATTTAATAATGACTTTATTCATAAAATAACATTTAAAAATTAATCATAAATTAATCTGCAATATTATTTTAGTGCTGAAAAGTCATTATATGCCGCAGTATTAATTACTCTCTACGAGAACATAGCAAACATGCTGATGCGCTCGCCATCTATCGGCGTCATCATCGACGGACCACGCCGCCACTAAAGAAAAACACACTATCTTCTTCTAGCCACTGTAGTTTAAGTGTCGAAATTTATAAAATAAGCGCTTTGAACAAAAAAGTTTTCAAAAATTAAATTAACAGATTACCTGAAAAAAGATTTTATGTTTGGAGTTGAGCAAGCTTTTCATTATTTGTTGTAATATTTGAACTACAATCATGCTAAGTTTGACGCTAGTATGTATAACCGTTTTTACGATAGAAGAAAAAAAAACAACCAAAAAAACAAAACAAAAAAAAACAACCAAAAAAACAAAAAAAAAATACAAAAATAAACTTTTTAACTTTTTTATTATTTGTTAGACAATCTGCCATCTGCCATAATAACACATACTTTGTGAAAATTTCAACTGGCTACCTATTCCCGTTCAAAAGATACTGCCCAAAGAGTATTATCTTATCACACAACAATCCCTGGCTTTGGACCAATACCGCCTATACTCTGTTCAACGAAAGAAAAACTGGGCGTGTCTAATTAAATTTCCGATTTCAATTGTTAGACATTGTTGCTAAGTAAAATTAATAATGTTTAACAATTAAAATTGGATAATTAATTGGACACGCCAAGTGTTTCTTTCATTGGACAGAGTATATAGAGAAAGCCTGCTCACGGAAAAATCATACATTGTTACATCACCTACAATTTCGAGGTTTTTATTGGTAGAAATATAATACCCTACCGTGGGTGATGTAACAATGGATGACGTTTTCGCGCTCAGGCTTTGAGTAGAGGTGGTGTTGTTTGGACAGACCAAGAGAATTATTATTTTTTTATTTTATTTATTTAATTAAATAACAATGACAGAGTATTGTCTTGCCCTGGCTTCGGGTGGATTGTTGTAAATTTTCTTTGTTGGCCTCGGACGGAAAATGACAATCTAGCCGGGAAAAAATATTTTTCGTGTAATTCTTGAGCACAGGATGTATTTTTAATATAGTAACACTATACAGTATTATGCGTATGTACAGGGTGATGGAAATATTAGTCACAAACCAATACCGCATTTCCTTTCTAATATCAAAACTTTCTTCGAAACATGTAACCTGCAATAAGTATAAACTAATAATTCAAACGATTCTAGATGTAGTAATAAAGATAACTTACATGTAAAGTTTGAACTATTTTACTCACACTCACAAGAATGTCTTCAGAACAATTCTCCAAACTTATTTCCCGATGACAAACGACGGCAGCGTAAGTTTTGTCTCTGTTTTATCCAGGAGCACGTCAGAGAGTTCTCCATGAGTAATTTCGGTGGCCTACATCATTGTACAAAAAATGTAATAAAGTTTTTTCCGCACTTTACCGCACTATGGTTTTAACACAGTCTGATGTGTACAACACACTCTACTCAGACCAGTTGATGTTATTGTGACACCCCTTGACACGGGATTTAAAAGTCTTTGTAAACTGCCAGCTCTCACACGAATGTATTACATGCGTATGTAAACAACTGAAAAGCCTACAACTATCGCTTATCAGCTCAAAATAATGAGGACACTGTGCTGTACAATGTTTTCGATTATTTTGTGGCGATATAACTACGTATAGTCATGTGGCAAATATGTACATGTATAATTCGGCATTCTAAAACGCTAATGAGTTGGAATGACATTTTGTCTGTAAAATAAAGTAACATCAGCTACTAATAGAGACATCTCCACGAAAAAAGTCTAAAATTAAAAGTATGCAAAATGATTTTTTTCCGGCTAGATTGTCATTTTCGCCCACTGTGGGACGGCCGGATGGATCGACGGATAAGAGAATTAGTATATTAGATTTCATTACGTTTAATATTACATTATTAAAATAAAAGTATGTATTATTTATTTTTAAAATATATTTTACAGTTAGCTTTTTTTTTAATTTTATGAATTCTTATTTAAATGAGAGGTACCAAAAAATTATTTTTTACTTTTCAGTGCACTCTTTAAAGTAAAAGTGTATGCTAAGTGCACGGTTTGTTTTTTTAAGTATATCTTATTAAATATAACGGTCGTACAAATGAAAACGAAAATTATTTATTTTATCCAAAGTGTTTACAAGGAATTTAAAAATACTCTCCAAATGCGTTAAGGCATTTATCGCACTGCGTAACAAGGCGTGTAATTCGTTTATGGACGAAGTCTTTTGGCTGCGTGTGGAAGCATTCCAAAACCTCTTCCTTCACTTTATCGTCCGACTGCAACCTGCGGCCTTTCAGGTGTTTCTTCAGATCCCCAAACATGTGAAAGTCACATGGGGCTAAGTCAGGGCTGTAAGGTGAATGCTGCCTTTCTTCCCAGTTGAACTTTTTGATGAGGTCTGTTATTGCTTTCGAGGTGTGAGAATGCGCGTTGTCGTGGAGAAGAAGCACTTTTTCTGTAAGAAGTCCAGGACGCTTGCATTTGATGTTCCCCCATATCGTGCTGCGTTAACTGCGGTGCCTTTTTCAAAAAAGTCCAGTAAAATCCGGCCTTTGCGATCAAAAAACACGGTCAACATCACCTTTCCCGTGCTGTTTTCGATTGTTTTGATTTTATCGAGGGTGGTGACCCATAATGTTTCCGTTGACGACTTTGACGTTTGCTTTCGGGCTGGAAATGAAAGCACCAAGTTTCATCCCCTGTAACGATTCTGTTGAGAAAACTCTCTTTTTCCTGTTCATAGCAAATCAAATGTTGCAGGGACATGGCCATTTGAACTCCAAGTTGTTCTGATGTCAAATGATGCGGGATCAATTGTGCACAGATTTTTCTATAGTGCAGTGGTTCCTGCTAATGGAGTGAACAGTTTCACGACTAAGGCCAGTTTTAGCAACCACGACATCGATTGGCACTCTTCTGCTTTCCTTTAAGACAGCGTCGAGTAAAGGTTAGGCAGTCATTTCCATAATCGTTCTGCTTACGACGATGAATTTCAGAAACTGAAACTCCTTCACATGTCAAAACAGAATTACTGCTCTCTGTTCCTGTTTCGTTGACTCCATTTTGTTGTGTGGACGAAGCGATCACTCACAGTGCTTCGAAGCGCGAGCTATCGTTCTTTCTCACGTGATGCAACACTTGCAACCTATTCTTCAATTTGCACGTGGGGTTTCGCAATTGTTGTAAACAAAAACATACGACCCTACACGTCGTTTATTTTTTCCCAAGCAAATTTTCGTTTTCATTTGTACGACCCTTATATTTAAAATAAATAGAAAACGCTTTTATTGGACTACGTAAACATGATGTTGTGTAACTCTGGAACAAATTAAACAGGATACGAAGCGAATTTCTACTTTTTAAAAGAGGAAGCTTAAATTTCTATATTTTAATAAGAGTTGATGGAATCGTCCCTAAAAATAAGAGCAACAAAACCACTCGTTCCAGTCCATTAAATTGATTACGCTGTGATTAGCTGTGTGATTAATGAAATCGTCGAACTTTCGATACGCTGCATATAAAATATAGTTGAGAATGTGTGGTACTGACATCCTCAGAACGATATTAAAAGCGCAAGCCAGTTAAAAACATCATCACTGTATTTGCGAAGTCGGTCGTTCCGTTGCCAATTTTTTTCAATTTTTTTTTTGATTTTGACTTCAGATTCGAAGAGAGCATCAGAAAGTGAGTAAAAAGTTAAAAGGGCACGCATGTTTTCTATCCGAGAACATAGCCAAAATGATGGTTAAATTTAAACATTTTGGTTCTACGACTCTGCTCGAAGGACCAAAATGTTAACTTTAACTGCCATTTTGGCTATGTTCCCGAATAGATAGACCATGTGTGATTAATATAACTTTTACTTACTTTTGAGATGCTCTAAAAAATCAAAATCTCCTTTCCGAATCTGAAGTCAAAAATTTGAAAAAAAAGTTCGCAACCGAATGGCCGACTTTGTCGAAGATGTTTTTAACATCATTGACTAGCTGCGCGATCGATCCATTTTTGTAGCCCAGACAAGGCAAAAGAGTGTAATGGTTTTGTTGGTCAAGTGTTTGGTACAGTCCCATTAGAGCTCTGTAACCAGTGGTCGAACTTAAGTAGTGGTCCAATACAGGCGGTGTTCCTCTAGGTAACTTAAACTTAAGTATACGTAAATATGCTGAAGTTTTGAGGATTTTTCTTTCATTCTATTAGGTTGCCTTATATGGCCCCGTCAAATTTGTCCAGTTGTAAAACATCGGCTTCGGCAAAAGTAGCACACCAGGCCTATCTCAGCGCCGCAGCCAAAGTCAACGAATATTGTAGTTGCTTACCTATATGCAACAACACCATTTACGAATTTTCTGTTTTCAATCAATATCACATGGAGAGATTCTATACTCTCGGAGTTATGTTTACTGATAACTTTATTCACACGTTCCAAGAAAAATTTTCACTTTCGTTCATTCAAGTATTGTGTAACATTGGTGGTGCTCTCGGGATCTTCTTGGGTCTATCTATGTTTGAGATTTTAGAATACATCATTGATTAATTACTGTGGATCTAATCGTTGCTTAATTTTATTTTATTTTACTTACATATTCTTTTAACTTTAAAAAGACTAGTTTAAGCATCTAAAAATTACGATTAAGTTTTTAGCAGTTATAACATTTTAATTATCTTCAATATCTTTATTAAAATAGAGTAATAATTACATGTATTTCACAAAACGGCCTGTTATTTTTTTCAAATGAGATCCTTTCTGTATATTTTAAATAATAAAAAAGTATTCATTATATTATTCTCCAAATATTGAAAAGTTGAATGTTATGGTGCAAAGAATGATTTTTTTTGTTTTTGGGGTCACCTAAAACGAAAATGGTGCTTAAAATGATTGGCTAGCTCTTGTTTTCGATATAGTAGCAATTATTACATGTCACGTCTCCACTTATATAGCAGAAATTATTGGGGTTATTACACACTACCGGACTTCTTTCTAGTTGCCAAATGAAATTCTCCAGGAAGCACTTCGTACATATCAACAATACAATCACTATCGTTCATCACTTCATAAGAACTGAAAACCGATCTTGTCAATACCACCACTGATCATGTGATGAACAACCGAAAACACGCAGAAACAATAACCGATCACGTAATGACACTGTGCTATAGTCAGCGTCAGATTCAACTAACACCTCAACTAACAAGTGAGAAAATTTAGCACTATGCAGTGAGGCAGGCGGCAACAGCTCCCGTAGACTTAACATTGAAAAGCCCTGTTAAAGCAAGCATTTTTACTTATTTCGCTGTTTGTTTTGTATTCGTGAAAATTTCGTTTCATTTCCAGAGATATTCAGATGGCAAATCACACAGAAAAAGGTTAGCAAATTCCCTGTTTTATTAACCCCAAGTGGGTGATAAGAAATTTGCTGTGGGTCCGATTTAGTCGCTGGATGCATTAGATGTACACCTATACCTCGTTATACGTACTGATTGGTTCCAAAAACTTGGTACGTAACTCGAATATCCGTATAAAGAATACGTACTTTTCAAGGTCAGTAGAAAAGTCGAGGCAATGGAAAAACGTAAGCCATTTTATTATGTAGCTCTCATCAGAGGTCACTACTGCACTTTTTTAAAAATAAATTTCCGTGATAACCTTTGACAATGCACATCAATGATTTTGATACAAAATATACACAATGTAAATTGAATCTGTTTCAGTGTTTTTTATGAAATAATACAGCAAAGTTAGTATTTATTTTTTATAGTCTTTAGTTTATTATTTTTATTTCTTCATAAACATAATAATACACATGAAACAAAAATCGAAAATATATAGCCTAATTTAATTTATTAGAGTGGAAATAATGACGACGTACTTGACGAGGTCATAGTGCTGCCGCTGATGATCAGTGTATTTCCACTCTACTCTTTATTTAATCTCGTGTGACGAAATATTGGGTACGTAAAACGAATTCATGCCATAATTTGAAAAGTACGTAAATCGAAAAGTACGTACAACGAGCGTACGTATAACGAGGTATGGGTGTATAGGAAGTAGGAATTAGCGCCTACGGGTGTCATTGTTATTATCATTATTATAGTTACTCCCCCATCGAACTCTTGTTTGATGAGTCGATCACCTTCGTACGACGCGTTGTACAGTTACATGTATTACGTACGGTTTGAACTCCCCCTCCTATTCCCGTGAGAGACCCATTTCCTAGCAACTTTCACCGTATTTAGTCAGTGTATCTCGGAAATTCTTGCGCTGAAATGGTAGGAGTATTCGTACAAGTACTAATTTTTAGTAGGTAGTACTTGTACTTTCATAAGACGCTTCAAAACCTTCGTTCAATAACCTACTTTTTAAGAATTCTACGTTTAGTCCGACCCCTGCCACATTCAGAGAATAATTCATTTATCCATTTACTTAAATTACATTACATACATTATAGAGAGCATCTAAACTTGATAAACTAATTGTAGTAAGGCTCTGTAGAACAACTTGTACCAGTTTTTCATTCTATAACTATAATTGATAAACTATAATCATTATTGTTTATTACTTTAAAGTTTGGGCCAAATTGTCCCAATTGGGTTGGAGTGGGGGTGGCAGTCACTTGGTCTTTAGAACTATGGCAACATGTGGCATGTCATATATCATTCTTTCGGAAATGATGAGAAACGAAAGAAGATAGAGTTCTTTTTCATTTTCTAAATACTACGTTCGAGAAAATCAATTGTTCGATTAAAAAAATGAGGGGGGAGGTTAAAACGTGCAGATAAAAGGGTAAAAATAGATGACAGCGCTTCCGTTACTTTTCGATACCTTCCTCAGGAGGATTAATTTCTTGTTCAGTATATAATTAAAATGCCAATGGTTTTCCCCCCATTTTCAACTTCACCGTCCATTCCAAATGGACGGCTTTGTTTCGAAGAAATTTATGAAAGCAAATCTTTTTTCTCGCCCATAGCGGCCAGAACATCTTGGCATACAACAATATTGTACCATTTTCTGTTAAAAATAGTAGTTTGCTTTTGCTTCAGCAGGATTTACAAGTTAACATTCGGTAAATTTATACCCGTTTTGTTTTTCCCACCACGCGTTCCTGGAGCTGGCTGGCTAACTGCCTCACTGCACGGCCATTAAAGCTAAAACGACAGTAGCGCCACTCGACCTTAATGGTAGTTGTCGGTGACCATATTGGCTAAAATGAATGCTGTGACAATTTTAGCCATTATAACTGTGCTGTGAGAATGCTGCCAACTGTAAACGTGGGCGCCCAATATTTAGTGGAAAACTTCGTAATTTGAGGTGAGGTCATGGCTGTATTGCGAAAACTACAGCTGAATTAGAAATTTCACTGTTGTTTTTGAATTTATTTAATCAATATTAGCTATTCTCGTTTTCATAGTATTTTGTATGTTATTTATACATTTCACAAATACACGAAGATCATTTTAGAGCTGCTTTTTTGATTCCGATAAGAATTTAGATTTCTCTATTAAGTATTTAAACCTACTACGATTTTATTTTATTTGATTATTTATTTATTTGTTTTTTTTTGAAATTGACTAGATGTTTAGATATGATCGTGGAATTCTGTCTAAGAGTTTTTTTTATTATGTGTGTTTTTATGTGATAATTTCTCTTGAACAATACTATCAAACTTTGCAGAATGAATTCATTTTTAATCTTTTGTCGGAAGGTATCATTGAAATATTTTCTCATTAAACAGTGTAATTTTTTGACTCTCATAACAGGTACATAAATATATTTTCCCTAACTGTAACAAATGTTGAGCATCTATTGAAAATTGCAAAAATTTTCACTGATACATTTTTGGTGACATTGGTTTTGACAACAGCAAAAAGTACCGCGACTCTGTAAAGAAATACAGGGTGTTTCATAATTGGTGTCCCGTCTTTACGTCCAAATAACGGCTCAAGGGGAACAGATTGGGGTAAAATGAATATTGATTATTTGGTTTTAATGTCCCCTAATTCAGAATAAAAATATTTCACGTCCCTGGGGGTGAAGGGGTAAATTTTGAAAATTTTAATTTTGGTGGGGGTAAGGGGTTAGACCCCATGTGTTATTCAGAAAGTTGTAGAGCATCATGTAAAATGTGGGTTAAACCATACTTATTAGAAAACAGTAGGGCCTACATTTGGAAAATTAATGAGAATGAATGAGTCGTTACCCTGAAAAGCTAATGATCTCGACCGGGAAAAACATTATGAAATTTGAAAACTGTACATGGGAAATGGGAAATGTAGAAAATGTAAAATGTGAGTTTCTAATGAGTTTTTCTGTTTTTGTCTACATTAGCTATCTATATCTTTCACTTTACCCACTCGATAACGAGCAGAGGATGAGATTTTTCCACCGGGTTTTGCTAAACCCACAATTTACATGATGCTCTACAACTTTCTAAATACGAGGGTCTAACATATGGGGTCTAACCACTACCCCTATAAAATTAAAATTTTCAAAATTTACCCCTTCACCCCCAGGGACGCGAAATGTTTTTATTTTGAATTTAGGGACATTAAAACCAAATAATCAATATTCATTTTCCCCAATCTTTTCCCTTTGAGTCGTTATTTGGACCTAAAGATGGAATACTTATTATGAAACACCCTGTATAAAAAAATTAGTTAAGGCAACGTTATCAAACGATAAAAGGATTTTAGCATCAAAATGTTACGAGCAATAGCGGCTCGTGACTATAATAAGTGGAGGGGCACAAATACAACCAGATGTAAAAAACCCGGAGGGCTACGTTGGCACCCCAATAGAGCTAAGCGGGGCTAGAGTGGCGCCCCAATAGGGCTACGCGGGGCTACGGTGGCGCTTCCAACCACAATAAAATGAATCGAAACTACAACTTACGTATAGAGAAAAAATAGAGAAATTTTATTACGAAAAAATTACGAAAAAAAAATTACGAAAAAAAACCTTACATATAGAGAAGAAATAGAGAAAAAAACTACAACTTACATATGGACAAAATTTTATCTTTTCATGGAGAAAAAGTAAAAGGAATCGAAAATACAACTTAAATACTTGGGTGTAGTTATTTTTTAGTCTCTCTTAAGCAATTATCAGGCTGGCTATGCCCTCTGTATTAAACCTGTTTCTATTTTTCGTTTTAATTAACGAAACTGCTGAAAATATTATTTCACAGTCAGCATTGCTCACTGGAATGCTAAATAGAGCAAATATAACTTTTGGTAAGTTATAAAAAGCGAAACCTTTTCCATCTGATAGTTTGATTTGACTTATTTTCTTCCAGAACTCTTCAGGTGAAATAGTTGGATTTGGCTTAACCACTTCAGTTGCACTGGTGGAGAAGGGTATTTGTCGCTGTTCATCATCAACTGCTTGATAAATGTTCCATGGGAATATATTTGGGAATCGAGCAAGGATTGGCAATAATGATGCAGTTGCTCCATTGATGGCATTGTGTGAAGAAAAAATTTGTAGCTTCTGGAAAAATGACTTCTTCAAAAGGCAGTCTCTTTCTTACTTCATTGCACAGACAGATCAGGAATTCTCTGCATCTGGATAGAACATTCATCATTTCAGTTTTATTAGATGAGAAATATTCCTTGTTAGATGAAAGCCACGTAGCTGCTGCAATTCCTAAATGCATATCTTTTAAACCCAGAAAATTAATATTTGACAAAGGATCAATATACATGCACTGGCCAATGAATTAGAAACCCGTGATGAATTACTGCACTGATATGTAAAGCGGAGTCACAGGTCAGGAACAAGCTGCAGCTGCTCAAGTTGAGCAAAATGGGGAAAACAGCAGACCTGTCTGAGTTCCAAAAAGGATTATTGTGGGAGCCCGTCTAGCTGGAGCTACGATTTTCAGGACAGTACAACTGACCGGTATCTCAAAAGGTCAGGTCTCAAGGTGTTCAATCCGTGGAAACGGAATTCATAAGAGTTGTCGAAACGGCACAATTGTGGATCAAAAACAATCAACACAGACAGGGACCGATTTCGTCTGAGATGAATTGTGCGGCAAAACCGAAGGTCTACTGTGGAGCAACTGACGGCAGACTTCAACGAAGGATCATCGCAAACCATCTCCTCCAGAACAATGCGCCGAGAGTTGAAGCGAATAGGAATGGGAAGTCGCATGCCAGTGAAGAAGCCCTTGGTGTCAGCAAGAAACTGAAAAGTTCGCCTGCAATGGTGTAAAGACCGGTGTGACTGGACAGTAGACGACCGGAAAAAGGTGATGTAGTCGGACGAGTCATGTTACACGTTGTTTTGCACCGATGGCCTGCAGAGAATTTGGCAGCTGCCCCATGAAGCAATGGACCCCCTCATGTATTGTGAACATAGTTCAAGCTGCAGGAGGAGGTGTCATGGTAAGGGCCATGTTTTGTTGGTATGGCAAGGGTCCCCTGATATTCCTTGACAGTCGGGTGAAAGCCGAAGACTACCTGAACATTGTTGCAAATCAAGTCCATCCTGCAATGGTGCATTTGTACCTAAATGATGACGGGTTCTTCATGGACAACAATGCTACTGTCCATCGAGCAAGAATTGTTCAGAAAAATTGGACACCGAGTTGCAACATCTGCTGTGGCCAGCGCAAAGTCCGGATTTGAATCCGATCGAGAATGTTTGGGACATGTTGGAAAGAGACATTACTCTGCAGGACCTGAAGGTCTCTCTGACGAATGCATGATCTGCGATAACCTTACCTGCATTGCAATACCTTGTAGAGTCCAAGCCAAACCGCGTCTGTTCTGTAATTACAGCCAAATAAGGGTCAATACCATATTGAACGAAGGTTTCTAATTCATTGGCCAGTGTGTGTATTTGACATCATTGTCTTGTAGGTAGGACGTTTTATGTAAATTGCCAACAACGTTTTGCATGTTTCTACCATTTTTCATAAAGATGGTGAACAGTGTTGTTTTTTGCTAGAAAGATTATGTTAAACCTGTTGGTAATAGTCAGGACATGACTCAAAAAAAGAAAATACAGCTTATTGAATGGGTTCAATTTAAATCGTCACTAAATTTATTTTTCAGCAATAAGAAAAAAATCTTTTGGAGAAATACAAAAAAAATGCTACGAAAAGGCTACAGTTTGAGAAGGGGTCATTTTTTGGGTGTTAAAAGGGCTACATATGGTCACGCTGGTAGAACTTCCTTTTGGTAATTTTCGAAATAAAACTAGTGGCCGTATCGAATCTAACGTTCCTAATATTTAATAAAAAATTAGTGGGGTTATAAGAATCGAATCGCTATACGTTAAAGAGAACGTAAATGGTTATCTTATGCCATTAATAAAGACGAAGGGGACATTGCGAACACACTAAAACAAGCTGCGAACACATTAAAACCAAATAAAAATAAGATTTGCTTACTTTGAAAACATGAGTTCCCTTTTTCTTTTAATATTGAAGATATCAGCGTAAATTCACTAATTTACTTTTGGAATATCAGTGACGAAGGAAAGTCGTTACGGACAATCTCAGCCAGTCATTTTTTGAACATGTTGAGCTTCATGTCTTCTTCGATAATTACTGAATAAAAGCATCGTTAATTATAACATAGGGGCAGGGGAATGAGTAAAATTTAAATTCAATTTCGAGGCACTAACGTTTACAACCCATAATAAAAATGCCTAAAATTCAAAAAACAACCACTGCAAATACTTCGAAATCACCACAATTATTCATGGTTGCTTTAGCAACGTCAAGTGCGTTCGATCAACACCCCCTAAAGAGAAAGCCTCTGCACGGAAACGTCGATTCATAAATTCGCCCTAGTTTGTACCTGGTTCTGCTTATCGAAGATGTAGATGATATGTTGATGGTCTCCGTGGTCAAACGAGATGAATGAGGGTTTGCTTCGTCTGTGATTGGGATTTTCGGTTGGATATGTGAGATTTGTGTTGTGGATGATGAAAGTTTTAAACGTTTTGTTTGTGGCTGTAATGGGATTGTTGGTGATGGTATTTGAGTCATCCAACGAGGTTGAGGTGCTTGGTCCCGGTCTATTGGGTGGTGATGGAATATGGTTAATGTGCGTTTCATCCAGGGCAATGACATTTCGCGATTCAATAGACGTCCCTGCTGATTGAGAGTCCAATTGCTCAATGTCACTGCTTCCTGAACTTCTTCTATGTTTGTTGCTGAATATTTGTTGGCAGGTTGGTGTTCGTTTAGTTGTTGTATCCATAAGAGTGTGGGGGTATAGTGAGGTAGTAAAAGTGTTGTCATCTCTGTGAAGAATTGTTTCTTGATCACCTGACTGCTGATGTTGGTTAAGTAAAGATATATTGTCATGTCCATTGTTGTTAATAATAAGGCGCTGTGACTGTCTAATTGTTTGAGAGGTTCCGGTGCTATTGTGTATGAGTGATTGTGTGTCATTGTGTTTTGAAGTTGTGTGTATAGAGGTGATGTCTTTGGAATGCTCTGAGTGAAGCTCAATTTCGGGTCGTGGGGAACAAGTTCTAGAACATACCTGCGAGGGACTATGTACACTTGATTGCCATGCTGAGTCGTTATTGATGGCGAGTCCTCCTTGTTGATCTGCTGATTCGTCCACGGCCATTGATATTGAAGTAAGGTTGTCATTGTGTGTGATGTCTTCAGTTGAGTCTACGGTGAATTCGTCGATCCAGTACGGGCACTGAGCGTTGTTGTCCCAGCAGTGAATGCACTGACATGTATACAAGTTGTGGATACATAACATGTGTTCGATGCAAAGAGAGACTATGCTCATTGTGATGTAGAGAGAAATGGAAGTGGTGCTTATATAGGAAAGATCATGTGATTATTGAGGTCAAGGTGGGAGAGAAATGGAAGTGGTGCTTATATAAGAAAGATCATGTGATTATTGAGGTCAAGAGGTGGCAGAAAAAATATAGCTTAAGAATCAGTAGAAACAACCAGCAATTAATGCTATAACCTAGAAACTACTACTGTCCCTCTTCCACTTTAATACCAACCACATCCAACGTCCGTGACTCCCGTGCGCCTCGGGCGACCTGCTGGCCTTCTACTAGAAAAGCAGCAGTCAATTTCACTGCTGGTGAAAAAATTGGTCGTCCATCGAGAAGATTTGCTTGTTGACGATGTATTTCATTCTCTTCGAACCGCCTCGTCACCAGATCATTGAAAGGGGCATTCAATGCCTTGGGCGAACGACTGTCGATTGGTTTAGCTTTGTGAGAGAAGTCTACGTTCAGGAAGCCTATCGGCATTGTTACCTAGGTAAATTGGGCGGCCCTGGAAAAGTTATCGAAATTGACGAGGCGATGTTTTTTTGCAGCAAATACCATCGCGGTAAGAAGCTCAGACAGCAGTGGGTGTTTCCTGGTTCCCGCCTACACCCTTATAAAAATCATCAAGTACCATATATTCCCCGGCTGGAGGGCCTATCGCAATCTAAACCAAAACGGTTGCGAATATCTGACCATCAACCACCAGTACAACTTTGTAGATCCTGTACACCCATAAGCAAATCATCGAACGCCAATGGCGGGAACTACGTACGTCGGGAGAATCACTTCTATGGGTATCTCTGCGAGTTCATCTGGAAGAAACGTCATCGTAACCAGAAGAGAGGAATACATGTCTTCTTCCTCGCAGTGGCTCAGTTCTATCCCGGGGGTCCCAAACAGGCAGTATTGTTGCCACGACTCGGTATTCACCGCCGAGTTCCACTACATTGGTGAGGTCGTATTTTCCTTCGTGTGCTTCGACGAGGTAGATGTCACAATTACTGCTCGTGTTTGAGAACGCCAGATCCACTTCATCAGGTCTGACATCAATTTTTCCACTAGGACCGCGATTTTCAATCAGTCTTCACCAAGAAAAAAGCACGAGTTCCGCCCGACGGTAAGATAAACGTGACAATTTTTCTAATTTTATCTATCTTTGTGGAATTTTATTAATTTTTGTTATTTTATTTCGATCATCTGCAAGGCGCCAAGGCTGGAATAACCATCACTTCCTGTCCAACTAATAAATCATATACGCATGAATTTAAGGTACACATAATAATCTAGTCAGTCAGTATTAATTTACTTTCCAATGAATTATTTCATTTTCTTTAGCAGGTCTATTTCTGTTTAAATAATATTTTAGTTTATTCAGACATTTTCATATTCTACATGTTTTTTTTCCTTGTATTTAAAAGGTTTCTTGATTTCTCAGTCCCTACGATTATTAAATCATCAACGAGAGGAATCGTTCAAGGATCAGAAATCGGACTGCCTCTAATTTAAATCACCAGTTAAACTTAGTATTCAATGACAACTTTTTGTTTTTATCTTCCAACCCTCATAATCAGGAGACTATTAACCAAAAAATCGATTCTGCTCTAACTTACTCCAACAACAGTGGTATTCAAAGCGAGGACTACAGTGACCTCTTCTGGTCTGTCGTTACCATCTGTAAACTAATATACTCTGTAACTCTGTTTGAAACCATCCCCATAATTCGAATCGCTTTCAAACTAAGAAAAATAGACTATTGTTACAATCTACCAGCAATAAAAACTATCAAAAATATTGCTATAAACTCTGAAATAGTAGACTCTCTTAGATGTGCTGATCACCCTGCTTCCTTTGTAAAAGATTTGCTCTGCATCGGTGCCCAATACCGTTCTACCCACCATTACAAAATTGAAGTTCCTCATCGTATGTCTTCCTTTACCTCCAGACATTTTCTACATAGAGCTATGTCTCTTTCGAATTGATTACCCTCACCGCTGCACCTCAAATTATACACTGCACATCCCACCATTGTGAAGACTGTTCTATTCACTATATACTCCTTTCAAACGACTACTATTTAAGCCGTCAGAATCATGGTTAGTTGTATTTATCCTTCTATTCCTTTATACTCCATCAGGGTGCTACCTAATAAAAAAAATAATTTTTCGAATAAGTATTCCCTTTTTCCTATTAAACCAGTAAAATATAAACTGCAGAGTACAGCAGTCATGAGAAATTAATATTAAACAAATTTGTTATTGTTGAGGAAAGTACGACCGTGTACGTAAGAAGGACATTGTATGTACTGTGTAGGCAATATATTGGGCATAACGCCTCTAGCAAATGGAGGTTCTGAGTGACTTTTATAGTTTAGTGCAAGTTGCACAGGATCTAGCATCTCCGAGACCGTCAGCCTTATTAGATTTACTTGAGCAACAATTGCTAGACAGGAAACACGAAAAACGTATAGCCAGAATGACCATCATCAGAAACATCGCATTTGTCCAACAAATATCAATTCTGTAACGGTTGCCCACCCCCACTAGTGATAAATATGGTGCATAAGTCATCTAGACTAAATGTTGGGGTGAGTTCCGTTAGAGTTCGGACCAATAAATGAGGACCACTTGACTACATGTTATTTTGCGACTACGTAGACTATCTTTATTTCTCACAGTGCATATCATTACCTAATTCAAAATACTTATTCGTACTTTATAACATAGGGGGCCCCTTACAACAAACAAAGCAACAATAATATCAAGTCACAAATACTCGGAGCACTCTCCGGAATCATTGGCTGACAGGCACTCGGATTCGCACTAAGCTGTGTGTCATGGGCTCCTATCCGAACACCAAATAATTCTATTAAGGAATCTAATATCTACCTCAGTGGTCTGTTGCTGTAGCTAAGACCTCAAATGTCTCTGCATTAAATATTCCTGTCGAATGCAAACGCTCTCGCGTATTGTACACTCCTTTTAAATACAAGAAAGAGGGAGGTACAGGAACCCTTCTTGGTAGTCACGTGAGAGGAGGGTTGCTAGCATCGTGTCCCAAGTGAAATGTGAAGTTTGTTCCATACAAGCGGGATAGTTATGACACTCCTGCGCTTAGATGGCAAATCTTCCCACGATCTAGATATTTATTCCCGTCTGGCTCCTGGATGCAAGAATCCCGATTACTCATTTGTACGAACGCGGTGCATAATCATCTTAAAGGTAGGACAGCACAACATATTTTACAAGCGTGCTGCCACTATTATGAGGAACCCCAGCTGTCACCGTTGGCGGCTCAGTTATTCTCATTTTGGGTTTTGCCCTAGTCACCACGTGAAGTAGGCATTAACGAGGTCCGTCGCTCGCTTTCACAGGCGGCAGGAGGACCGACGGATTAGCGAAGCTCGTTGCACTTCTAAGTGTTCATATGCCATCTTGGTCTTCGTGCGGCGTAAAGAAAAGTTAAAAGCATTCACCAACTCCGTCGAGGATCCTTCGAATACTTTTCCAGCTGCACCTCATACGCAATCAACGCTTCTGACTCGTCGGCACCATTGCTTACTCCAATGATCATTTGGCTCCATTCGACCATCTTAATTTTCGACGATCAAATTTTTTCATTTTTCCCAATCTCCATGTTCGAACAGTACGCTATCCCCAAGGCGCTCATGTGCTTATTCCCGTCGTCCTTCTTATATTTTTTACGATTATTATTTTTTACGAACGAAGCTCGTAACAAACAACACAATGCACGCTTTTAAAAAATCAGCAATTCTCGGAAAACTCGTAACATAAACAATGCTCCGTTGGATGCTGAGGAGAATAACGTTGGCAACAAACGTTATTCTGAATATGATCGCTTATATCTTCTCAGCAACGTAATACACAAGAACGAAAACAGCACGTAGTCCGAAACCCAAAATTTGATTCCAATAAAACATTAAAAAAAGGTAAAACGAATTATCTGCAACTTATTCTTCACTTATACTCGCTATTCCCCCCCCCCCTCTTCTTTCTCTCACCCACTTTTCCTACCGAGCACACGTGGCTTCCAGCACCCCCGAACGTTACAATTCCTATTAAAACGTGCAGACAACTGTCATGTTATGCATCGACTTTTGTAGACTACATTGAGTGGCCAGTTTAGTAGGAACACACATTACTATGCAAATCCCTTGGCATAGCATTTACTACGTATCAGTTGGTCACGTAAGTCAGTACCAATATAAAGCGAGAACACACCTGTCAACTCCAAGTGGTTTGACCGTCACCATGGAGAAAACAAAGGATCTGACCGACTTCGTGCGTGGGATGATAGTTGGTGCCTGGCAAGGTGGACTGAGTATTTCCGAAACCGCACGTCTTCTAGGTTTTTCCCGAGCAACCATTTCAAGAGTTTACCAGGACCAGTTAAACAACCAAAAAACAACCAGGCATAGACAAACCTGTGGTCGCAAACAATTCCTCTATCCAAAGGGTGAGCGTAGGATGGCAATGCATGTTCGTGCCAATAGAAACGTCACGATTTGTCAACTCACTGTGGAGTACAACCATGGACCACAGAATAACATCTCTGAACGCACTACATGACATATATTGGCAAGGATGGGCTACAACAGCCGACAATGGCAAGAATGGGAAAAACGTCTCCAATTTCTTCATGCTCACCAATACTGGACCGTCAACGATTGAAAGAAGGTCTGCTAGTCGTATGAATCCCGTTTCCTACTGCATCATGCAGACGGCCGACGCAGAATTTGAAGACAACAGCACGAAGCAAATGACCACTCCTGTCTGGTTTCTACTGTTCAGGCTGGTGGAGGCTCTGCAATCGTCTGGGGAATGTTTTCCTGGCATACTCTTGGTCCGCTGATATATGTAGAACAACGCCTTAATGGTCAGGGCTACCTGAACATTGTTGCCGACCACGTTCATCCCTTCATGACTACTGTGTTTCCCCCATCGGAGGATGCTTCCAGTGCTCCGTGTCGTATCGTCATGGAATGGTTTCAGGAGCATGATAATGAATTAAGCTTCCTCCTCTGGCCACTACAGCCTCCAAACATAAACCCAATCGTACATCTTTGGGATGATTGCTTGGTTGGTTTATTAGGATTTTTGGCGTCGACTACTAAGGTCATTTTGTAGTAGTCGCAGCCCGGGACAAATACACAAGTTATATCTGTACGCAGCCCTTTTACACAAGTTATATCTGTACGCAGACCGGGACAAATACAAACATCCATGCCCACGGCGAGATTCGAACCCACGACCAGGTGGACTCGAGAACTAGAAAGCCTACGCCCTAGCCCTCTCAGCCACTTGGCTGGCTCTTTGGGATGAACTGGAACGGATTATTCGAGGCATGGATCCACCATTATCCAATAAGCATCAACTGGGAGCAGCTGTTGTGTGACGTTCCACCCTCCCCCTGCCTCAGTTTAAAACACCAACTAGCAAGGTTAATAATGGGCGTGGAGTGTCAGGGGTTCTGGACCTGGACTAATTAGGCATGAGTAACTGACACTGGGACAGCTGCTCGTTTGAAACATTTATTCACGTTTAGCAATACAAGAAAACTCAAATCAATACCCAAATTCATGCGTGTAATGTCATTTACTCCACCAGGGGCCCCTCGAAAACACGTATGCATACGCAAAAACTACTTCCTACTTAATTACGACTCAATAGCTTACATAAACACAACAGTGGCTAACACAAGAGTTTTACTTACGATCACTATAGGCACAGCCAATCACTTCATGCTCAACGTGCGGTGGTAGGGTTCAGGGCTATCATCAGGGTATTAAAAAAATAACACGCCAGGAGATTTATCATTGCCAGCATCCTAACTAACATACCAATATGCACACGCATGTAATGCTCAGAGTGATCATCACTGTATGGCTGGCAAGGGGATAGGCACAAAAATCCCTCCCAGAAAGCTCAACAATATGTACTAACCCGTTTAGCGAAATCGAGGCACTGGCAACTCAATCAGAGCGGTGCTTAAAGCCACGGTCGAGCTCACCTGTCCTCATAACTTGGTGCCAGAGATACCTCAACCTACCTCCTGTTGTCTGCCTCTGCCCCCACGATGCCACCCGGTTCCCTGTCTATGATCGGCGACTTCTGTTTAGCCTACCCTATTAAACATCCTTAGACACTAAATACAGCGAACTCTCTCTTCAAATACAATAAGCACGGGGTTTACACATGCAGCACTGTACTACTTTCACTAAACGCATCTTGTTGTGCAACAATCAAACATTATGGGCCATACCAGTGTCGGCACACAGCTGTTCATCACTGTTTAATATAAGGCCCAGTATCTAAGAAGAATCGAGGAACATTTATCCTACAGAATTTCATATTCCTCGAAACCACGTGAAGATTGCGAATGAGATTACTCCACTTTTCTCAGTTAAGGCGCGTGATCGGCAAACAACTCTATAGCGTGGCAAGACATAAACAAAATATCACTCACCAAATGGCTGACTGTCATTATTTGCGATTATCATCAGTACTTGCTCTGCCATGTCGTTTTCAGGTTTCGTAAATTCTCAGCACACCAAACATGGTTCCTGTCATGATCTATGGAGTGACCGCCATTGCCGCTCAGTTGGAGTCAGCTCGGACGAAACACACGGAAGAAAAGTACGCCATTCGATCAAGCATACTTTAAGAACACTCACTTAATAACCATTGCCCAGATTGCATTAATAAACATAAATGCAGGACATTAATCACGTTATTTATTTTAGACTTGAAAATGCTGTTCAGGAACATCAGGCGGCCGCCTGTTCGGCCGGACATTCAATCTACCAAAAAAAAAACTAAAAACTCCTCTTGACAATAAAAACACGAGAGCAACAGCAACAATACAGATAATATTTTTTTAACAACAGAACATATTCTAAAATTTTACTAATAAAACGCAATAATTGTTTGCTGGAAGCTAGAAAGTTTTTTTTCCTCAAACGATCTCCCAAGAATCCCAGCCCCCAACAAACAAAAAAACAATGCAAACGACATTACGTTATCCCAGAACGGCAATAATACCGAACATCACAGCGACAATCGCATGAAAATTTATTAGAAATGAAATAAAATACCACCCCCTTTAATCCCGTAGCACACATCCTCAATTTATCAAAGCACACAAGATGAAAGAAGCCAAAACAAAACACTACAACGAACCACAATACAACAGCCCCAAACACCAAAGCTACAATCAACAAAAGCGCATCGCTCTGACATTCCCGTTCCCCGTTCCCGCCGAGCACACGCAGCAACCCAAACTGACATGGAATGTCAAAGTTGCATCCGCATGGACAAACATCACGGAAAAATGCTTCCAGCGGCTAAATAAATCAATGCCACGGCGAACTCGTGCTGTTTATAGCTGTTAGGGGTGGCGCAACACAGTATTAAGGAGGTGTGCCTTATAAACTGGCCACTCAGCGTATATACGATTCGTGTGCAAGAAACGATACAAGAAAATATGTTAGTCGTGGAAAGCCTCAATCATAACAGAATGGAACAGTCTGAACATGGACAAGGCGGAAAATATGGTCACTTCAATGGTGGACACTCGTAAGAGATACACGTATGGGTGGTGATCAACAGCCAATATTGATTGTAGAAAATGCAAGGTAAACACCCTATAAAAGTTTCCGTCTGCGTAAACCAAATGCTTTAAACTTGAAAATTAATGAGGTTTGATTTTATCATTTTCAAGTTTTTATTTCTCATTCGTTAGGAATTTGGCTCGGGAATTTCGTGGAAAACGATATTTTTCTGAAAAACATAAGTTATTTAAGTCTGCCGTCCCGAAAGCGAAGTCGAATATTTCGGAAATCGGCTAGCGCTTCGCAACACATGCATCGTCGCTTTCTCAACCCTTTCTCTTCCGGCTCAAATTAACCCTCTGAAATCGCGGATTATCAGCAAAGAAGATGTAGGAAGGAACTTTAAGATATAGGATGTCACAAAGAGTTGCGACATTCACGGGCTCCCATATTTCTAGGCAACACCTTTCGAGGTGATCAGGCGCAATTCGACATGAGCGATCTTATTAAAGTAAGGAAACGGAAGCGGCGTAGGCAGCGCAAGCGGAAGCGCGAAAAGTGATCCTCGGAGCGCGAGATTGGAATCGAGGAGAGAGTGACGGGCTTTGAAAGAAAATGGTGTCCCGATAAAAAAACCGGTTCCCAAATCGCGCCACAAAAGTTACTGTCTGGGACGACAAACACGCTGTTGGAATATGTCTATTATTGATAATGGGTGGGGAACGAAGATGTGCAGAAAGGAGCTCGGTCTCGCTCAACAGTTTTCACTTAGGCCTACTTTCACTTCAGTCCTGCTCAATTTGTGGAACGATCTCGAGCAAAGAATTTTCAAAAAAGAGTTAAAAACTAAATCACTCGTGTACAAGACAACCCGGATTTATCGTTGCTTAGAATTCCGTCGGATTCAAAAAGGTAAATCTTTTTTTTTTTATGATTGTGTATAAATTAATGATATTTTAATGATTATGATCTGTAACTGACTAATGAATCTTAAAAAGTTTATAAAATTTAATTGCTATATAACTCAGTTAACGAATTAAACTAAAGAAAAGTGCTTGCAAGTGTTCAATTAAATAAGAAAGGAGCATTACGTATTTGATCTAAATAAAGTAGTATTACTAAAAGAATTATACTCAATGAATGATCGATGAAGGTTCTCATTAATAGGCTTCTTGCCTTCTTCAGAGGGCAGCACTGCAAATAGATGTTCAGCGCCTACTGGCGATAAAAAAATATAATTTTTGGCGTCCAAACATAGCTTAGCATACTCAGCTCGTTGTGGGTAGATTCATCGAAATTTGAACCAGTTTTCACGGTTTCACGTGTAATATTCGTGAAATTCCAATTAAATTTTTTTTACAAGTGAAATTAAATATTTACAAGTGTACGCACTTTTATAAACAGAATACATTTTGTTCTGCATGAAAACTTGGCTGGGAGCTTCACATTTAATTTCAAAGCAGTCGATTATGACCCTGCAATATGGGAATTTCTTTTGAAAGCAAGGATACATGGTTTTCCTGACAACTTTTTGATCCAGCCATTTCACCCATCCATTCAATCTTTGATGCAAAAAATGCAGCACAGAATAAAATATCCTTGAAGCAGTATTTTCATGAATGGAAAATGGGGCACCTATTGAAGAAAAGTTGATGCCAAGTTTTATCTTCATCAAAAAAAATTTGAGTTTGTCTTCTTTTGGAACATCAATCTTTCTATCGTTTCTTTCAAAAGTCCCAACATTGAACATAGACAAAATCATTGCCAGCATGCTTATTTCAGATATCCCCTAACTTATCATTCTTTATAAGTTGTTAAGTGTAATGAACATCATCGAAAAAATCAAAAAGTGCTTACACAGTACGCCGAATTGACTGAATCCATTTTTGACGCCTGGGAAGATCCTTCTTGGGAAAACGAAAAAAAACTAACATTCCAGATAATATGAGTTACTACATCCAACAACAGCACATAGTATTCTATTTTTGTTCATTTTATCACGTTATCTGTTTGCTCAAAGAGTTACGGAAGAAAGCTCACATGCTGTAGCTCAGGCTGGCTTCCTTGTGTTTGGACGCCAAAATTCTTATTTTTTGACAATAGTGGCGCTGCTGAGCACTTGAGTTACGATGGCAAGAAGCCTATAGGTGTAAGGAATGGTTAAAAAATTCGAAAAATGTGATCTTCATCTTGTGTCTGTAGCTTGCATTTTACCGACGATCATATTAGAAACCCAGCTAAAAAATGCGATACCAACTGAACATTTTCCTAACAAAGGTAATCTATTTTAATTCAGAGTTTTAAATGATATTTCTAGTATGTGTGAATTTTCCAAATGAATAATTATATTAGTGAAATAACTAGAGCTAGGACTTAAGGTGGCCCACAATGTTGTTTCGTTTCAAATTGTCAAAACACTCACTTTAGACTAAATTATTAAAACAATTATAGAGTACCAGTAGTATATAGTTTGTTGTTAAATTTTAATTATAGAGTATATATAGACAATGTTTAGGCTGTTGTCATTAGCATTTATGAAAAGAAAATGTCTATTTACTCTGAAGTCAAAAAGTTAAATTGCATATTGACAATATGAATATTATTGTTGGAGATAACAATCAAAATTTTTCATAGTATAAATCACAGACTACTTATTACACAGATGCGACAATCAATTGTTAGGAGTGGAAACTAGAGAGCTCATTGTTTTGACGTCATCGATTGTAGCAATACCCCTGACTTTCGCTGGGGTGTCATAAAAATAGAAATTATAACGCATCTTTTTAGAAATTTACATACAGAATTCTTTATTAGACATCTAAGAACGAATGTTCTCAAACAGCGCACCCAGCGAAAGTCAGAGGCATTGCTACAATCGATGCCGTCAAAACAATGACCCATCCAATTTCCACTACTAACAATTGAGCTAACAATTGAATGTCGCATCTGTGTAATAAGTAATCTGTGGAATGAATGAATAACAATGACGATTATTAAGAAAAAGAGCAAAAGTTATTAAAAGTCATTCTCCAAAATTCTCCATATTAAAAATTTCCTCCTATAAGTAGCACGTGCCCTAATGATACTATATGATACCATATTCTAACGCACCGTTTGGCGTTACCAGTCTTGCTCTGCCCCTCCACCCTCCCAACCTCGTTTCATTGTTTTAATCAAGGTCAGTGGAATATAAGGTCTCGCAGTGCGCAGGGTTGGCTTCACCACGGGGAAGCAACATGACGTCACGGGTACCGAGCACAGCATTGCCTGCATTTAAAAACATTGTAATTGAAGAATCTAATGGGAAAAGAAATTGTAAGAGCAAGAAAAACACACATGATAAATTGTAATAAAATGCTTTAAAAATCTGCCTACACAATATCTTTTTTTATTTAAACAAGGAAATAAACAAAAGAGTTTATAATTAAAAATTATTTTTTTTTATTTCTATAGATTCATGAAGAAGAATGCGGTTCATATCTCTTAATCTAGTATAAGTTCTCGACTTAACAAATTTATGTATAATTTCATGTGTTAACATGTAATCTTTTTGGTTATTATTTTTTGTTCTATTCTTAAACTAGAACCATGGAAATTTCAAAAATGTCGTTCAGTACTTCAGGAGCTTTTAGTAACTTATTAGAAAGATAGCTTAAATACCCTCTTGATAGCTGTGATACCAATAAAATTCTGCACCGTCTTTAGCTTATAATTCCTTAGTAAATTTTAAAGAAGCCCAATCAGACCTTAAATTATTAAACTTCTGGTTATCAAATAATAATATGTCCTTAAATGTAAAGAAATCTGTATATATGCGTTTTAAATTGCACTCTGATTGTAATACGAATTTGTTTCTTAAATATCATGATTTGAAATGTAATAATCTTGAATGTAGTCATTGTCCTCTCTTAACTTATGTCGAACACACAAAATATTTGGGTATTACAATTGATTATCGTTTATCATGGGATTCCCATATAAGAAGTTTATTTGTTAGATTAAGATCTATAACTTTTATAATTCGATCATTAAAAACTGTCTTAACTTTTAAAAATCTGATTTTAATATATAACGTTTTCTTTTTAAGTACATTACAATATCTCATTCCAGTTTGGGGTGGAACTTATGTGACTCATTTAAAACCAATTATAAATCTTTTTAATATGCTGACTCGTTGTATCGTTAACAATAATGATTTTCGTAAAAATCAAATAATGAATTTTCATCAATTTTATCTTTTTAATTTGGCAAAATATACATGTAATTATGTAAAAATGAAACAGCCAATTTTCAGACATTTTAAAAATCTGACGATTCCAATTGAAATTCCAAAGCATTCTTTCGTTTTCCATCAAATAGATTATAATTATAAAAAATTGTTTAATGATCTAACAAATGAAATAAAATTATGTACTGGTGGACGAAAATGTAGATATAAACTTAAAAATTGGATTATGACTGTCAAAAACAATTAGTATATAATGGTTTTTATATGTTAATCAGTTTTAATTGTTGTTACCGTATATACTAATTTATTTTATTTTCTTTTGATGCTTTTCCGAATATACGAGCACTATGTGCTCATGGGAAATTCATCTTACTATATATTTATATGTTTCTTACATTGGAATAAATAAATAAATAAATAAATAAATAAATAAATAACTCAAAATATTGTTTTTCGAAATTTTTGTGCTTTGAAGACATTCAAAAAATCTAATCCTTCTTTTTTATTTTTTCTCCAATATTTGCCTTTTCGGATATACATATGCTAAGAAATTATAAAACCACTGAGCTGACGTTGGGAATTAGTGTGAAAAAGAGTTTATATGATCAAAATGTTTTTTACGAATAAACAAAATAATGTTTATTCTATAATATGAAAGATCTCATGTTTGATCTTTAGCTGATTTGTATCGTAGATAGGCATCGTAAAATTAATTTTTATGCTTGTGCGCGGCAAATATCATGTAGAAGCGTGCTACTGGGGAGCGATCTTGGTGCCGGTGACGTCATCTGCGCAGTAGCGGTGAATTTTGGCTCAAGAATTGCGGGACCTTTCTTCCACTGACCTTGGTTTTAATCAAGATGTTGGCCATCGACCAGAGTGAGTCATTGCGAAAGGATTACCCGAAGACGTCGATTGTGCATGCTCCCCATAGCAGAAATGAAGAAAACAATAGGAGAACGCAATAATAGAATTAATAAAGGATTTAATATACGAATTTCCCGTCGTTACGGAGTGAGAAAGATAGAAAAAAGATATTATGAAGAAACAGAACGACGGCAGCCATCAAGCTGGTCGGAGAGAAATGGTAGACGGCCGCGATGAGATACCAGAGTGAAAGGCTTGATTTTTTCTAGCCAGCCTCATGCCCGCTGATGTTAAGAAAGGCTGGATGGGCGAATTCGCTAATTTTAGCCAGGCTTTCTTTCCGAGCTTACTTTGTAGGAAGTCATGGTAGCCATAGTTATTTTCTTTAACGAGAGTTTTCATGGATCAAAAAAATTAAGCGGAGAATCGAACGATCACGACGACTTTCGAAAACTAAGACGCCAAGCTTATGGTGTGGAGCGATGAAATTTTCTGATGCAGGGAAAGCGATGAGTTCTACGATTTCTGGTATTAAAACCCTACGCTTCTTGACCTTTTGTTCTTTTATCCCTTACATAATAACCAGAGTTCCGGACATTAGAAGGCGAGCTTCCAATACAACGTAGTGCCAATACACCCCCATTCCCGATGTCTTGTTCCGGTTTTCAAGAAAGAATTATCGTCGAAGAAAAAAACTGTAATGATAAAGACGCCACGAGTTACGTAAGAAATGGTTTCGTTTAGCACAGTAAGTTCCCAATTACCGGCTAAAATTCTGATCCTCATGCTGGGTTTGAGTCTTCCAACCCTACTCCTGTTATTCTTAGGATAGTCTTTAGAATTCCCCGCCCCCTCTTGTTGTTGCTCCGTTTCTTTCCTCTGCGGAACGATCGACAAACCTGCGAAGAGAGCACAACAATTAATGCTAGATACTTTTGACATGTGGTTCGTTGGCAAATTAATGAAGGCGGGAAAAAAAGTGTTAAAAAGTGAGTATTTGAGTTTTAGTGATTAACGCTTCTTTTTGATACAATTAAGGGAATACTTACCTGGATCCTAATGTTTGCTAAAAGAAAAGGAAATGGAGTAAACGGATCGTGAAAAGGAAAAGAGGATCTTTTCGAACTTGCCTGGAATTTCCATGTACGTTCTAGGTGGACCTGGAAGATAAAGAAACTTCAACGCATGATAGAATTTATATGAATAGAATAAAACCAGAAGAATGACTTTACCTGTTTCATCAACTTTTAAAGAACTGGATCGTGCGCACCTATTGAAGTTGATTTCCTGTTATTATTGTTTTCTAGTTAATGTTGTTGATGAAACTTTAGAATCATATATGAATATAATTTTTTTCTTTTCTCTGAACGCCCGGCGACGATAAACTTAAAGCAAATGCTACACGTGGAAGAAGTGTTTTGAACACATAGGAATGACCACGATTTGTTTTACTATGGAACCTCTGCATCCAGTTTATGATTTGAATGTTCTACTTAGAAGTTGCAACTGGCCGGAGTGTCCTACACAGTATCTCTTTGACCATAATTAAAAGAAGAGATTGAAAGTTCAAAGAATTTCGAATATTCAACCTGTGTGTAAAGGTAACCATAAGCTTACCTCAGAAGACAAATCAGAGGACGTTAAACTTTCAGTGAAAGGATAACCTTCGAAAACATTGCATTGCCGCGAAAAGGTTCTCGTGTAGCTCATGAATGCTTATCTCCTTACTCATTATGTAATCTTAGAAAGAAAGGAATTTCATTAAATCAAGCCCGGTTATTTTTGCGTCAGACGGCAGGTTGTCTGCGTGGTTTTATTGTTATTGTGATTTTTTTTCTTCTCTTCTCCTTCCTCCAGGACAACGACGAAAGGACTCTACTGCGCCCACTGAAGCTAACTAAAGGGAAGTGTCGTCATAATTATTGGGTATTAGTTAAGAATATTTCTCATACCTCCAATGCTTCATCGCTAATAATAATTTTGCTCTCTCGTTCATAGTTTTAACTCTCCCCTGAAGATCTCTGTATGGGAAGCGTTTCGTGATTCTGACGGTTCAGCTCCAGCTTAATTTTTACCCATTACAATGGCACCTTTCAACAGGACAATGCTCCCTGCCGTAATGCCAAATGTGTCCACGACTGGTTTGAGGAGCATGAGGATGAATTCAAGCTGTTCCATGGCCACTAAATTCCCCGGACCTCAACCCCATTGAACATTTGTGGGACTATCTCGATTGCCATGTCCGCAAGCTGGACCCTCCACCACGCACGGTGATGGAATTACGGGATGCACTGATCGCCGTATGATCCCAGATACCTGCAACCATCTTCCGAGGACTTATTGACTCTCTGCCACGTCGACTAGCTGCTGTGCTTGCCGCCAAAGGTGGTTATTCCGGATACTAGCAGGTGTTCATATTAATGTGTCCCGACCCTGTATTCGTCAAATGGGAAGGAGGTCCGGATGGCGGTAATCATGCACCTCTTGCATCCCGCTATTTTACCTAACAGTAATAGAATAAATAAAAATAAAAAGTAAATTTACAAATTGCCAATTAAAACACTGACCAAAGCACTCTTTAGTTCGTAGATTAATACAGGAAACAGGTTTACAATTACTTCACCTCTATCGGGCGCAAATTTCTTTGAAATTTGAATACATGTATATGTTATCTGCAAAGATCTTCCTCACAGTTCTATCTACCAGTGCCTCCCACTTGATGTGCGAAGTCTGTCTGGACCTAGTATTTCGCTTGGTTGGCATGGATTCAGAGAACCGCAAGGTGCAGACAACAAGGTGATGATCAGTTGATAGTTCTGTCTCTTTCCTCACACAAGTATCCAACCTGACCGGAATAAGTCAGCTGACACGATTACAAAATTAATCAGTGAATTCTGGTCCACTGCATCCCTATACCAGGTACATCTCTGTGCTGGAAGAAGGTGTTCGTGGTGGAAAGTTCGTTGTTAAACAGAGATCCAACAAGCACCTCACATGCGCATTTTAATCACGCCTTTCTACGCTTGTTCATCAGCCTCTACGTATGCATTGAAGTCGCCCACCAGGATGACAGAATCTGTACTCGCTCTCCCGCGAAAAGCAACATCAACTTCATCTGGAAAGAGTGGGTACGCAGTGACTGCATTCGCATCATATGCAACGAACAGAGAAAGAGAGACCGTTTTCCTATCTGAAGCCTCAGGAGACACAGTCTTCCATCTAAGGGAGTTCAATGTGCAACATAATCTGCCAGCCGGGGACTTATAAGTATCCCCATTCCCGCCTGAGCAGTCATACTAGGATCGATACCTGAATAGAAAAGTTTTCACCCTCCTAAGTCCACAGTTACAGAACCCGGTCGATCCGTTGAGGTAATACCTATGATATCCAGTCGATATCTTGTTGAGGTCAGTGTTCAGTTCCGAATTCATTGAGAAATTCTATGAGGTCATCCCTCTGATGCATGGTTATGCCAGATACGGATTGGAAACAGCCTTGGCTAAAGTCATTTATCAATTGCTGCACAATGGATGTCCTGTTTCTCCCTACGGCGTCTAACTTCGCTCATGATTGATCCTCTTGGGACTCCAGTAAGTCGTTTTTAATATCCCTTTTAAGCAAAGACAGTAGATTTTTCTTCCAGCGGTTAAGTACTTTGGATATCGCACTTTTCGAGAATCCAGGGAGCAGCTTCGTTGTTTCAGTCGTGGTCACAGATAAACGAGCACAAACAATGGGTCCTTTTTCGACTTCATTTAAGGTTATTCTATTTATCCATGCTGACTAAGTACTATGATAAGACATAGTAGGTGATAAATACACTCTTGAATCACAGGCCTCAGACTAGTTTGCATAAAAACGGATTACAACAAATTTACGTATGTTTCACAAATATTTCTAATTGTTAGGCCAGGTTTTGTATAATCTTTGTTCAGCTTCGAAGCTGCTGCTAGACCAAAGAGCGAATACATAAATGAATGAATGCATAAAACAATCGCCAGCCGCAAGTAGTTGATTTCTTGCCATTCAAAAAATCTTGATAATGCAGGACTTTAACTGGAAATAACCCATGTAGAGTAAGCGTTTACGTTTACTAGTCCAAAATGCGCTTCAGAATCGGAGCGTCTACAGAATGCAGTGCGTTTAAAGTTAGGTTTTGTTCCTTGGTAGCAGATCCATTCTTCTAATATGTTCGCCGTGATTCCATAGCGGGAATTCTATTAGGCCAAATGCAGTACATTTTGGTATATATACTTAGTGGAACATGCAGTTTCGATTTCTGCAAAAAAAAAATAATAGTACCAAAAGTCGCCATAGGGGGCGCTTATTTCAAGAAAACAATGAATATATTTGCATAAGCGCATTCCGTGACAATATTGACAATAAAAGGCAAGGCTGAGGATTTCCCATCATTCACGAACGAATGGCCTGACGATGACGCTTACTCTGCCTGACCGGGCGTTATTAATCAAGTTGTTTTATCAGAAGAGCGACAATGCAAGTGCTGCCCTTCGTGAATTCCGGCGATTGAAAACGTTGCGAAGAGGACCGATGAGCATAACTAACTTACGGAAAATGATTGAACGATTTGAATCTACCGGAACTCTAGAAGTGCAATCAGGCTGGGGACGCAAACGAATCAGGCAGCAACACGTTGAAGAAGTTGCAACTGCTGTTGTGGAACAGGAGATGACTACTGTGCAGGGTACCAGCAGTGCACACGCAATAGCACGCCAAACAGAAATCCCATATTCGACGGTGAGGAAAATATTGCATAAGATATTGACATTTTATCCCTATAAACTCACACCTGTTCAACAATTGCTTCCTGGAGATGAACGTACCCGAACTGACTTTTCGTTGAGATTTTTAGCACGTATGGAAGTGGATGATGCATGGCTATGGCAAATTTTATGGAGTGATGAGGCACATTTTTATTTGAATGGTGATATCAATACCCACAACTGCCGTATTTGGGCTGCATCAAATCCACAAGTGTTTCTGCCAACTCCTATGCATTCACCGAAACTAACAGTATGGTGCGGCTTTACTGCTTCTTTCATCATCGGCCCGTACTTTTTTGAAGAAATCCGTCCCCGTGGACCGGTGACTTGTTCCGTCAATTCTGCCAGATATGCCGATATGCTTAAGAATTTTGTGACACCACGATTGCAGGAAAAGGGTTTTCTGGATTCTACCATTTTTATGCAGGATGGTGAGCCACCGCACATCGGACGTCAGGTGCAGCAGATCTTGCGAGAACGTTTTTCAGACAACAGAATAATTAGCCGTGCATTTCCCATGGTATGGCCACCCAGGTCGCCTGATCTCAACCCTTGTGGTTTTTGGTTATGGGGATATTTGAAAAGCCTTATGTATCAAGCACATGTTCCTGACCTCTCAACCTTAAAGAATTAAATAACCTTACATATCAGACTAATTAATGCAGATATGCTGTGAGCTGCCGTAGAAAATGTCGTGTACCGCATGCAACTATTGGAACAGCACACTGGTGGTCATATTGAAACACATTTGTAGTTAAAAATAAAACATTGTTTATTGTTGTTACTAAAGTTGGTTTTACGGTATTTGTTCATTTGACAATTAGGTATTCATTGTTTTCTTGAAATAAGCGCCCCCTATGGCGACTTTTGGTACTATTTTTTTTTTCCAGAAATCGAAACTGCATGGTCCACTAAGTATATACACCAAAATGTACTGCATTTGGCCTAATAGAATTCCCGCTAGCGAGCTCTGAACACCTCACGTTATTTCTTGCCCACCCGGTATATCTCAAGACCAACCATGCAAGGCAAGGTTTGTGCAATATAGAATTCAATGTATAGAATTCCTGTTATTCAGGCTTTTCTTAGAAAAGAGAATTCTTAGTACTAAACAATTTCTTAAAAATCTTAAAAAATGATCAGTAACTGGAGATAATGAGTTAGCAGACTATTGAGAAAGAGTGAAAAACGATAGAGGAAGCACTGCTTTATCTCCGTGTGTATTGAGCAAATGGTATGCAAGTAAATAGAAGAATCGGCGACTGCTATATTACACAGAGTGATGAATGGCCAATTTTTGCATCAAGACATCGAAAGAAGAAAGGAAATTGCAACAACATCAAGTGTACATCTAAAGTAAGATTACGTGAGTAAAAAAATTATTTAGACTAGAAGGCATCGTTGGAGAGGTCCATCCATTGTAAGCCTTAAAAATATTTTTTTTCGGTAAATCAAGTCTCGGTATATCACCTAGAATGGATCTTTTCAGTGAAGAGGTAAAGTCCTGTCTTTCGGATTTTTCTTAGAATGGATAGTCCCTTCGCTCTATATTGTAGTGAATGAGTTATTATTTAACCAATTTGGAGGTTTAACTTAGCTTTTTGAGGTTGTTCTGTTTACCTACAAGCGTAATTATCCCGGGCAACGCCGGGTCCTCTGCTAGTTTATATATATAAAGAAGGATGTTTGTGGGTGGGTCTGTTTGTCTGTACGTTTTTTATACAAATCTACAGTTTTATTCCGATCTTGATGAAATTTCGCATACATGACCTTCAAAGCATGAGGAAGGTCACTGTCTACCTCAGATTTCGGAAAAATAATAATTATCGATAAAAAATCGATATTCATGGTTATGGCAGGGCATATTAATGAGAAATATCTCATGACCAACAATGCAAGGCAAAGTTTGTGCAATACTAGGTATCAACAATGGTATCAACACGGAATGCACCAACACAAGGCAGGGATTAACAATCAATATCTCATGACTAACAATGAAAGGAAAAGTTTGTGCAAGTGTAATTATCCCGGGCAACGCCGGGTACCTCTTCTAGTCTTCTATATATATAAAGAAGGATGTTTGTTTGTGGATTTGTTTCTTATACATATCTACAATTTCTTTCCGAGCTTGATGAAATTTTGCATACTTGACCTTCAAACCATGAGGAAGGTCACTGTCTACTTCATATTTCAAAAAATTAATAATTCTTGATAAAAAATCGATATTCATGGTTATGGTAAGGCATATTAATGAGATATATCTCATGACCAACAATGCAAGGCAAAGTTTATGCAACAATAAGTATCAACAATTGTATCAACACGCAATTCACAAACACTCTGCACGGACCAACAATATGTATCTCATGACCAACAATGCAAGGAAAAGCTTGTGCAACAATTATATCAACAATGGTGTCAACACGCAATGCACTGCCGCTATGCAAGGATCAACGATATATATCTCATGATCAACAATGCAAGGCAAAGTTTGTGCAAAATAGATAAGTTTCAGTTTGTAACAATGCATAGAATTCCTGTTATTCAAGCTTTTCTTAGAAAAGAGAGTTCTTAGTGCTTAACAGTTGCTTGAAAATCTTTAAGAATGATCAGTAACTGGAGATAATGGAGAGTTAGCAGACTACTGAAAAAGAGTGGAAAGACGACAGAGTAAGCACACGTTTAGCTCTGTGCTGTATTGAGCAAATGGTAAGTAGTAAATAGATGAATAGGCGATCGCTAGGCTACACAAATTGATTAATGGCCAAGTTTTGCTTCAAAATATCGAGAGAAGAGTCAGAATCGCAAGAACATCAAGTGTACATCTAAAGTAAGATTACGTGGCTAAGAAATTATTTAGACTAGCAGTGGCGTCCTTGGAGAGGTCCATCCATTTTGAGCCTTTATAATTTTTTTTTTCGAATTTTCATTAAGAATTTTTACTATATTATTTCTAAGCCTTTCTCTGTGTATATTTTTAAGGTATTGCAAAATTTAATCCAAAAAAAAGTCCGAGCCACGCCGGGGTTATCACCTAGCTTATTTGGTATCTCATCAGGTCCAAACATTTTAAATATATTCTGTGGGAATGTGTATATTTTGGAAACCGAGATGTTGATAATGCGGTGATTGAACGTTCGTTTCCAAGAATTATTGATTATATGCATAAAATGATGATGCAATGGCAAAACATGAATAAGGCAGCGTCTATTGATGAGGCAAAGGATTCACGCATGTCTCCCTTGAGCTCCCTATCAAACGTCCAGATGACTGGCAAATATTTAGGTGCCTGGAAAAGACAGAGAAAGAACGACTATTGGTCAGAGAAATTCTGCAACCAATACAGAAAAAGCTATACGGGCATTTGAAACATATGAGCAACGGGAGTTTCGAATAGAGCAAGAGGGTATAAGAGCTTCTACGTCAAGGACAAGAAAAACTTGAGTCTATAAAGTATCTGGTGATGCTCCGCAGTGGTGAGCATCTATAAAATCCCATTATATCATCTAGAATTCCTGTTTTTCGTATTTTTCGAAGAATGGATAGTCTCTTTGCTCTGTGTTGTATTGATTGAGATATTATTTAAACAGTTGGGAGTTATAATTTAATTTTTTGAGATTGTACTGTTTACCTACAAGTGTTATTATCCCGGGCAACGTCGGGTACCTCTGCTAGTCTCTTTTAAAGGTTTGGTTTGGTTTGGTTTGTTTAGTATTAATGTCCTTTTCAACTGCTGCGGTCATTTCAGGACGGTGTTATAGGGGCCGCAAATTTTGCCTCGCAAGGGTTCTTTAACGTGCAGTCGGCAAACGACTACACGGGACCAACGGCTTTACTTCCCTTCCGAAGGAAGTGCGTAATCTCAGGATTTTCCCCTGAAAAATCCTCGTCGTCCTCGGCCGGGATCGAACCCGCGTACTCGGGCATCAGGGACGATCACGCAACCGCTGAGCCACCGAAGCCGATCTCTTTTAAAGGAGAGAACACGAACAATTTACATGTTTAGATCATAATTTACATGGAGCCTACTTTTGCCGTCTGGGTAACGCACTTCCATTCCTACCTCGTACAAGTTGCAATATCTCTGTAAGGAAACATTATTTCCGGGCCCATGTTTATAGGAAAATTTTACCTAATTTTATAATTCAAAAATTTCACTTCACATTTGAAAATTCATCAATAAAATTCTGTTTAATATTTTAACGCTTACACATTAAACGTAATTTTATTTATGAATTTTCAAATATGAAAGGGTATACTTCGCAGTTGAAATATATATAGCTATTGCATTAAAAATTTAAGTTCCGTTTAATTTCAAAAGTGTGCGTGATATATTAATTTTAATTTAGAATATTACACAGACAATTTTATTATACCTTATTCAAATTTGAAAGACCATACTTTAAAATTGGAAAGGTTTCATAGCGTTAGTCATTTAAGCTCTTTTGTTATTCAAATATGCTTGAGCATGTAACCAATAATAATATAGTTTTTTCATATTAACTCTTTGCTCTTGAAATTCAAAAACTTCACTCATGTAATGAACAATTTGTTTTAATTTAAAATATTAAACAGAATTTTATTCATGAATTCTAAAAATTTTAAATTAAAACAAATTGCTTATTGAATTATTGAATCTTTATAATCACCTTTTAATTAATGATGGACAAAATACGTTAATCCGAAATCGAGATTTTTTTTACGCTAAGTTGCATCTTGGACGTGTTAGTCCAATTCTTAATTTTGCTTCATAATAGTTCACTAAAGTGATATTTACCTAATATTGATACTATGCGAATGTAGTTTACTGTAATGATGTGAACAATTATTCCGGAATTTCTACCTTTGATTCCCTGAAGACATGAAAGAAAGAGCTATTTGAAAATTGAAAGACCGTTGCATGACGGAAAGAGCCGTTTATCTACGTTTTAGTTTCGTCTCAATGGTTTCGGTTTCTAGTACGTAGTTCGGACGCCAACCACCCCGCAGAAAGTTCATGTTTAGAGCGAGAGTGTCGCATCCATTTCTTCTTCATCCATGCCCAAACGTATATAAGAGTTTCGGTTTCCTCATCAGACCATTCGCTACTACTCTTTTGCATAGTCGCCACGTTTGATAATTCTTGTTTCCTGGTGTTACCGACATATGGCTTACTAAAAAGGGTTTCGGAAACTTTGTTACTCAATCGAGTTGAAAACGCGGATTGATAACCGAAGCAGGCCACTCAGCTTTTCTTGAGCCTGATTAAAAGGTAACTGTGGTTACTTGACCATGATCAAATCAAGTAACCGTTCCTTGTAGTGTGAACACAGTATAAGCGTTCCTCAGAGACGTTTCCGAAAGAAGCACCTAACCGTCACAACATGAGATAAGGTGCCAAATGAAACTTTTAGAGAGCTAACCTTTTATGTTATTTCGGTTTTTGTGAAATAAATTCATTAAAGCAGTCGTTGGAGTGTTTTCTTTTCTGTACAGTTCATTTTGAATTACCCTGTATTTATCTTATTTCCGCCCATGCTAAAATTTCTGTAATTAGTGGGGGGGGAACGACCCCGGTGAGAGCTAAAAAAAATATAAACGAATTCCCCATTTCTTTTTACCTTTCACAAGTTTATGGAAATTCTGCTTTATTTTGTTCAGCAATTACTCCTATCGTTCTATTATATTGGAAAAGATAAGGGAAAGAAGTCGACCTTTTACTTTCCAATATTGTTGGTAACAAGTTAATCACAGAGAATATCTCCAGGTTTAAATTAATTTTTATAATCTAAGAAATAGATCTTATTTAGAAAATATTATTTATACATCTAATTCTGTAGCTCGATAATTTTCCATCATAAATTGATTACTAAGCATAATCTAATACTATAGCTTGTGATGGGAATACGTTAATTCAAGCAAAAAGACTATTATTAGACGATCAATCTTATTTAAAATAAATGAGTAGTTGCATAACTACCGCTCGGAATTGACTTGTGAGTTCGTGAGTGAATTGCGTCAACGACAGACATCATAAGTGAGCCACGAATAACTCGGAATTGAGCTTCATTTGAAAGGCATTTGAACATCGCTTTCATATGCAAGTTTATTAAATAAATAAATAATATATTTTTTACTCTTCTCTTTCGGATGTATTTTTCTTTGCGTGCTTTATGGATTATTACTATTTATCTTTCAATTCTAAATTAAAATTCACCGTATCTTTTATCCTTTTTTTATTGTAAGCTTAATGTTTATAAGTGGGTGTTTTCTGTGCATGACTGAAGCTAGTTTTATTTCGCTTTAGTTGAAAATCTCCTTTATATAAGTTCAAAAAAATCTAATGAATCTCTTTCATTCAGTTTCAAAAGCTCATATAAAATGTTATAAATGGAATACAGAAAAAATTTAAAAATAATAAACTAACACATGGTGCTTCATACACTTGCTACAACGTTAGTGATTCATTCCAAATCATAAATATTCATAAATTTTAATTTTTAAATAAGTTTACTATTATTAAAAAAAAGGTAGCTAAGGGTGATATTCTAATTTTATTTTAAACGAACACATATTATAATTTCTTTGATTGCGTAATTTTAACCTAAATATTCTATAAAAATATTCTTTAAACTTCTATTCAAAAATTTAGATTTATTATTTATTATTTACTAGCCGATATGCCCGGCGTTGCTCGGTCTGTTTATTGATGAAATTTTGCAATATATTTAATTTGAATATGAATAAGAACACTTGAAAAATCCTTAGAGTTAATGAAGTAAATTGTGCACTTGGAAAACCGAAAAGAATTCTTTAAAATGCTTTCACTTGAATTTTGTGTCCGATTGGGTTTGCACAGGATAATTCGATATTGCATCCTTAACATTTTAAAATATCAAAAAAGGCTATGATATTGAATTATCTCTCTCTATATTAAAAATACTTCATATATTGATTGACAGAGTTCAGGAATTCTGTTTATAGCCTCATCAACATCCCTCATGAACACGTATCTGTTTCAATACAGATGTATTCAGCATAGAGTCATGTCCGGAATGTGGTTGTTCATATTGATAGTATCAGTTTTAGCAGCAAGAAGAGCCCTTTCAAACAATCAGTTGAGTTCTTCATCATTTACTAATATGTTTAGATGAACATTATCTATAACTTCTCTAAAGCAAGTTAGTACATTACAAAAACCATATGAAAAATAAATTTTCTCTAGTTATTAGCTCATTAGGGAAAGTAGTTTCACTTATTCAGCAAAAGCTTGAAGAGCTGCATGCCCTAGAAGTTGCATTGTCTTATTTGTTTTAGAATAATTTCTTACATCTTTCCAAAGATGCTAATAAAAAAAGAAATAATAATGATTTATTTATTTATTTATTTATTTATTTATTACTTTTTATACCTAATCCTCTTAAATCGTGAATCATTAAGCAAGCATCGTAGAAAACGAAAAAGACAGGCCCTGGCATTGAAAATTACCTGATCTTATAAATCGAAGCAACAATGTAACTTTCACAGTTTCATCTTGGATTTTAGCAATCGGTATTTTTTTCGTTTGTTGGAAACATTGAAGATTAGATTGTTGCTTAGAGTGAAATGGTCAGGTGACTTTTCAGTGCAATGCCTATCTCTTTCATCAGCTACGGTATGTACGAGGCTAACGAGAAAGACGGGCTCCGGCACTGAAAAGTCACCTGATTAAAATAGGTCTAGCAACCAGCCAACCTTCGTTGTTTCCAATAAAGGAAAAAACACTGATTGTTAAAATATAAGATGGAAACAATGAAAATTACTCGCGACATGTATTGATTTCATCAATCATTGTATTGACTGTTACTTACCCTTATTGTATTACGGTGACGAAGACGACGTGGTCGCTCGAAATGCGCATCCGTAGATAAAATATTTATTGTGGAAAAGAGGTATCGTTTCTTTTTTGGTTTGACAGTATCAGTTTTAGCAGCAAGGATTCCCCTCTCACACAATCAGTTGATATCTTTATAATTTTCTAACATGTTTAGATAAACATTATCTATAACTTCTCTAAAGTAAATTACTACATTAAAAAAACCATATGAAAAATAAATTTTCTCCAGTTATTAGCTCATTAGGAAAAGTACCTTCACCTTTTCAGCAAAAGCTTGAGCAGCTGCACGCTCTAGAAGTTGTATTCTCTTTTTTTGTTTTATAATAATTTTTTATATCTCTCCAAAGATTTTAATAAAAAAAGAAATAATAATAATTTTTGTTTATTTATTTATTTATTTATTTATTACTTTTTATAATATTAGGCCCCATAACCCTTTAATCAATAAGACGACAACCTCTTGTCCACAACTGGATTTTATTCCGCATATACGTATTTCGAACTCTTTGAGTTCATTATTCAATGCCAAGTGA
>JAHWFO010115853.1:412981-467280 GCA_023313115.1 Rhysida immarginata
TTATGTCGTTATCCACAGTAATTGAAGAATTCCCATAACCCTTTATCGTTGCCCCATGAAAAATTCATGAAAAGTAAGCTTTGACTGTTGCTTATTATTACTAATCATGTCAGGATTACAATTACCATAAAAATTATTTTTATTATATGTAATTTTTTGTTGATGTATTGTTTACCATTATGGCAAAAAAATATTTGTGAACCGATATATATGGATACTTCACTTGCCAAATCGATTAATTCCATTTTCTGAATTTTATTAAATTTTAATGTCAAAGCACTTGATTGACTCCAAACTGTACAAAACAAATTTCTCTAATAATAAGTAAATGCCGACCCTGAGCCTTGATGCAGGTGTTTAGTCTTCGGACGAACTCTGGTTAAGATGTCCGGAGAATCACTGATTTCTCCACACGCTATTGGTAAAACCTTTCTGCTTCAGTAACATTACCCTGCCAGCTCCGCATTAGTCAAGCGATCCATTGTACGACAATGGAGATACATGTTTCGTTTCCGCTCTTTTAAAGGAGAGAACACGAACAATTTATATATTTAGATCCAAATTTACATGGACCCTACCATTGTCGTCCGGGTAACGCACATCCATTCCTACCTCGTACAAGTTGCATTTTTATCTCTGTAAAGATGCATTTCCGGACCCATGTTTATAGGAAAAATTTTGTTCCCCGCTAAAAACTGTACATGGTATTTCATTCTTGACCTACCTTTCTGAATCACCCTGTATAAGTCATAATTATAATATTTCCCATTTTTTATCTAATATACCTGTATAGGATTGCTGGGCTAGACAGTGTTTTGATTTATTTATATGATAACTTTCTATATTTAGTGTTTTTTGCCAATTTTCTTCTGTTCCACGAATTTTTATAATTTCCCAGTCAATGTTGTGATTTGACTATATTATCATTGTAACAGTTTAAATATTTCAATTTACAGATGAAAAAATCAGATGATGTAACAGTGCTTCTTGACAATACCATAATCATAGAAGGGAAGTAGTGAAACTCCGTAGTTCCCTATGTTCCACCGCTTGTTGGCGCCACTGCTGTTTTGGCTCCAAGCTTATTTTCCTGTTAACTTTTATTTACAAAATGATAAAATCTAAAATGAATGACAACATATCAAAAATAAAATTTCAATTGTGCATTTATTAAACTTTATTGCCTTTTATTATTAATAAATTTAAAACAGAATTATACTCTTAAAAAATAAATAACAGTTCAAGCATAATCAGAGAAAGAGTTCAAATATTAAGAGAGCAATTTTGCAAATTTTTTATGTGTTTTTTCTTTTCACTTTTCACTGTATTACAAACATGTCTCCTCAATTCTCTCGCCAGAAAATAAAAACTAGTTTGGATATAATACAAAATACAGGGTGAACAAAATACATTCGCTAAACACTTAAATTCTCGTGGCCACTCCTTACAGGACGTTAGTCTTTATATTCTTCATAACAACTTCCATAACAAAAAAGAAAGAAAGCAATTCGAGTCCTTTTCTCATGAAATTCAATTCCCTATAATGACATTAACCTTCGCAAAGGCACCATTCTTTCATTGTCTTTCCCCCACTCCCCTCTCCCTCCAACTATTCTCTAATTTGTCAAGGGGTTTTCTACAGCTTCTTTCAGTGTCTTTGGCTTTCCCTCCCTACATTTTTCTTCCCTCCCCCTCTCTGAAGGCCCCTATATATAAGACGTCTTCTAAGCCCCTATTATCACTTTCACTATCCAAAAAGTTTTTTTTTTTTGTTTACAGAATCTTACCACGCTGTGTTCATTTCTTTTTAATAAATTAATTATAAATTTAGAGAAACATTTTGTGTACCATAATCACGATATGAGAGTACTATGATTATGCATCTATTTGATTTTTTTATTCAATTTATTTTTTAAATATACTTATTTTCATTAATAATTTATTTAACTACATAACAAAGAAAAAAAAATAATATTTGTTTTACAATATCTTTTAAATGAAATTAAATAAACGACCCAAAACAATTCCTGCGATTGGAGCCAAATCTGCAGCAGCGCCACAGTTTCACAAAACTCCCGCGGAGACAATTTCGAGTGACTGCACATTTGAATGTTCGGTTGCAATTTTTTGTACAAATATCTCATCTAAACTTGTAAACTAAAATTTTTGTTTACTTTTAACTCTAATAAAGAAATGTATACAACAATTGGTTTCAGATAAGCATTAAATCTCCAGTAATAAAAAAATATTTTCTTCTATGTCAATGTAAAAGCATAAGGAAATTTCACTACTTCCCTTCTATGATTATGACAATGCTATAACTGTTTAAATTTATATTTTTTTCACTTTCACTGATGAAAAAAAAAATCAGTAATACTTTCAAAAAGTTTTATACCTGATGAAGATCTTTGAATAAAATGACCGAAAGGCCTCGTTTGTTTTCATGTGATGTATTCTTATTTCTGTTTCTTAACCTTGACACATCACTTATAATATTCTTTTACAACTTGGCGAGTTGCTCTATGTATTTGCAAAGTTTCGTGATCAAGTGTTAAATAATACACCTACAATAAAATCATGAAACCGCGACAATCGTCTGTGGACACCCTGTATTTTCATCGTATTTTGAATTTTCATCCGATCAATATAAAACTACTAATTGAAAGTTTAAAAATAATCAGAAATAGACTGGATAAAGTTTTTCTCATCTCAACATTAACACTATTGTGCTTAAGTTATTACGGTAGATACTTTTTTTATTTTTACTTGTCTGCCTTGTCTACAAGAGTTCCTCAGTAACCCTGGATAGAAAATTATAGGCCTAACGTGCACAAAATCAAAATATAAAAAAAAAACAAAGCTAGTGGACTTTCAAATACAGAGTGAGTCAAAAGTCTGGTGCTCTTCCCTCCCACGTGCAGAAAATGGAGAGATTCCAAATCTATTGCAACCAACAAGGTCGTGGGTGAGGTATCTTTGCTGATTTTCGGATGACCTGATTATACAATTTAGGACAACTGAATACAGAGCCCGTGACAATCGACAATCGAACAGCACAGGAAAAAACAAAATGAGCGGCCCGAAAGCAATGCTTTCACTGCCGTACTCGTCCAAGTAATAACCAAAGGAAGTGCGCTGAATTAGGAAAGAAGCCAAGTGAACCTGGTTAAGTCATCCCGAGGATAAAATGGAGTCCTTTCCTATCAGGACGGTGAAGCAATGTGTTGATTGATGAGGGACACGGAGGTGCTGGAAGATCCAGTACATTGGATAAAATGTCGAACTTGAAGTCCAGGATTGAAGAGACCTACGATGCCTGAGGGAACTTCGAAAGGTAGGCGGATGATGCAGAATATCTCCAACCAGTGTATTGTGGTGGTCCTTAATCTTCGGAATCAGCTTCTTTAGCGACTCCTGAACGTGATTTCCAATGGGAGATGTACCGAGATCGTCAAGAATAAAAGCATTATTAACCAAATGGGCGAATTTATGTATTTCGTGCACATACGTGGCTGGAATGACGTGTTTCAGGCACATACGTGACTGAATTGACGTGTTTCAGGCACATACGTGACTGAATTGACGTGTTTCGGGCACATATGTAGCCGAAATGATGTGTTTCGGGAGCAAGCATTGTCGAATTTTCATCATTATCACCGAAAATCACCAGTTGCCACTTACATGTCAAGCTGGGCAATGGTCCTCAGGGTAACGTTTTAGAAGGTTATTGCATATTGTGGACCAGGCAAGCAAACTATGGAAAAGAATGGTTCAGATTACCATATTATACAGCAAAAATTTGCTTCTACTCCAAGTGCGCTGTTTCGCCCCAGAAGAGCAACCGGACTGAACTTTGCCTTCTCAGCCTTACTGATAGCATAGGAGAACTGGTCAGCCCAATTTAGCTTGGCATCTATCACCACTCCGAGGTATATGTAATTTTTCATCCATTCGAGTTCTTTACCAGAAAGGAAAAGAGGCTTCGGGATTTTTCGAAGTTTCTTGGTAAAGAACACGGTAGCTTCCCATTTATTGGTATAAAGCATTTTGCAATAGTCATTTGAGGTGAGCGGGATTGTGTGCAGTAGTCATGATGGACTCGTCATCACCAAACAGATATAGCTTGCACTTAATAAAAATTGGGAAGTCGTGGATTGAAGTGGCGAAAGAAGTTGAACAATGCAAGCCCAGGACAAATCCTTGGGGAACACCAGCATTGACGTCACAAGAGTTAGACATGGAGCAGTCAACCTTAACGCGAAATATCCTGTTCGACAGAAAAGAATTAATCAAAGCAATCAGATCTTCAGGAAAACTACAAGTAATCATCTTGTATATGAGGCCGATATGCCAAACCTGATCAACAGCTTTCCAGACATCCAAAAAGACAATACCAACGTACTTAGCACAGTTAAGAGGAGTGTTTAGATCTGCAACAAGCCTCCCGATCTGAAGTTGGCAGGAGTGTCTTGGGCGAAAACCGAATTGCTCTTCACGAACAAGATCGTTGGTCACACATAAAGCGTTAAATCTCCATATAATGACGCGTTTGAAGACTTTTGACAGCGTAGATAGTAAACGTATGGGCCTGTGGCCTCAAGAGATCGTCTACCAAGTCTTCTTTGAAACCATTCAAGATCGCTGTATTTTTGATGTACCTGGCTTCCTTGTCAAAAAGTACTGCATTGAGGTGGGTGTTCAGTGCCCTCTTCAACGTGAAGTTAAAGGCTGACAACGTCTGGCTCCAACAATGATTAGAACTACTGTGTCCGTGTGTATTAGTTTACGGTAAACATTGTATTTCAAATTATTCCCAGAACGGATGATCAGAAAACCCAGAAAGCGTAACTTGCCGTCTTCTTCAATCTCTGCCGTGAATTTAATGGATGGCTAAAATTTGTTCAAGAAATCCAGTAAAAATTAATGTGATATTGGTTAACGCGGAAAATAGCTAGAATGTCGTCCACATATCGCAGCCAAACTTCCGGAAAATATGAGCCTGAGATTCTAAGGCCTGGCGCAAATGGGGCAACAATCAGGTGATGGTGACTGAATCGGTCGAATGGAATGGTCGCTTGTGGAATGAAAATGGTTGCTAGCAACAAACTGGCGACATGCTAGCGACATGTAGAAGCTACCGCTGGTTGCCGTCGCCTCGATCAAGCCAGGTTTAATCCAGGCAACAAGGTTGCCTCCACCACTCTATCATGTGATTGACAACAGCCAATGAGCTTCTACCTCTTGCATTTCGCATGTTCAAACAACATTGCTGATCAAGAGATGACAGATAGCAGGACCTGGACCACGAAACCAATACCTCCACAAGCAAGTACAGTGTCACCAAGTTTTGTGACAGATCATCGGACCAAGGCTCTCGTTGGCAATGCTCCATCGGAGAGCAAGATTGGTGGTATTCTGGCGCCATCCAGTGAGGACACTGAAAGAGTGGCGGCGTATTCTTTAAAGAGGCACAAGCGCGAGCGTTGCAATAAAAGAACACGGAAGCGGCGCAAAAAAAAGTGCGCAAGCGTCGAAATGGCGAGCGGGATAATTCAGATCTAGGAGAAGAGATTAAGATCCGACACGAAAGGTCAGGAAATTTGCTCTCCCGCCGCCCACGCACAGAGCTTACGAGGGAAGGGATAAATACGTCGCCTCGAAGCCCTGCGTGTTCGACGAGCTCCGCAATTGCTTCGAAAAGTGCTTCCCAAAGCTGCGAAAGGGAAGACAACGTCGCCGAGCCAAGTTGTTATCGTTCTGCTAGTAGTTCACTAACTCTATTATGTTCTCCTGCTACGAACTTTTCAGTGGCCGCTACCACGTCGAGCACTTTGAGGAACTTCACGCAGAGGATATCAAAGCCAACGAGTGTTCGTTTTCTTCGTCGGAGTCAGCCGTCCGGTCTCGTCCGTCCATTGAACAGCAGTCTACTGCAACCCTCGTCCCGCCGCCGAGCCATTGCCAATAGCCAGAACTCTAGTGGTGGTCGCCTACTTAGATGCAGCGGATTTTTCCCGTGTCGGAGGTTTGGACCCTATTTTAATCCCAGCTGGATTCTCTACTTGGATTACCCCGTGGGCGCATGAAGCCTTTTGGCTTCATGGATTGGGCGCTCTAGTGCCATATACAAGGTGGGTGACAGTTTTATGTTACAATAAGACCTTTTCTATTAGTGTACGGTTTCTCTCTCTCCATTATATCTACGTTAATTTCCCGCTTATTTCTTATTTCGGAGGCGTGGGAATGGAGCCCAATCATTCGTTTCGCCTCGTTATAAGCTGAAGCGTTGTACTCATTTAGTTTTTGCAGTTGACTAAATTTTCTCTGCTCATAACTTAAAAGCGCGTAGAAGACCCTTTGCTAATATTATCTCTTATGTTTTTTTAATATACAGGGTGTGCCAAAAGAAGCGGGACGATCGAATATTTCGCGAAATTTACATCGGATCGAAAAACTGAAAAACACGTGTTCAATATTTTTCAAAAATCTATCGAATGACATCAAACACGACCCCCCACCCCCACCCCCGGGGGTGGAGCGGGGGGCAACTTTGAAATCTTAAATGGAAACCCCCATTTTTTATTGCAGATTCAGATTCTACGTGTAAAACTGTATTCAGTACTATAAAAATTTCCACCCCCACCCACCCCCCGGGGGTATAATTAAGAGGAAATCAATTTTTTCAATGAAAATATTTAAAACAATTAAAATAATTAACATACTCAATACAGTATTTTAATGAACAAGAAAGAATATCATTACTGATGATGGTAGGCTGGGGTGATAGGAAAAGGTCATACTCGGAAGCAATAGATATTTTCAATGATACTTTTCGAATTGGAATGGATCCTATCTCCAAATCGACTGTGGAGAGAACGGTTAGAAGATTTGAAGCTTCAGGCTCTGTGAAAGATCGAGCTAAATTAGGAAGACCAAAGTCAGCAACAAACGAAGAAGAAGCGTTGAATGTTTTATTATCATTTACGGAAAATCCTCACAGTAGTCTTCGTAGAACTGCCCAAGCTCAAGAAATTGGTACATCTTCAGTCCTCAGGATTTTGAAAAGTAATAAATTGCATCCTTACAAAATGATACTTGTTCATGAGATAAATGAAGATGATCCCGACCGACGTTTAAAATTTTGTGAGGACATGATGCTTAGAATAGATCAAGATCCAGACTTTCTTTACAACATTGTATTCTCAGATGAAGCAATATTTCAATTGAATGGTACTTGTAATCGGCATAATTGCAGGTATTGGGCAGACGAGAATCCTCATTGGATGCGAGAGAGCAAAACCCAATATCCACAGAAATTAAACGTTTGGGCTGGAATAATAAATAATCATTTGATTGGGCCATTCTTTATCGATGGTAATCTTACTGCTCAAAGGTATGAAAACATGCTTCGAAATGAAATAATTCCAGCAATAAGGGAGTTTGCTGGCGATAACTTGGAGCACGTTTGGTTTCAGCAAGATGGTGCTGCACCTCATTACGGACGGAACGTTCGTAATTATTTAGATGAATATTTTCCTGATCGTTGGATTGGACGAAGAGGTCCGATCGAATGGCCTGCCAGGTCACCAGATTTAACTCCACTTGATTTTTTCTTGTGGGGTTATTTAAAAAATCGGGTTTACGAAACGAAACCTCAAAATTTAGATGACTTGCGTCAGAGAATAATTGATGTAGCTGCCCAAATACCTGCAGAATACTTAAACAATTCCATCGATTTGAGCATTTACTACAATAAAGTTATTGGCGCCAATCGTGAGAGGCAAGGAGACTCACTAAAAACAAGCACCCCGAAGGGAACAAAAAACTACTACGTCCACGTCGTTGTTCCTGGGTTATGCTAAACGTAGTTTTTTTACTAAAGTCAGATACAAAATCAACGAGAAATCATATTAGCTGTAGAAATACTTTCACTTGCGAGAAAGAATTGTTTTTGCAATTAGAGCGCCATCAATCGGTCGACTGTCATACTGTATCATTAGATAGTCTTTTCAAATATACTATTTTTGTGTTCCGAAGTGTATGTCCCGAGAAATTTGACCGTTTGCAGACTTCTGATCTGTATTTGTTTTTCTGCGATTACAGCGCCATCTATCGCGAATCAAAAAAAATTTTCAGCTAAAACTTGTTCACTTTTTCACGTAGAATCCGAATCTGCAATAAAAAATGGGGGTTTCCATGTAAGATTTCAAAGTTGCCCCCCGCTCTACCCCAGGGGGTGGGGGTGGGGGGGTCGTGTTTGGTGTCATTCGATAGATTTTTGAAAAATATTGAACACGTGTTTTTCAGTTTTTCGATCCAATGTAAATTTCGCGAAATATTCGACCGTCCCGCTTCTTGTAGTTATCTACGGCTTTAAGCCATTATTGAAACGCCCTGGCGTTGCCGTTTGCGAATGGCACAGCGAGTGAAGGTGCGAGAAACCCTAGTCTGCCATTGTTGAAGGTGCACGTTAGCGTTTCGCTGCCCGGCGTCTCGAGGCTCCTTACTTCACCGCTATTCCAGGTTTTGGATCCCGTACTACGTATCTTCTGGGTAGAAAGATTTGTTGTCATTCAGTAATTTCTTTACAGCATTTTTAGTAGATATAAGTTCTAATAAGTTCCATAGCCAATTAGCTCGTTTAGCAGTGAGCGTGTAAAGTGAAACGCTCCAGTTCCACTGCTACGTCCTTGTGCCCTAAGAGGGGGGAGGAGCGAGCTTGGCTTATTTAAAGGAATTTTGCTAGTGTAAATTTTATTGAGTTACCTATTATGTAAACCCGAGGTTCGTCCTGTGGGTCGGGCTCAAATTATCATTTGCCGCTCGCCCGTATTTATTTTATTGAAACTTTGTGTTATCATAGATGTAGTGTAAAACGGAGGTTCGTTCCTCGGTTTAGGACAAAGCAACGTTCTTATGCGTTTCTTGCGATTTAGCAAGATCGTAGTCCAATTCATCTGGAATTTATATGTATTGATTCCCTATTTTGAATTATCTAATGAGTATTAATCATGTCAAAAGATATGCTCTGGTGTCATTTCTAGATTTTAAGTCTTCCACTGCGTTTAACTCTTATCCGTGACATACAGTAATTTTTTTTTGATGTTTTCGCCGGTATCCATCTCGATCTTCGCCTGTCGTAATAATTACGTCATTCTCAAATCATCATTTAATTGTTGCTGCTTACGAATCGGTGCTGCTCTATTGAACGAAATGGTTTCCACATTTGCGCTATCTGTTGCCTCAAAACAAGCAACAAAAATGTTTCCACTGACGTCATGTGTCGAAGCAACGTGTTCCTTCGACACAATTTGCTTCGACATTATTGCCTCATTTGCGCCGAGCCTTAGTTGCCTGTCAAATTTACGCAAAAATATTTCTGACAGTATGGGGCCGAGACAACTACCCATAGGTGTGCCAGATTTCATCTGGTAAAAGCCACCATTAAATTGATAAGTATTGTTGGTATGTAACGGGCAAAAATACGTGAGGTTGTTCTTCTTCAATGATGCAACGCTCCCCCGTACAGAAGTCTTCCTAAACAGGGAGAAAAAACAACAAAATCATTAGCAAGGAGACTTAAAGTTCCATTTAGAGATGCCTTTATCGTTCATATGTAAATAAACTTCAATACTTCTCTTCTCGTTTTAACTTATGGATAAAAGAGAAAAAGTAAAAAAAAAAAAAAAAAACCATCAACGTAGACGATTTGTTTATCGTGTTCGGGTATAAATCAAAATCTTCCTATAGACAACTGTCTGACAAAAATATCCGGGGGCTTTATTGTAAATTTCTTTCACTGATGACATTTACAATTAGATCGAGAAAACATTCTACAAAGTAAGGTATTATAATTACAGGGTTTCCACCGATGTGTCAATCGACATTCTTTTCTCAGAAACTGAAAACCACATGTATATCTGACGAGTCTTTTTTATTTATTCAAAGCTCCTAGGTTTTACTTTCCCTGACTGCATTAGTCTTTCGCCGCCGGGCGTTCAGAAAAAAAAAAATATAATTTTACCAACAGTTCAAAAAATTCTTTAACAACATTAATAACCAATACTTCAGGACCTAAAGGATCCACGAAATCATTACATACATAGATGAGATAAAGAGGCAAAAGTCTTTCTTATCATTTACATATTCTTCTGACACTAATTGTTCCTCATGCATTAAAATCCTTTTATTTTCAGATTTGGACAAGACCTTCATTAGAGTTCTCAGGTAAGTTTCAAAAAAAAAATGTCTCTATGATCATTTATCAACTCCTTTCTCATTTTCCTCTTTTAGCATTTTTATATCTTTCCACGAGTCAACCAATTGTGATAATTGCGTTAATTCGTCATAGTTCTTACACAAGTCCTTCAAGAACTTCTGGATAAGCAAGAATTAAGCAACAGTAAGGAGGGATAAGGAAGTACCAGAGTGAATAGAAGGGTGAGGTGGTTGAACTAAACCGGTTTCCTTTGTCTCTGGGAGGAAAAAAGCGAAAGGGGAAAATATTTTCCGCCAGGGTAGCGCTACGTGTAGCAGAAGGCCACAGATAGCCACACCATGGATGAAGAAAAGATGGATGGGACACTCCATTGCCTTCCTCAGTGAGTTTGATTTTGGGGCGACATCTGGAGCTTTGCGTAGTACTAAATATAATCGTCTGCTTAGATTAGGTTAATAAAATTAAAAATAGACTAAAAACATAAAAATAAAAAATATAAAAAACTTTCTAAGCACACTTTTATCTTAAAAAGTCACTTAATATATGAATTTCTTTTTTAAAAAAAATTCTAGTACTGCGCAAATCGAAACGATGGTGGTGAAGTTTCGGTTTAGTACTGCGCAAAGCAGAAACTGAAACCATTTTTTTTTATTTCCCAGACAGTTTTGGTTTAGTACTACGCAAATCGCCAGAGAGCGCCACTGAAAAAAAACTCACGCTCGACGCATAGGAGTGTCCCATCCATCTTTTCTTCATCCATGGCCACACACAGCATTAAAATCAGTAGTGTCGAAGCGTGCATCAAGCGAATATTAAATCCGAAATGCCGAATAGATGCGTTGTTCCCGGGTGTACTAGCGGCTATAAATCCAACAAGGAAAAAGTGTCACTGTTTAAGGTAACAAAAGATCAAATAGAGGCATGGAAGTTAAAAATTCCACGTGCTCATGATGATTACCCAAAAAATGATAATTGGCATGTTTGTCAACTTCATTTCGAACTTTGGTTTATTGATAAAACTTTTAAAACATTGATAAATGGACAAATTCATGAAATAAGTCGAGATCATGTAAAGCTTGTTAAAGGTGCCATTCCAACAATCTTTTCTAATTTGCCAGCGTATTTATCCACCAAATTGCCAAAACCTCGGAAAACAAATGAAAAAAACCATCATTCAAACCAAGTGGTAAGCATACCTGTTGTTTCTTTTAATATATTAATATTTCCATCAAATAAATTGAAAAAAAGTACCTGATATAATCAGCCGATGAGCTGAGGGGTGGGGACAAGGTGGGACATCCGTCCCTAGGCGCAGCATCTGGGGGTGCCAGATTGATGTTACATAATTATGAATGAATGAATTTCAGAATCAAATGTAATGCACTTCTGGTTTCATTCTGAAATGGAATGTTCAGTCCCCTCTTGCCCCCCCCCCTACCTACGTCACTGGATTCAATGAAAATATAATGATAAATGGTAATTTTTTTTCTCTAATTTATTTCCCCTTAATTTTAGGAAATCCCCCAACCTGAACCCATAGGAGCTGAAGATCCAACTACTGAAGTACTGCCTATTGAAGAAAACGATGGTAATGGGATAAACAGCAGCATTACTCCATTGATTAACAATAACATTGAATTCGTATCATCTACAACTCAGCCTTCCATGTTAAGATCCAATTTTTCTCAACCAGTGCGAAAATTTACTAAAGATAAGGAGCATGTGTACAGGCTTCGCTGGAGAGTAAAATACCAAGCATCCAAACTGAAAATAAAACAGAAAGAAATCGATGAACTCAAAAGAAGAAATCTACGATTGCAGAAAGAATTAAAAGAAAAAGAAAATTGTCAAAAAGAATTTGAAAATCTTCCAAAGATACAGAACATCTTACTGAAAGAAGCTCTGAAGATGGCCAATTCTAAAAGCAACAAAGGAATGCGATATTCTCAAGAATGTATTTTACAATGTCTTTTGTTGAGAATTAGATCACCATCAATGTATGAGTACATGAGAGAAAATAATATTCTTCCATTACTATATAAGAGTACTCTTTATCACTATACAAAAAGCTTAGATTGTATCTTTGGATTTGACCCAACTTTATTCACAGCTCTAAGGGAAAAAATGCAAGAACTTCCTGACATGAATAGAAAAGGAATATTAATGATAGATGAGATGACTGTCCGAGAATTTCTGGTCTTTCAAAGTAATACTGGTCGATTAATTGGAAAAGTAGATTATGGAAATTATACGAGAAAGAAGACGTAAACAAGGATGGGAATCATGTACTCGTTTTCATGTTTCGTCCATTTTTGGGTGGATGGATTCAAGCAGTAGGGGCGTTTTGTGCTTCCAGTGCTACCCCAGCAAATATTTTAGCCAAATTAATTATTGAGTGCATTATCCACCTAAGCAATAGTAGCCTAATCGTTAGTGCTATTGTATGTGATGGAGCAACAAATAAGAAGTTTGCATTAGCTACATTTGATATATGTGGCAAATTGGGCCAAGTCAAATACTATTTTGCTCATCCTGTGGATTCAATCACTATATACGTATTCCACGATATGCCACATATTTTATAATGCATACGCAATAACTTAATGAAGAGTGTTTTTTTTTAAGGTAAATCAGATTAACTTAATAATTTTGTTTACTAAAACTTTGCAAATCTAAGTATTTTGTTTATTGCAGATCAGTGACACAGAATGTGTGAAATATTCACATTATCTTAAATTATTAGAACTGGATAAAGCTTTCCCTGCAGGTTTAAAACTTGTTCCAAAGCTCACTTCTTTGCATTTAAATCCAAATACTTTTCAAAAAATGAATGTTCGTCTTGCTGCATAGGTTAATTTCAAGATAATATAATCATATAGACTTTTCAATAAAAATAATCAGTCTTTAAAGAAACACTTTGCTTTTCTAGTTATTCAGTAATTCGGTAGCATCTGCACTTGCTGATTATCATGAGTCTAATAAAATGGAAAATGAAGATGTTGCTGGAACAATTTCATTTACCTATAGAATGAATAATCTTTTTGATGCTCTAAACTTAAGACATACAACTGAAGCCATTAGACAGAAATCAAAACTGCCAAAGGTATTTTTTTTCTTTTTATTAAAAGTATTATACATACTATTTCTGTATAATCAAATCGGCAGTACAAATGATTAATCTTTACAAACCTTGAAAATCCTTTCTATTAAAGATTCATGAAGAAAACAGAATGGTTTGATAGGTCTGATATTTTCAATAGTTCTTTGCCACCCGGAGAGAGGTCATTTTTGAGCAAGTAAACCTCTGAATCATTAAAATTAACATTGCATAGTTCGATTGCATTGGTTGATTATCTTTTAAAAAACGGATTTACATACGTTTTAATAAGCCGCTTCAATCAAGACCCTTTAGAGGGAATGCACATACATTCATACTTATTTTGTTTGTTTATTTTGCATGTATATGCTTAAAATGTTTTTACTTTCAGAGATTTTCGGAATGATACGACAATCAGGAGGAGACTCCCATCCAACGTCAACACAGTTTTTATATGTTTATAGACTTTTGTCAGCATACAATCTTGTGAAACCTCCAAACCATGGAAATGTGACACGCGACCCAACGGCAGTGTTATTGCACCCAAAAAGCCTTTCTAGAAATTCCTTAAAAATTTCCGAGGACGAAAAACAAAAAAAATTGGCTGAATTAGATGCTATCCTAGACAATCCAGATGATTTTGATATAGAGGCAATTATTACAGATCATGACTATTCCACAACTGCTACAGAAGATGATGTACTCTATTATTTAGGTGGAAACCGTTTCTAGAGATGTTTATTTCGAAATTTTAAATGAAGTTGTGAGTAATCAAAACCTTTCAAATATGAAGATTGGATGTGAAATTCATTCAGTAACAATAACAAAGTTTTGTGTTAATTTTTATATAACTTGCAGGTTACATTTTTTTACTAAATATTTAAACCGCTTAAAACGTGTTAACCAGCAGGTGAAAAACCAAAGAAAATTGAGACGTTTAAATTAATATTAAAAAAAAGAAAATGTTCAGAATAAATAGATTTTTTAAAACTCGACTATTGTTTTCTTTAATGGGTTAAGATTTTAAAAAATATAATTTAACTAATTTTAAAAATGCATCTAAAATTGAATATACAGTATAAATTTTAAAAATTTAAAATTTTGTTTTAAAAATATAATAAAACTAAAACGAAAATGTGTTCTTTAATGCAATTATAAAGAGTAAAGCGTCTAGGTCACACTGCTAGTATTGCCTCCTTAGGCCTCCTACTTGACCATGCACCACCAAGCGGACCCAAATCCGAAATGAGGACATGAATTTGAGCAGTTTAGTAGGGGTTCTTACTGCGCTAAAACAAATCTTACGTAACCAACAGTATTTCTTCGTTCGTCATCTCGGCTTTCTTTAAGTAACGTATTTCTACCACAGAACAGGACTGCCTTCGGAATGAAGTGGACGGGTGCTGAGGCTCATTGGAAGTCTAATCCCGCAATTATAAGCTTCGATTACTCTGTAAGAGAATATAAACAGAAGAATAAAGAAGAGCAGATTTCCAAACATATGGCCCGAATACTGCGCTTAATACCGGAAAATCTTATGGTCAATCTCCTTTCGATATTATCTTGAATCCATCCGTTGTCTGCCGTCTTGTAACTTTCCCGTCTGAAGAACATCGATATCTGCGAGTAAATTATATCGCTAAATTCTCTATCGTCTTCAACTCAGGTAAGTTTCCGCAACACCGTCGAATGAAGGAACGGAACACGTAGAAGTCAAAGTCGTCCTTTACAGGCAATTCTCCACGGACGTTTTCCATCTTACTCCGACTTGTTTGATGGCCGTCGTCGTTCTATCTCTTCTGTTGTTTTTTTTATTATAACTATTAAGTCTTTTCCTTAACGACGCGAAGCTCGTATAATAACTACCTTTTGTTGGTGAACATTGTTGGTCTCGACCATTGTTTACTTTTCTCCGCAACAGAAGGACCATCTATAATCAACGTCGACAAATAATTCTCGCAAAACAATTTCGTCATGTCGTGGTCGGACATCTCGCTCAGGATAATGGTAAGAGACAAAAGAGAGGAAGGGGGGGGGGGCAAAGGGGAAGAGAAAGACTGATTTGTAACGCCAAAACTGGCCGTTACAGGTACACAGAGTTTGGTCATGATGCAGATTTCTCTAATGATAGGTTACTCTATATTGTTCTTAATTAAGACCTGTTCCCAGAAAGCGATAGTTTCAGGAATCGGTAAATTAGGAAAGTGAGATGCCAAATCGAAAGAGACTAGCAAGCAGCGATCAGGGACAATGAAACCTTTAAGCTTGTTGACTAGATCAACATTATTTTTGACCGAGTGTTTTACAGAATCTAGTCTTAACTTGCATAAAAAACTTTTTGCTCCCCCATTACTTTTATCACCTCCAACATCGCTTCTACCTTTACTTTCGTCATCTCTAGCAATGCTTCCTCCTTTACTTTAGCTAAAATTTGGAAACATAATAAGTAGGGGCATCGATATTTGAGACAATAGGACACATCTGGTTCCCTTCTTTATGAATGTTGGGAAGTGCATATGATTTAGGATTCTGGGGGTTAGAAACCACTAATTTTGGTGAATCGGCAGGGATAACCAAATTGTTGCAAACCTTAAGGGAAACCTTAACATCTCTGACTAGTTAAAGCAGAGGATCCATATTGATATTAGAATAGGAGCCTGAATCCAAAAGTTGTTGTACCCTTTTGTAATAGACATCTGACGACCGAATTGCCCTTGTCATAATCGTAAGAATAAATCACTCAAAAATGAAATGGGTACATTTCTACTAGTAGCTTCAAAAAGTTCCCGGATTTTATTTTTATTTCTGCACACAGAAACATTTAAACAACATTTCCTTCAAAATACTGTCCTTGGGCAATAACACACTTCTGCCAACGTCTGTATAATGCTTAGAAATATTCTGCGAAGCCAGTTTGCGGAACGGTGCGAAGTGCGCATATCGCAGCAGCTTTTGTCTCTACACTTTGGCGTCTGTCTTCTCGCACGATGTTGCTCACAAGATTAATTGTGGATAGATTGATTGAAGTTGATGGACGGCCACCCCGATGGCCATCTTTGATATTCAAACGTTGTTCCATAACTGACATTTTACCTAGCGAAATCAGAATACGATGCTTACTCTACACTACCAATTAACAGACAGCCCCTGCATCGCAGCATTCCGTTTAAATCACTTGAAAACACATTCGAGCGTATCTGCGAATGGTAAACAATGCGGGGAAGCCCCGCTCGCTCACACAAATTACCTTAATTTCACAGCTATCATGATTCCGGGAACTTTTTGAAGCTACTAGTACAGGGTGAGTTTTTAAAAAGTTGCCCGGTGAACAACGTGTAAAAATGAGCATGAAAAGAGATAAACAATGATCAACTATCAGTGCAAATCCCCTATAGTAGGCGCTGGAATTGTCTTCCATTGACCTCGAGGCACATGTGAAGGCGTGTCCACATGTTCCCGAAGGCACGAGCAAGGGTTTCCGCTGAAATGGCCTGAATGGCTACCTGGACGTTTTGTTAAAGGTCGGCGACTGTGCGCGGATTGTTCTGGTAGACCACATATATCAGTGCACCCCAGAGGAAGAAATCGCAGATCGATAGGTCTGGCGACCGTGATGGCCAGGGCTGTTCTGTTTCCTCGACTGATCACGTTTTCGGGGAACAGCTCTTGCTGAATACGGGCAAGTGTTGCGTGTGCAGATTGGGCTGTTGCATCATCTTGCTGAAAGTAAGCATTGGCACGCTCATCATCAGTAAGTTGTGTGGCAAACACGTTGAAAATGTTGTGCACATAACGGTCACTATTCACAGTTTCATTGAAGAACACAGGGATGATGCGGCAGGCGGAGACAGCACACCACACTCCAATTTTTTATGGATGCAGTGCAGACTGACATATGGATGAACACATACGGATTGACGGAAGACCAGTGACGCATGTTTTGTGAGTTGACGTAACCGGACAGATGAAATCACACTTCATCTGAGATGAACACATTACCATCCTCCAGCACCTCCGGAGCAATGGTGCTCAGGAACCATTCACAAAACTTAATCCTGACCGGATTGTCCACATCATGCAACTGATGCGTAGTGGTCATTTTGAAGGGGTGTAAGTGATGATCTTCATTGCACTTGGCTGAGACAAACCCAGTTGCTGAGACAGCCGCCGTGATGACGTATTGGGACTGCGTAGCATGTGTTCTTCAGCAGCAGCAGCGGTTGCTGTCGTACGGACCATCCTCTTGCGCACTTTCTTTGCATTCAGTACTGATCCCGTTGCATGCCATTTCGCAATTAAGGTTTTGCGCATTGCGCTCTTAGTAGGAGGTTTTGCAGGCACGGCACCAACTTGCAACTTTATTTTAAACTCATCTGCACACTGTTTCCATGACCCATGCCATGCATAGTGCTCTACCACAAATATGCGCTGTTGCGGAGATAACAACATTTTCTCCACTTCGCACAAACGACTACCATGCTCACCAATGTCACACTCAACTACGCAATATCAAGTGAATGACACGTCTTTTGAAAACTTACTACGCAGTATTTCGCGCCGGGCCACCTTTAAAAAACTCAGCCTGTATATGCAAGTCATGGTGCATGCCCATCTAGTTTGCATATTTCACACGTGTAATTTACTGTACAGTACATGGCTGAGAACACAGTTAAAGAATAGATTGCCATGGTCATGTGCTCTGGTGCTGCTAATGATAATGCTAGTGCTGCATCTCGGTTTATCAGCACAGACATCCAAACATGTAGGAGATAATTAATGAAAAATGTTGTGTTGATTCATAATAAATAATTTTAAATTTTATTTTCCACGTTACTTAGAAAAATTCCATGATGGTGAGAGCTTACGACACTTCGAAGCAAAGATTTCTAATTCACCTAAACTCTTGATTATTCATCTCTCAGCGTTGGGTTCGCTTGTCAATTCCATAAAATAAAAAGAGGCAAAAATTTACTAATACACTCCATTGTGCAGACACAGCTTTTCGACTGCAACTGGAGCCATCTTCAGGTGACAAAATCTCAGTCCATCTACGTTTCATTGAAGAATCAAATGATATGATTATGGTTCGAATTCAAGTGAATTATAAATTTTTGCTTCGATGTGTCATGGAATTTTTCTAAGTTGTGTGTAAAAGAAATTTTGTATACAGTAGTACCCATTTAATATGATCACGGTTTTCCCATAATACGCGCTTTTTTGTCGGTCCCTTAACTTTAGATACCTTTCACACACAATTTATCCCTTTTATTATGATCGTTTCCCCGCATATTACGCTCCCTTCGCGCTGCTGTGTGTACTTGTTTGTGTAAATGCTTCTGTCTTTAATGTGCCATCTTCACTTCTTTGTTTTAATTCATTTGAACCGTTGTTACTCGTCAAAACTGTTCAAAATTAAAAGTAAACCTCTCTCATTATGCTTATTTCAAGTAGGATACTATATACTTACGTTTATAATGACAAAGTGCGTGTTTAAAGTATAATTATAATTTTTAATTATGTATAACAATTACTCTATTGTATACAATAATAAAAAATGAAAGAGTAATGTTATTTTTGCATAATTTATATCTTCCCGACTAAGACGTTTACCCGCTTAATATAACCTCTGACAATTAAGTTCGGTGAATGAGTTCACACAACAAAATGCAAAACAGATAGAGCTCATTTACTTTATTGTCATTCGAAATAATCACCCTGGAAGGCAATACACTTTTGGGATCGGGTGTATAAGTCCTGGAAGCTCCTTAGGGATGGCTTTAAGTTCACGTGTCACATTTGCTTGAATGTCTGGAATGTCCGCAAATCTGTGTCCATTTAAGGCCCGTTTCAGGCGTGGGAACAAGAAAAAGTCTGCCGGTGCCAAGTCTGGTGAATAAAGTGGATGAGCTATGGATACGACCCCTTTGTTGGCCAGAAACTGTTGCATGATTACGGCAGTGTTCCTCTTTGATCCATTATCCACAGTTATGTGCGCACGCTACACCTTCAACTGAAGAAACGAGCATCTGCTAAACCTTTTCACGCACAAACATGACCTGTATGAACTTGCTTAAACAATGACTGGACTTGTATTCACATGCATTGTTACTCGCGTAAAGCTCGCACAGATTAGGGTGTGACGTCATTCACCGAACTTAATTCAAGGTTATTAGAATAATAAGGTTGCGCGCTCAGAGCAGATCTCGCAACTTCTCGCACAATCTCAAAAGATCTCGGCGTGCTGTGACGTCATCCAGAGGCGAAGTGGCGCGATTAGCAAATGAATCAGCGCGAATTTCGGTTTGATTAAGGCATTATTAGGTACTTTCGTGGAACTCATGAAAGCTATTTCGGAATAAAATTGTTGCTCGTACTGCCTATATCGTGATGAAGTGAATATAGAGTAATTAAACTTAAAATATTATTGTTCAAATGGTTTGCAACTGGGCAATAGCGTGTTGCCAGAATGGAAGAGAGGTGGAAGCATTTCGTTCTTCTCTTTTCCCAAGGACTCTTTTGCTATAACCCTAAACAATGAATTCATTTTATTACGCATCTAATTTTTATAGTTTCTTTTAAATTTGACTATTCGAGAATTCTCTTGTCGATGAAAGCTTACTCGATCAATTTTCATTTAATCTGTCGATTCACACTTATTCATGTAGACAGGAATAGATATGTTCCTGATATAACTTTATTTACTGTAAAATCAAAATTCCAATAATTTCATCGTTTTATTTTAATATTCAGAAATTGCATTTCATGCCATTATTTAATATTCAATTAATTTCCGACCATTATTATGTAAAATTGAATTCATACTTTTTGTTTATAATATACCGTCGTGATCGTATCGTTTCCTGTTGAATCGCTTCATTCTCTTCCGCGCCGCTTGCCTCTGGATGACGTCATCCGCTTTGCTTGAATTCGACCAATCGTACGGAACCTTCCTGAGCGCGCAACCTTATTATTCTAATAACCTTGAACTTAATTGTCAGAGGTTGTACGTTATTTTCCTACGGTCCCTACAGAATCGCATTAAACGGGTTCTACTGTATCCCCTAATTTGCATAATCAGGTTATAGGGATGTTATCAATTTGTATAGCCCACTCATGACTTGCTATTTTGTGGCTGCAGCAGATTGGGATATATCCATTTTCTGCATAGGTAGGAGGGAGTAACAGATTATTGACTCTCCCAATAGGGAGTGCAAGTGACCACGTCACAGCTGACGTCATTTGCGCGATGAACGGGCCGAGAGCCTAGGAAATGGTTTCGCTGGTTCCAAACATTGGAACCACGCAATATACGTACTAGTAACGTTGAAACGGGCGGCCAGTAAAAATGACATCTCTTAAATTATTATGTTAATTTGTGTAATTGATACTATTATTAAGACATTTAATCCCATTATATAATTTATACATTAATATTAGAACGCTTTTTAATCACTTTTAATCACTTAACAAAAGAATGCCATCGTTCGCGGATCTTTCTTTCTTTGGGAAAACGATAGATGTCTATATAAATCGCTGTTTTGGCCTTCTTGAGCAGTGAGGAACTAAACAATTTCACATCTTAAATGTGTTATAAACACTGGGCTTATACAAAACGATTTTATTCCATCCCTACGTTGGAACCATGTTAAATTCCGAAGCGAGAAGACTTGTTTGGAACCAAATCGAGTCACGTGACTGAAGAATTCCAAGGACTGACGTCACACTTGCACTCCCTATATAAAAAGATCAAAAGCTATTTTAATTCTTTGTTTTATTCATACCTTGGATCATCAAGCTATTAGTGCAGGCACGCTATCGCCTTACCTCAAGTTAACTCCCGGCATAGCGATAGCGTGCTCTGATTGCACGGGGCAATGGCTGCCTCCGAAAATACAGTAACTCTCTCAAGTTTTATGCCCTGCGGATTTGCTATGGTTGTCGAATAGGTAATTAGAATACAGTAACCCCCCCCCCCCTCCGTATCAGCGGATTTCACATCCACGGTTTCACTTATCCGCGGTTCAAAATTCGGGGCGGGGGTGCAAGGGATTTGTTTTCTATACAGTACAATACAGTATTACCTCGCAATTCGAACATAATCCGTTTCGAGACGGCGATCGAATTTCAAATCTTTCGAGTTCCTAAGCAATTTATCCCACTGAAAATAATGGAAGCTAAATTAATCTGTTCTAGGGTACAACAATATTAAATTAAAAGGTGTGTACCCAAATGAAAATGAGACTACGGTTATGTCTAACGAATATTTTAATTACAGGATATTTGACGTACAGTTAATGTCTAACATGACGCCTACACATGATTGCCTTTGATAATGATGCGCTGACCTCGGAGCATAAGAAGCGAATGATAGCTTCAATGTTGAAACTCCTGGATTGCATACGGATCCTTTTTCCACGGTGTTCTGTACTTCCTTGTCGCAGGTAAATCGATGAACTCTCAATGATTTTTTAAGGGACCGAAAATATGGGAGTCACATGGGGAGATGTAGGGGTTGTACGGAGGATGTTTGAGAACTTACCATCGAAATGTTTCCAGCAGATGGAGGGTCTTCTTGGCCACAAGTGGCTTAGGTTGTCCTGGAGCAGCACTATCCTTTTCGAGAGCTTCTCCTCGCACTGGTTTTCGATGTTGCAGTACCGTTCAGCCTTTAACCGTTTCACCCCGTTCTAGCCAGTCGAGGAGTATGGGTCCTTCTTCATCGAAAAAGAAAATGAGCATCACTTTTCCGGCCTTCATGCAGAGTGAGCTCTTTGGGGACGTGGGGAGCCGGGATGACGCTATATCTATCGACAAGCATATTTACCAAATTCGATTAGACAACGGCCCTACAGTGAAAGTCGTTATTTCATTTGGGCACACAATATATAATATTTATTTTCCTAAATGCAGTACACTGTAAATAGAGGGCATGTAACAAATTGTTTTTTATAATTGTAGAAACAGTTGATTTGGGCATATCAAACATCATAGGAAGTTCACATACTATACACGGATTCTACTTTCTTGCTTAGCAATAAGATTTTGTTTTAATTGCAATTGTTGCACTAACAGCTTTTCTCTTACTTCGTTTCTCAACACTACACTTTTTACCAGCCATAACTAATTCACTGTTTATAAAAAAAAATATAAAAAAAATGAATACGCATAAGTGGACATTTTTTTATAAATAAAAAACTATTCGAATGTCAGATAATTGGAATTTAGTGAGTTGGGAGATAACTTAGTAAGGATTGTATAATATTGTCCTAATTTTTTTATGATATAAAGGGAGATAAACGAGTTTCTGTTATTCCGGAAAAATCATTTTCATGAGGGACACTTTAATTTGAAGTTTGCGTGATGCAATTGAAGACCCCTGTAATAAAATAAGTGGATTTTAATGTTTATTGATTCATATAGAGAAAAAACGCGCTAGCTTCAAGCTGTCCTGTTTATTAATATTGCTGATTATGTTTAATATTGCAAACCCAAATAACCTGCATTTAAATTTTTTTGGAAGAATATATATATGACTTTCGAAAAGATGATGAGGAAACCTGACAGCCTATAAAAACAATATCACTGGTAAATAATTCAGCTGTGCACACGTCTTTCTGGAAGAATTCACTCGAAAACAATATGCAGGCCACAAAACCGTAAGTTCTTAGCCATTTCAATCTTGTAAATGTTTTGATTTTTAAATGTTAATGCAGACATATAAAGGAGAGAATTAATTAGTTCGTTTTTTTAAAAAAGTGTACAAAAATATAGCGTTTATTTGCTTGCTTTTTACAACTTAATTTTAATTTTCATTATTTATTCACATCGTGTCCATTAAAAGGAGAACTAGGTGAATCCAGTTAAATTTCCCTTTCACTTGTTAGCTATTGTTTAATTTTTATTTTAGTGTCTAACAGTTTAAGCTGCTAATTTAAATAGAACACCTAGTTTTTTCTTTACCTTGATAAAATATATATCATGATTTCTTAATACCGGGCCATAGTACAAAACATTCACGTTTGAGAATCACTAGATATTCAATTCAAGTCTTATTTATAAAACTGAGTATGTGTGGCTGGCATTCGGCTTTCTGATTGGTCTAGGATGTGAAACAATTGGTCTAATCTTCATTGTTTCCATTTTGGACTTTAGCACAGCCTTCTAGATACTACTAGGCCTGAACATGGAAAAGATAAAACATTGTTACGTCAAACTGGTGGTGCTATTACAGAAGTTAGTTCAACGTCACAATCTTAGTGCTTCAACAATACATTATTGACGTCATGTTCAGGCCTGGTAGTTTCTAGGAGGCCGTGACTTTAGCAATCAGTAATTTTTCATTTGTTGGAAACAATAAAGGTTACATTGTTGCTTGCCTTAATGACTCACGTTTAAGGGAGATAGTTATAAAAAGTAATAAATAAATAAATAAATAAATAAATAAATAAACAAATAAATAAATAAATAAACCTACCTATCTATCTCGTATTTCTACTACTATATAAAACTGAGATGAAATGCATGTGACTGGCATTCGGCTTTCTGATTGGTCTAGGATTTGAAACAACTGACAATTGCTGTCCACTATAGAAAACTGAGATGTGACCGTGTGGAAAAGGGATTCTACATTTTTACAGAATTACTGCACGTAAAATGACTTCACAACGACAGGCCAGACTGCAACAAAACAGAGACAGAGAACGCGTGAGATGGGCTGCAGAGACACAGGAGCAACGGGATGATCAACTCAGAAAGAAAACAGAAAGCGCACGCAAGAGACGGGCTAAACAGACACCGAAACAACGAGACGCCAGACTACGACAGCATAGAGAAACAGCGCGCATGAGCCGGTGAGAAGAGCAACAGCGCAGTACACGTAACAACAACGCAGAAAGTTTACTTCTAGAAGGTTTCAATTAGGACCCGAAAAAGGAATATGCCAATCACCCGGTCGTAAACATTGGTGACATGAAAAATATTTGCATTTATTGCCATGCAAAGAAATTTAAAAATGAGTCATCAGGGATGTGCTGCAGCAATGGAAAGGATCAAATTCAACCGCTGCAAATACCACCACAGGAACTTATGTCTATGATGTCCGCAAGTAATTCGGAATCAAAGCACTTTCTACAGAACATACGAAGATGCAATTCCTGTTTTCAAATGACATCGTTTGGTGCCACAGCTATCCTTACAAAACTTGGATTTACAACAACATTTAAAGTACAAGTTCAAGTATACCACAGAACAGGATCTTTGCTACCTCCGGCAGATACAAATCCACAGTTCCTACAAATTTATTTCATGGGAAATGAGGAACAGCAGACAGATCTACGATGCACTTACATTCTTGCTGTCAAGCGTGATGTAGTCTTCAGGTTACAGAAGATGCTTTATAAACACAACCATCTTATACGAACATTCAAAACAGCTGATCAATAGATGCCAACAGATGAATACAAGATAGTTATCAGGGCTGATAAAAGACCAGTCACTGAACCTGAACGTTGTTTTAATGCACCACAAATAAATGAGGTGGCCATTATTGTAGCAGGTGAAGAATATCATCAACGTGACATTATCATTCAAAAGCGAAACAACACATTGAAGAGAATTAAAGACACACATAGATGTTACGATTAGTGATGTCCGTTGAATCCGGATCTCTGATCCGGATCTGAAAATATCCGGATTCGAATCTAGAAATATCCGGATCCGGATTTCGGATCCTTTCGCTGAATGCGTATTAAGACTAATTAGGACTTAAGAGGACTAGGCTATCACTTAATAAAAGCTTTTATAAATGCTTTCAGGAAAAGTTTGCATATACACAATTTCCTGATATAGGATCCGAATTTTGGATCTCGGATCCATGATCCGGATCTCGGATTTCTGACCAAGATCCGAAAAAAGATCCGGATATCCGGATCTTGAATTATCCGGATCTTGACATCACTAGTTACGATGGTCTTCAATTTCCACTAATATTTTGTAGAGGTGAAGATGGATACCATTTCAATATCATGAAAATCAACCCAACATCAGGTGCAACTACAAATAAAAAGGTTACATGCATGGAGTTCTATGCATACAGCATCATGATACGAGAGAACATGTCAAATCACATCTTACATTGCCGCTAACTGTTTTATCAATTCATAATTGATATGTATGCAAAGTCGAGAGTGAGCGACTACTGTACTAAAGAATAAATCAGGAAAAAACTGAGAGCATCCACTTACATGCTGTGGCAAATGATGGAAACATTGAAAACATTGGAAAATTAGTAATTCTTCTTGCTACATTTACTGGAAGTCCTCATATATGCATGAATATACATAAGATATTATGACAAACGTGAGGCATTATGGATGCCCAGACCTATTCATGCATCCCATCTTGGAATGAAATTACTAAAGAACTTAAACATGGTGAGACATCCAGTGATCGTCATGACTTATTAGCCAGAGTGTTCCGATAAAAGCAAATGAAATTTATAAACTACCTTACAAAAAGTCATGTCTTTAGCCAAACCCAATGCTGGATGTGCTCCATTGAATGGCAGAAGCGAGGACTTCCACTTTCACATAACCTAATATGGCTTAAAAACAAAATTTGACCAAACCAAATTGATGATATCATATGTGTAGAGTTTCCAAATACAGATAATGATCCACAACTGTATGAAATTGTCAAAAACAGTATGATTCACGGACCATGCGGAAAAATAAACATGCATGCACATTGCATAAAGGATGAAAAATGTACAAAGAAATATCCAAGGCAGTTGATTCCACACACGCAAATAGATGATTGTTATCCACAATATAGACGACGAGCTCCAATGGATGGTAGATTTACTGCAACAATCAAGATGGCTGGCAACACATATTTCGAAAACTAATTTCAAAAACATTCAAAGCATACATGAATGTGGAATACAGCAACCCTGTGAAATCCATCAAATACAATTAAGGGTTGTGATATGGCTGCTTTCGGCATCATAACTTCAAAAAATCATGATGAGGTATCTCAATACCAGTTAGGAAGGTACATAAGCAGTAATGAAGCAGTGTGGAGAATATTATCCTCCCCGATTCATGAACGACATCCAACTGTGGTTCACCTAAGCGTACATTTAGAGAATGGACAAAGAATGTACTTTACATCACACAATGCCAGACAACGTGCTGCTGAACCACCGAACACTACTTTGACAGCCTTCTTTCAATTATGTCAACAGGATACACTTGCAAGGACATTGTTGTATTCCGAGGTACCCAGATACTATACGTGGAATGCGTAACGAAAGACTTTCTGCAAACGAAAGATAGGATTAAGAGTTCCTGGTCATGATGCAGTTGCCAGTGATGCTTTGGGCCGTGTATACACAGTACATCCAAACAACGCTGAATGCTTTTTTCTAAGGATGTGGCTTCATACAGTATAAGGACCATCCTCTTTTACAGCTTTGAAAACTGCACATGGTGAAGTATGTCAAACATACAGAAAGGGGTGCCAAAAGCTAAGATTACTGGAAGATGACAAACACTGGGAGTTCACATTATCAGAAGCAATGATAAACTCATTCCCACATCAAATACGAGATCTGTTTGCCATTATTCTCACAACTTGTAATCTATCAAATCCTGAAACGGTGTGGGGGAAAATATCGGGAAAGCATGAGTGAGGATGTAATTCCCAAAGCACGCAGAGACAATCCAACTGTGGAGATCACTTACTGTGCAGACATTTTCAACGAGGCGCTTATATTATTAGAGGACAGATGTCTAGCTATCAACAACATGACATTCTTTTAGTTAGGTTTGCAATCATCACAACGAAAACAACATCACGTATTGCAAACTGATCTTCTCAGGGAAAAGAACTATAATGTTGAAGAACTACTAAAGTATGTACACGACATGAAGCCGCTACTCATTAAAGATCAAAAAGAAGCTTACAGCACCATCACAGATTACATCACACGCCAAAAGGTTGGACTTTTTTTTCTAGATGCACCTGAAATACCGGAAAAACATTCCTAATCAACCTATTACTTCTAGAAGTACGAGCACGGAAAGATATTGCCCTTGCTATAGCATCCTGCGGTATTGCAGCCACACTCATGGATGGAGGTCGTACAGCACATTCAGCATTGAAAATACCAATAAACGTAGCTCAAGAACAGAATCTTACATGTAATATTACAAAAACATGCGGTCAGGCACAAGTACTACAAATGTGCAAAGTGATAATATGGGAAAAGTGCACTATGGCACACAAGAAATCTCTGGAAGCACTGGACACAACTTTACAAGACATCCGGAAAACAGTCAATTAATGGGAAGAACTGTGGTGGTTTTAGCTGGCGACTTTCGACAAACGCTCCCAATCATACCCAGGTCAACAGTGGCTGATGAAATTAATGCTTGCCTGAAGGCTTCACATCTGTGGAGACATGTACACAAAATAATAGTAGATACAAATATGCGAGTACAACTTCAAAAAGACACATCTGCTCAGAAATTTGCACATGAACTTATTCAGCTTGGAGAAGGTCTTTTAAAAGAAGATTCAACAAGTGAGAAATTACATTTCTAGATAACTTCTGGAAATTCAATTGAAGAACTAATACGATTGTATATTCAACTGAAGAACTAATACGATTGTAAATTCAACTGAAGAACTAATACGTAATGTTTATCCACAGATATCAACAGATTATACGCATCATAACTGGTTGTGTGACAGCAATTCTTGCACCTAAAATGATACCATCAACGAAATCAACAACTACATACAAAACATGATTTCAAGAATATGAAACTGAATATACTTCAGTAGATGCAGTTACAGATACTGATGACGTGGTAACTTATCCAATAGAGTTTCTAAACTCGCTGAACCCACCTGGAAAGCCACCACATGGACTAGCACTCGAAATTGGCTCACCAATTATGCTACCACGTAATCTTGACCCTCCTCGATTATGTAATGTTACGCGACTTTGTGTGAAAAGAATGCTGTCAAACGTGATAGAGGCAACAATCTTGATTGGGAAAGGAAGGGGACAGGATGTTTTTATTCCTCGCATTTCTCTAATGCCTACAGATTTGCCTTTAACATTTAAACGTTTACAGTTCCCCATACGACTGGCATTGGCTATCAGTGTCAACATAGCTCAGGGACAGTCACTCAAGTGCTGCGCAATTCACTACAATCACCATGTTTCTCACACGGACAATTATACGTAGCATGATCACGAGTAGGATCATAAAATTTATTTATATTTGCACCATCAATAAAAACCAAAAATGTTGTATATATAAGAAGTTCTAAAATAACTCTACTGTCCCATTGAAATTACACGGTGAATTTTGAGATATGTATTCATAAATCTACAGGGTGTAAATTTTAAGTTGACAAAGCAGAATAACTCGAAAAATAAGCTTCACACGAAAAAATGCGTATAATCCAAAGTTGATTATTTTCGAGGGGGCATCTGCTGGTGCTAAAATTAGCCCACCCCCCCCGGCCCCTGGGGGTGGGGCGGGGGGCAACTTTAAAATTTCAAATGGGAACCCCTATTTTTTATTGCAGATTCAGGTCCTACATAAAAAACTACGTACATTTTGTCTGAAACATTTTTTTTTATTTTTGGTAGATGGCGCTGTAATTCAAGAAAATCCATTTTCTCATTTTTGCGTGGAAATGGTTACGGAGAAATAAAAAATACTTATTTACTTCGTAAATTTTGCCGCAAAGTTATTATTTTATTATTTTTTGCCGCGGATTAGGATAATTTTGTTTTGTTTCGTGGTCATGAGGCCACACAACTTTATAATTATCAAACAAATCAACTGATTAGCTAACTAACTAACCGAACATCCTACGTACTAACGAGTGAACTCATTAACTAACAGAGTAAAAAAGTAAAAGACTGTGTAAAGATGAAGTTATTCCCGTTTAAGATTTGGTGGTCCTTAAAAGGACCGATTGTTTTCGTTTTATTTTTTCTTATTTGCAAATACTTGCAAGTAAATGAATTTCGGGGTGCTTGTATTTCCAGTGAGTCCCCTCGCCTCTCACTTTCGGCCTGCTTGTTGTCCTTAAATCCCTTGCATCTCGCCGTTTTATGAAATTAAATGTTCAAATTGATGACCTCCAACTTCGATGCATTTATTGACTCGTTTTGTAAATTCCTGAACACATCTTGATAACATGTCTGGTGTAATTGCAGCGCAAGCATCTCTTATTCTTTGAATCATGTTTTCGCGAGTGGTTGGCGTTTCCTTATAAACGATATCTTTGAGGTAACCCCATAAGAAAAAATCTGGCGATGTAAGGTCAGGCGATCTGGCTGGCCAATTCACAGGACCTTCCCTGCCGATCCAGCGACCATGGTAAAGTCGATGTAGTACTTCGCGCGCTACTAATGAATAATGCGCTGGACAACCATCATGTTGAAACCACATGTGTTGTCGAAGTTCAATACTCAGGTCTTCAAGTAGATCTGGTAGTTCATTTTCAAGTAGGTTACGATATTTGTTGCCATTCAAATTACCGTCTATAAAATATGGACCGATAAGTTTATCGCCAATTATCCCACACCAAACATTAATTGACCAAGGTCGCTGATGGTTGACTTCTCGAATCCAGTGTGGGTTCTGTTCACTCCAGTAATGCATGTTATGTCGATTAACTTCCCCGTGGTTTGTGAATGTTGACTCATCGGAGAAAAGAACTCGTGCAAAAAAATGTTGGTTTGTTTGCATCTGCTGAAGTGCCCAGTGACAAAACGTTAGACGGTTTTGGTGGTCATTGCCATGTAGTTCCTGATGCATAGATACATGATATGGATGAAATTTGTGGAGCTTCAGCATTTTCCAAACACTCATATGTGAAATTCCTGATTGCCTTGATATTTCTCTTGTGCTCGCATGTGGATTATGAGCCACAGCAGCTAGGACTGACACTTGATTGTTTTCTCCACAAACAGTAGCTGCACGGGTTCTTTTTTTCTGGTTCACACTACCTTCCGCAGTAAATTGTTTAATAACTCGAACAAAAGAAGACCGTGATCGCGTTTGGCCAGGAAAACGCTGAGCATAAAGCGCGACTGCATTATCAAAATTTCTCCCACTTTCTCCATAAATGTACACCATCTCAATTTTTTCTTCCACAGAAAGATAATTCATAATGTAAATTCAAAAGCAATACGGCGTTGTACACTCACAAAAACAGTTGAAAAATTACAATCTTTTCTTCTAAAGATCAGAATTTAAAATGTAAACATTCTGAAAAAAATGCCAATGTTTACGTTATTTGTTTGTTGACGAAATGTCTTCAAATTACATTGTAGTTAAAACAATGTAGGAATCGAAATGAATAATAAATTAGTTATTTCCACGCAAAAATGAGAAAATGGATTTTCTTGAATTACAGCGCCATCTACCAAAAATAAAAAAAATGTTTCAGACAAAATGTACGTAGTTTTTTATGTAGGACCTGAATCTGCAATAAAAAATAGGGGTTCCCATTTGAAATTTTAAAGTTGCCCCCCGCCCCACCCCCAGGGGCCGGGGGGGGTGGGCTAATTTTAGCACCAGCAGATGCCCCCTCGAAAATAATCAACTTTGGATTATACGCATTTTTTCGTGTGAAGCTTATTTTTCGAGTTATTCTGCTTTGTCAACTTAAAATTTACACCCTGTATGTTTACCTTTCAACCATCAGGGCAACGCCGGGTAGACCTTTTTGAAGTTGTACTCGCATATTTGTACCTAATGTTATTTTGTGTACATGTCTCAACAGATGTGAAGCCTTCAGGCAAGCATTAATTTCATCAGCCACTGTTGACCTGGGTATGATTGGGAGCGTTTGTCGAAAGTCACCAGCTGAAACCATCACAGTTCCTCCCATTAATTGACTGTTTTTCCGTATGTCTTGTAAAGTCGTGTCCAGTGCTTCCAGAAATTTCTTGTGTGCCATAGTACTCATCCCATATTACGAGTGTGCACATTTGTAGTACTTGTGCCTGACCGCATGTTTTCGTAATATTACATGTAGGATTCTGTTCTTGAGCTACGTTTATTGGTATTTTCATTGATGAATATGCTGTACGACCTCCATCCATGAGTGTGGCTGCAATTCCGGAGGATGCTATAGCAAAGGCAATATCTTTCCGTGCTCGTACTTCTGAAAGTATTAGGTTGATTAGGAATGTTTGTCTGGTACCTTCAGGTGCATGTAGAACAATAAGTTTACCCGTTTGGCGTTTGATGTAATCTGTGATGATGCTGTAAGCTTCTTTTTGATCTTTAATGAGTAGCGGCTTCATGTCGTGTACAGTCGGGTGCAAAAAGGTTTTTACCTGCTCCGTAGGGGCTGAGCTTAGCGGATGTTGATTGGTTGCATAATCAGGTACTTGTACTAGGAGTCATGGTAGATTAGAATGGACCTGTCCCTTCTTAATGAAAATAGAGTAGCAGGTATACGCCTGGGATGTGCTCGTCAGGGGCTCTCTCCTGACAATAATAAGCGTAGCGGCTGCCTCGAGTGGCAGAGTTCGAATCCGATATGGATAGACATTTTTTTTTGTTCATTATCGCGTTTTTGACTTCGTTTAAGTTTTAAACGGTCTATGTAAAAAACACCATAAACAGATTAAATTTTTTCACCCAAGTGTGCAATTTGATCTGTTTATTGAGGGTTTAAAAAACTTTTCATGTTAATTGTCATGGCATTCTTTTCTCTATATTTTAGTTTTTAATAAAATATACACTAATTCATACCACCGTTACTTTTACAAAAATCCTCTTTTGTTCAAATCATTTAATATTCTCTACTATTAAAATATATAATCCTATATATTAAAACGCAAAGCATTTTTTGTAAGAGCAAAATTGGCACTTCTGCGCATGGGCATCTGAAGCCAACAAAGAAAGTTACGACAATCCATCAGAAGCCAGGGATTGTTGTAATGAGACAATATTCAATCATTGTTTTGAATTAAATAAACCGTGACCACCAATGACGTATATTAAAGATAGACTCCGAAGCAATTGTTGTAATTTGAAGCAAATTGGGAAGCTCCATGCCCAGAACTGTCATGGCTGAAAGTGAGTGAAGATGACGCAAAATACATGGCTAAACATGAGAGTAGCTGATTAATATATCTTTCACACGCCGATCACGGACTGATGAGTTTATCTTTTCGTTTACTTTGTATTTGAAGAATTTTATTATATTTATAAACAATTTTTCGATCATGGTTTCAATTTTAATTTCGTTTCGATCGTCTTTCAGTTATGTATTTTCATTTTAGTTACGTATTTTTGATTTATGCTTGTGGAAAATGATTCCTGATCCTTTTTCGTGTCTGTTTGAACAGTTGTACGCAGAACAACTTTGAGGAATGATTTTGAATTAATTATTCCTCGGGCCCAAAACTTTCAAAAACAAAGCAGCCAGACAGCTCATTACTCCACGGCTCACTCCTGCCCAGAACCGTCATGGTTCAATTTGCTTCACTTTTTGCCGCTGTTAACAATAGAATTCGGAGTCTATCTTTAATATACGTCATTGGTGACCACCGAGAGAGAAGGCCTCCGCAATGAAACTGAATATATTGTTGCATCACATAGATAGTGCATTGTTATTCGTATTTCTACCAATAATAAGCCCTGAATTTGCACTATCTATGATGATGTAACAATGTATTCAGTTTCATTGCGGAGGCCTTCTCTATCGGTGGTCACGAATAAACTAAAGATTTGCAGAAAGAAAATTCTGCCTTGATCATTTTATGACATTTCCTTGTGACTACTGAAAAACTCTGAAAATGCTATGTTAAATGTTATATCGTTAAAAAGAGCTTTAAAAACTGATCATTTTATCTACTGACACATTATGTCTCAGTTTAATACTTTCAGAGAAATTTAGTTTAAAACTATTTTGATTTTATGTATTAATTCATTTCTTATTCTTTGTGCAAAATGAGATATTTCAGCTCTGACAATTTTTTATTTTATTATTTTTTAATTAAAGAGATGGGGATTAATAATAAGATGGGTTGCTCTCCTTCAAATTATGATGGGATCCATCTAGTTATATATTAAATTAAAAAAATTTTCGGATGGTTTTGGTATAGTTGTCGTTGATTATTTTATATACACAACATATACAAAAAATGAGACTTGTAACCTTTCAAGCAGTCAAAAGAAAATAGCTTCCACTTATACCTGTAAATCACTTCCGCATCACACGATAACGAGCGCTGCATCAGCTTATCTCTTGATCACGCATATAAGTATATCGATACTGTGCACCATTTATGTTACACTATTAACCAAATAGATTAGTTTATTATTAATAAAACAAAAAATCTCATCAGAACAGCCAAAATAATCTTTTTGTCAACATAATTGAGCACGTGACATAAAACTTGCCTTCCCCCGATGCTAAGCAAAAACTTAATGGAATCGTTCCTTAGTAAGCGTGCTCGACTAGATACCTGGAAAAACTAACCTCATTGAATTGAAGTATTGTAAGGAAGCCGAAATATTTTGACTTAGGTCAAAACCTTTATGCACCCGACTGTACATACTTTAGTAGTTCTTCAACATTATAGTTCTTTTCCCTGAGAAGATCAGTTTGCAGTAAGTAATGTTGTTGTTCTTATGCTGATTGCAAACCTAACTGAAACAATGTCTTGTTGTTGATAGCTAGACATCTGTCCTCTAATAATATAAGCGCCTCGTTGAAAATGTCTGCACAGTAACTGATCTTCACAGTTGGATTGTCTCTGCGTGCTTTGTGAAGTACATCCTCACTCATGTTTTCCCAATATATTCCCACAACGTTTCAGGATTTGATGGATTGCAAATTGTGATAATAATGGCAAACAGATCTCGTATTTGATGTGGGAATGAGTTTATCATTGCTTCTGATAATGTGAACTCCCAGTGTTTGTCATCTTCCAGTAATCCTAGGTTTTGGCATGCCTTTCTGTATGTTTGACATACCTCACCATGTACAGTTTCCAAAGCTGTAAAAGTGGTTGGTCCTTAGCAACATCCTTAGAAGCATTCAGCGTTGTTTGGATGTATTGTGTATACACGGCCCAGAGCATCACTGGCAACTGCATCATGACCAGGAACTCCTAATCCTATCTTTCGTTTGCAGAAAACCTTTCTTGACGCATTCCACGTATAGTATCTGGGTACCTCGGAATACAATAAAGTCCTTGCAAATGCATCATGTCGACATAATTGAAAGAAGGCTCTCAAAGTAGTGTTCGGTGATTCAGCAGCAAATTGTCTGGCATTGTGTGATGTAAAGTACATTCTTTGTCCATTCTCTAAATGTACGCTTAGGTGAACCACGGTTGGATGTCGTTCATGAATCGGGAAGGATAATATTCTCCACACTGCTTCATTACTGCTTATGTACCTTCCTAACTGGTATTGAGATACTTTATCATGATTTTTTGAAGTTGTGATGCCGAAAGCAGCCATATCACTACCCTTATTTACATTCTTGCAAATGTATTTGATGGATTTCACTGAGTTGGTGTATTCCACATTGATGTGTGCTTTGAATGTTTTTGAAAGTAGTGGGCAGTATGGAACAACCTATTTGTTAGCTATTTCGAAATATGTATTGCCAGTCATCTTGATTGTTGCTGTAAATCCACCATCCATTGGAGCTCGTCGTCTATATTGTGGATAACCATCATCTCCTGTTTGTGTTTGTGGAATCAACTGTCTTGGATATTTCTTTGTACATTTTTCATCCTTTATGCATTGTGCATGCATTTTTCTTTGTGCATTTTCCGCATGTTCAGTGAATCATACTGTTTTTGACAATTTCATACAGTTGTGGATCATTATCTGGATTTGGAAACTCTACACATATGATATCATCAATTTGGTTTGGTCGAATTTTGTTTTTAAGCCATATTAGGTTATGTGAATGTGGAAGTCCTCGCTTCTGCCATTCAATGGAGCACATCCAGCATTGGGTTTGGCTAAAGACATGACTTTTTGTAAAGTAGTTTATAAATTTCATTTGCTTTTATCGGAACACTCTGGCTAATAAGTCATGACGATCACTGGATGTCTCACTATGTTTAAGTTCTTTAGTAATTTCATTCCAAGATGGGATGCATGAATAGGTCTGGGCATCCATAATGCCTCACGTTTGTCATAATATCTTATGTATATTCATGCATATATGAGGACTTCCAGTAAATGTAGCAAGAAGAATTACTAATTTTCCAATGTTTTCAATGTTTCCATCATTTGCCACAGCATCCCTTTGATGTAAGTGGATGCTCTCAGTTTTTTCCTGATTTATTCTTTAGTACAGTAGTCGCTCACTCTCGACTTTGCATACATATCAATTATGAATTGATAAAACAGTTAGCGGCAATGTAAGATGTGATTTGACATGTTCTCTCGTATCATGATGCTGTATGCATAGAACTCCATGCATGTAACCTTTTTATTTGTAGTTGCACCTGATGTTGGGTTGATTTTCATGATATTGAAATGGTATCCATCTTCACCTCTACAAAATATTATTGGGGATTGAAGAGCATCGTAACATCTATGTGTGTCTTTAATTCTCTTCAATGTGTTGTTTCGTTTTTGAATAATGATGTCACGTTGATGAAATTCTTCACCTACTATAATAATAGCCACCTCATTTATTTGTGGTGCATTAAAACAAGTTCATGTTCAGTGACTGGTCTTTTATCAGCCCTGATAACTATCTTGTATTCATCTGTTGGCATCTGTTGATCAGCTGTTTTGAATGTTTGTATAAGATCCTTGTGTTTATAAAGCATCTGCTGTAACCTAAAGACTACATCACGCTTGACAGCAGGAATGTAAGTCCATCGTAGATCTGTCTGTTGTTCCTCATTTCCCATGAAATAAATTTGTAGGGACCTGTGGATTTGTATTTGCCGGAGGTAGCAAAGATCCTGTTCTGTGGTATACTTGTACTTTAAATGTTGTTGTAAATCCAGGCTCTGTAAGGATGGCTGTGGCACCAAACGATGTCATTTGAATACAGGAATTGTATCTTCTTATGTTCTGTGGAAAGTGCTTTGATTCCGAATTACTTGCGGACATCATAGACATAAGTTCCTGTGGTTTCCTGTGGTGGTATTTGCAGTGGTTGAATTTGAACCTTTCCATTGCTGCAGCACATCCCTGATGACTCATTTTTAAATTTCTTTGCATGGCAATAACTGCGAATATTTTCCATGTCACCAATGTTTACGTCCGGGTGATTGGCATATTCTTTTTTCGGGTCATAATTGAAACTTTCTAGAAGTAAACTGTCTGCGTTGTTGTTACGTGTACTGTGCTGTTGCTCTTTTCCCCGTCTCATGCGTGCTGTTTCTCTATGATGTCGTAGTCCGGCGTCTCGTTGCTCCTGTGACTGTGTAGCCCGTCTCCTGCGTGCATGTTTGCTATCCACGCAGAGATGGACGCAGTTTCGCAATTATGTCGTATGATGGCGCACCCGTCCTTATACAGGCTCTCTAAAATACAGTGCTCTAGTACGTGCTAGAGTTTTTCAAACAATTAGTGTTTCAAATTGTTGACCAAATTATTTACCAAACAAAATTGACCAAACAATTTTCGAATTCGTTCGACCAAACAATTAGTTTTTCAAATTGTTGATGCCGGCTTGAAGAGATATAATAATACAACATTATAAAAGCGTGTTTTGGAAAAATCCTTTTTTCCCTCTTATCTTGTTTAATTTTAAGAGATTATAACCCCATTTCATTGTCCAAAGATATGCAAAGCAGATGCTATGTATACTCTGTATTCAGTGTGTCAAAAAACGGCTTGCTTGAAAAAAATGTTGCCTGCCTACATTGCAAGCATCTTTCATTTTTTACACTTATTTTTTTAAATTTTAAATACTTCGTATTGCTTAAAATTATTCGTACATCAGAGTGTATGTTATTGGTTTTTTTTTTGTTTTTTTAAATAAAGACGAACTTGTCTATCTTAAAGGAGTTCATGAGAGTCATTTGAAAATTACTATGTATATAAATTAATAAATAGAGAAAGATATTAAACATTAAATATTAAAAGGAAATAATTTCTAATGAAAATGCATGTATTTGAATAAAAATAAATTTACTGTTTTTTTTTTAGCTTTAATTATTGATGGAAAACAACAAATTTAATATCTTCAAATTTTAAAATTAATCAAGACATCAATCTATTAACCAACATACTATGAATTGATGTTATCTCGATTTATAAATATTGCATGTTTAAACCATTGATAATTTGAATGGTTTACACAGGTCTGCGATAGTTTAGTAAAAAAATCACTAAAAATTTTTTTGATTATAATTTCAATATGCTGATTTCAAATTTTAAAACAGTTTTGTCCTATCACAATGGACAATATTATAATGAACAATATTACACAGGCCTACGAGGGTTTATTGTCAAGAAAATTTTCAGTGATTTTTACTAATTTCAACATGCTCATTTCAAATTTTATAACTGTTTTGGGATATCGCGCAAGGTTTATTCCAAAAACGGCATGTTCATTTTACTCGTTATTTTATGAAAACGGACAGTATTAAACTCGTCGCCAATTAATATTAGAAATTCTTTATAGCTCAATTACTCCATTCTGCGCTTGGGCAGTCAATAAAAATAGTTTTACAATTTATTTATTATTATTTATTTATTAAAAATCTAATTTAAAGTTTGACTCTGGCTTAAATTACGATTATGAAGTAGGAGTGCATGTAGAATTTGCATTATTTGCATTTTTGAAGAATCCTGGCGTATTGGATGAAAACTGAATTTATTTTCAAAATTAGCAGTCCAAAATTATATTTAATCACCGAATAAAATTAAAACGTCTTTCTAAAAGCTAAAATACTATTAAAAATTTTCTTTAAATTCAAATGCATTACACTTTCATTATAAATTATTTTATTTTCTTTTAAATATGTTTATTCTTAAATGTAGAAGCAAATGTGTGTTTTAAATTTATTATCTTATTATACCTCAAATATTAATTAAAAAATTCTTTTGTTAATAAAAATATGCTTTTAAGATAAAATGAAATTGTAAACTGTTCATGTTGTTTTTACTGAAATAAAATGTTATTGCTGAGCCCAGTAATGTATAATTAGTTTTGATATACATGTATTTACATTAAACAAATCCGCTATAAACTTAACAACTATATCATAAATGAATGTTTTAAAATTTTCTATGTAGAGAACAGTTTAAACAAAATATTAAATTTTATTTACTTATCGAAAGTCTGATATTATATTTAAGTTCTTGTATAACAGTTTACAACATTTTTAGAACGATTACTTGTTTGTTTTCAACAAAAAATAAATATATATTGTACTGCTGTAATACTTTCAAAACAGAGGTTTTATAGACCTTGTTCTTTTATAAACCTTACTCTGGATAGGGACGTGTACGCTCTCATACGACATAATCGCGAAACTGCCTCTATCTCTGAGTGGATAGCAAACATGCTATAACGGCGAGCGTAATTGCTATTGCCACAACAATGGCAATGGGCCTCGTGACTGCCTTGAACCTATGAAAGACAAGGATTGGCATTATCAAAGGATGTCGCTATTCTCTACATCTAGTGCTCTAGAGGAGAAGACAAGAGCTAACGAGAGGAGAACGCAGCGAATTTCAAGAAGGAAGGTTGCTCACGTTTTTGCTCTCAAAGGAACGAGCTTCCCAATCAAAGCCGTTAACAAAGCTACTGACACAGGTGAAGGCTACAGTATCAGCAGAGGAGGAAAACCTATTGTGTTCAGTCGCTGCTTTGGAAATTGCTGAGCCAAACTATGAGCTGGACCTTAGCACGCATAATGACTTTTTCGAAATTCTAGAATTTTCCAGAGTTCATAACAATAGAAATCTCCACGACCACGAGACGTTCGACATTGAGACAGAGACAAAGTCAACGCTTGCCAGCGCGGGTAGACTTCATAGGGTAGATGTACCAGTAGTTGACAGTGTACCAATAATTGACAATTCACGATTTAAAGACTTTTAATAAAATAACAGGGCAAGAAAAGGGACTGGTGTTACCACCTTGTATTAAACGATGTATTAGGCTTCCCAGAACAGCAAAAAACTAGGAACTTTGCTCCCTATTATGGTCGCAGACACATGTTGATTGTTCAATGCCTTACCGAGTTGAAAACTCCTTGTAATGAACCACTACGTGAGGGTTTGATTACTAGGATTTATTTCATGAATGTTATGCAATATTTGTTATTAATTTTACGTGAACCTTGTTGTGTGATCGATGGACAATACTTCTAGTAGTAATAGAATTTCGGATAACCAATGCGTTAACTGTTTTAATCCACAGTCAATTACTAGAACTCAGATATGTAGTGTCACTAGTAACTGACATAACCTAAAAATTATTGATAATTTCTGTGTTTAAAAAAAACTAACAAAAATACAGGGTGTTTCATAATTGGTGTCCCGTCTTTAGGTCCAAATAACGACTCAAAGGGAACAGATTGGGGGAAAATGAATATTGATTATTTGGTTTTAATGTCCCCTAATTCAGAATAAAAACATTTCGCGTCCCTGGGGGTGAAAGGGTAAATTTTGAAAATTTTAATTTTGTAGGGGTAGGGGTTAGACACCATGTGATATTTAAAAATTTGTAAAATGTGGGTTTAGCAAAAAATCCGGTGAAAAAATCTCATCCCCTGCCCTTTATCGAGTGGGTAAAGTGAAAAACTCATTAGAAACCTTTCACTAAACCCCCATTTTACATGATGCTCTACAACTTTCTAAATAACACATGGGGTGTAACCCCTACCCCTACAAAATTAAAATTTTCAAAATTTACCGCTTCACCCCCAGGGACGCGAAATGTTTTTATTCTGAATTAGGGGACATTAAAACCAAATAATCAATATTCATTTTCCCCCAATCTGTTCCCCTTGAGTCGTTATTTGGACCTAAAGACGGGACACCAATTATGAAACACCCTGTATTCTAATGTGACATAGAATATACGGTAATAATAATGGAAACATGATGGTTTTAAGTGTAACTTCTGAATTTTCGTCAATTGACCTAGCTGTGTCAATTTTAGGAACTTGATTGTCAATTTCTAGATGACTCGCTTTGACATAATTTGATCTTCTAGGCCCTATTCACCGATTCTTTTTGTTGGTCCTGAATCTTGTAACAGATAGCCCAGGACAAGTTACCTTCCAAGAAGAAAATTACTACTGGTATTCTATTTACTATGATAAGAAGTAGCATAGGATAAGTTGGATGAATTTTGCAAATGGGAGAATAATCGTCAAAAATCAAGTTTTTCTACGAACAATTTGTTGGCCAAGAGCTGATGATATTGCACTACTGGAAAACTCCTTCATTTTCTAAGGTCCTTACACTCTACATGGGAGTGGTCTGATTTTATTTATTATTTCAAAGGAATAAGAGATAAATGATTACAACTTAAGTTTTAAAAAGCAAAATATTACTTATACGAAACCCATTATTTTCGCTTTCCTTAAAAGTTAAGGGTTTAATTTTTTTCCAACAGAAAAAAAAATTGTACTCTTCTCGCCTGGCTTGTGAGTTAATGCTAAATACTTTACATATTCTTTAAAATGCTTGATTTCATCAGCTACTTTTGAATGGTATCATTTTTTTGTAAAAATATAAAATAAAAACTAGTAATTAAAATAGTGTCAATTACTGGTGAAACTGCCTGTCAGCTACTGGTGCATTAACTGTCAACTACTGGTTAACTTAATAACTTAATAGCTTTTAATGATATAACAACTGTTTAGAGATTGGCACATTCTGCATTCTATTTACAATTTAATGGTATAAGTAGAAAAGTTTCAAAATGCAATTTGATTTACGTAACAATTTCGTTTCACAGTAATGTCTTAAAGTATCATTTACTGATACATCTACCCTATCTGCAAACGTCAAAAGCTTTGTTTTCTGGAAGGAAGAGCTGATATATTGGTCGAAGAATATATTTATGAAGACACATTGGTTCCGGACCGTCCAAGCAGGTGGACAACACAAGTTTTACGGCAGGTTCTATAGGAGAATTTCGGCAGCCCGTCAGAGCGTTAGGCGTTACTACATCGCGTCCATTTTTCGTACCCTTTGAATCTGGGTTCAAGGGATACTTGCCCAAGGACAGCCAGCATTCTTTTCGTCCGATGATGAACCATTAGTCACACGTCCCGGCCAGGACCACTAGAGATCATCTATGTATAAGAGATACGACAACAGCGAGTCAAACACGATTGGTTAGAGCCAGCACGTCAATTATGGACATCATTATGTGCTAACTGTGCTGGCAGATGCCAAGCGATGTCGATACTTGCATGATGTAATAAAACAGTATTTAGTCATCGTCAGTTGTAATTTTTTCCGAATTATAAAACGTTTATGAAACTAAAGGCATAATGCCTAATTGTGCTGCAGTAGGTGTTCAAACAGACGGAAAACGGCTTTCTTAGAGACGATGAGCGACGCAGAAGTTAAGCAGCGAAGTTATGTATGAATTTAATGATAAACTTATGAATGCATTTAATCTTTTATTTTGTATAAAATTATTGCAATCATTTTTAAGTTATCATTTATAAAAACCTTTTGATCGAAAAATAAAATCCTTTATAATTTTGAATTTATGTATTTTTTTCATAAATAGTAGTTATTAATTAAAAATAAAAAATAAATAATAATTAACAAAATAATTAATAAATAATAAATAAAATAAAAATAAAAGCTGACGTTTCGGATAGAGACTATCCTTTATCAAAGCAAAAAGGACAATGCTCTAAAGGCAAATAGAATATCAGAGAATTATCCTGAAGTTATGAAAGAATATCGACAATCAACATTCGAACAGTGAAGTGAAAAGAAAGACACGAGTGGTCCATGAGCCAAGCTCAGTTTGCACGCTCGCCCAAAGAGTAAACCAGAGGAGTTACACTGAACTGGGAGAGAAGCCTGATGAACCTCTTTAGTCCTCCAGAGAAGAAGTCCCCAGAAGGGACGAGAGTCAGATTGTAGATTGACGAATAGAGAACCTAAAAATCAGCAGGATCTAAAAGATCCAGTAGTTAGGGAAGACGGCCTTATTAACGTCATCAAAGCAGACATCCAGGATCTGGCGGGGTCTTCGAAATCTGAGGGGACTCTTAACAACGAGTGGATGGTCCAGAATACCAAAAACCAGAGTATTTTAATGGTTTTCCATCTTGGATAGCATGTTCTTCATAAGTGTCTGGACAAAGGTGCTTAGGTGGGTCATCCCCAAATCATCATAGACAGAGTGGTTGTTGGCAACTCTTCTGTCAAGTTCGGCAATGGACTGGAGAGAAACATTTTGGAAGGTCTGGAGATCCTTCCACCTAGATTTGCAAATAGAAGCCCAAACAGGCATTCCAATGAGTAAAATAGTACGAATCACAACCTTGTATATCAAGAGTTTGTTATCTACACCAAGAGCGCTGTTTCGTCCCAGAAGTGCAATCAAACTGAACTTCGCTTTCTTTGCTTTGTTGAGGGCGTATTGGACTTGGTCGTTCCAGTTTAGTTTGGAGTCGATCATGACACCAAGATATTTATAGCTTTTTACCCACTTAAGTTTCTTGCCAAATAAGAAGAGGGGCTTTGGAGGTAAATGCGTTTGCGAGTAATAAACATGACTTTGCACTTTTTGTCGTTCAGTTTTAATCGCCACTTAGTGAACCAGCTCTCGCACTGATGTAAAGCTTTTTGTAGTCGAGTGATGACATGGGCTAGGTTTCGTCAGCAAACAAGTAAAGATTACACTTTGCAAACTTGGGAAAATCATGGATAAAGAAGTTGAATAAGGCTGGCCCCAAGACAGAGCCTTGGGGTACACCAGTATTAACATCGCAGGGTTCAGACAAGGAGTCCCCAACCTTAACACGAAAAGTACTCTTTGACAGGAAGGAGCGAACTAGAGCGATTAGATCGTCAGGGAACCCGCAGGTAATCATTTTGTAAATGAGTCCATCAGACTTGGTCAAAGGCCTTTTGGACATTGAGGAAAACGAGACCACCGAACATAGACAGGTTGAGAGGACCGTTTAAATCAGCAACAAGTCTCCGTAACTGAAGCTGACAAGGTGGCTTGGACGGAAGCCAAATTGCTCACTACGAATGAGCGCTTTACCACTAGACCACATGAACACGCAAAAAAATCTATGCTACAATTAAGATATTTATAAAGTGTAGTCAATTTTAACAAACTTTATGAATTTTTTTCTCGGAAAATTTTGAGAAGTGCGTCGAATGGCTTTGCATGTACTGTATGTTTAATATGGTGAAAGCTACACATGAATTTTTTTATCAAAATCGGTGAGTCAGAGTACTCAGGTTCTCCTTGTGAGAGAAATACTTTAATTGGTATCAACCTCTACGTTTATGTTGCGCGGATATAAATATTACTCGAGCTCGTAACAATATACTCGTTACACCCCGATCGTCACTGCAGAACACGCGTATTTCACGCAAGTAGATTCTCTAGTGACGTAAAGAATGAAGCCATAGGAAGTGAGGAGGAAAAAGGAAGAGGGGAAATCACATGAAGAGTAAGAAGGAAGAATGAGAAGTCAGAAGATGTAAAGAGAGCGAACAGGAAGGATCGAAAGGGGAATTCTGATCATGAGTGTGTGGAAAAAATAAATGTGCAGGGAAGCAGTTTGTACATTATGAATGTTAATGTCACTGAAGCAGGGAGCTATGAAAGCAAATTGGAAGGATAGAAAATTAGCGGTAACAGTGAAAAGCGAACGTATTCTGAATGAGCTTCCCGGACCCTTTCGAAGTTTGCGTGCGACCCGTCTCAGTTGCGTAACATGTTATACGGAGTTTTGGAGTGAGGTGCTGCCAAGTGATACAAGCAAGAAGGAATTTCTTCCTTGTCAATGGAAAGGGGGTTTTCCCTATGGACTAGGTAGTTATTTCAACGAAAAACTAGGATATCATAAAAGTCATTCAAGCAAGGGAACTTTGATATTTCCGACAATGAAGACAACCTCGTTGTAACGAAATTACCGTTCTCCACGCTCTCTTCTAATTATATAACGGATTACTCATAGAGACAAGCAATTACGCTTGATTTATTTGCATGTGGGGTAATTTTGAGCACCTCAGAATTATTTTACTAATTGCGTATTGACAACCTTCACTGATTATATTATTGTGTGGACTTTAGTGCTAATAGTATTATCATTATTTACGTTTGGTGACTACTATGTTGATTGTACATTGGAAATGGTAGTACGATGTCATGAGCTCTCTATTTTGACTATGTATCTTATACATGTTATCTCTTATCAACTAGGATTGGCACCATATTCCGATGGACAGATTTGAAGCCTCACCAGACTACCAGCTTTTGCTATTATCGTTCACCAACCTTGCTATTATCGTTGGCGAGCTTTGTGGTACGATATTGACTGAGTATTTTATGTAGGAGTGAGCTATTTTCCATTGCGTAGTTTCACATCAAATCTGTGAAGAGATGATAATCTAATAATCTGATTACTTATACTTTTCATTGTATAAAGTCATGGAGAATTGCTGTGCTGTGAAATTTGCTATTAGTTACTACGTCTAATACTGTAAGCAATGGAACCTACCATTTACAATTTAGTTCATTTTATTTATGTATTTTTTCTGATGTTATTCTAATTAAACTGGTAAGAAAATAGATTATTTTATTTGCAAATCTCGTCTCAGTTCTTCTGTTCAGTTCTATATCGCCTTTATGATTTTGATAGCTGACAATGCTCAAGACATTACCTTTCTTATTCCAATAACGGCAAAAGGCTATTGTGTATACGCATAACTAAGCAATGTAATTGATTATGAATATGAAACTGAAAATAATGCAAGAGAGATGTTCAATCATTTTTTATTCAATGAGGGTAATTATTTTATTTTATCTTTTCAGATATTTTTACAGAGGAAGTAATAATTATTTAAAGAAGAATCGCATGTGGCTCACATTTCATAACCGAAAATCTGAACGGCTCTTCAAGAGGTATTCTAATAAAGTTGAAGAGAAACATTCAATGGATTCGATTGGAGTTCCTGGTTGTTCAAGGATTTTCGATACGCATCTTTCAATTCCAGTAAGAATATTGTGGGCAGCCGTGGTATTCTGTTCGCTGGTGGGCTTCTTTCTTAACACGGGTTATCGTATTAACACATATCTTTACTCGAGGCCGGCAGTGAAGGTAAGCAATAAGCTGAACGACACCATCGAACTTCCGGGCGTTGCCGTCTGCCCGGATGTTCTCTTTATGAACCCTGTATTTTCAAACGCAACAGCCAATGAGACCGCTTGGGACATTCGTATGCATTTACTTTATTCCCATATTGAACACAAGAAGTTGGACATTTCATTATTATGGAACCAAAGCAACGAATACATGTCTGGATTTTATGCTTCTTTTTTCCAAGTAAATTTTTAATCATTGCGATAATAAATGAAAGCTTATTAAAATTATTGTCTATTCTGATTTGAATAGGGACAACAAAAAATTAATAATGGCTCTTGTATTGTCGTTGCATTAAAGAACGACATAATTCCCCTCAAAGTGATAATAATAAACCATTACGGAAAGATATAACCAAGTACGGAAAGGCTAAACTAATCGTCGTCACAAAACATTTGAAACATTTTTCCAAAATTTTTGAATTGCTTTTGAAAACATAAAACAGGTTCAAGTAATTCAAATTTGGTAATCTTCGAACTTTGTAATTCTTTCTTTCTTTAAAGTATGATGTGGAACATGAGGCTGACTGACGACAATTGTTCACTCCGCTTTGTTTACATATCAGATTGTTGCAAAAGTTTTTTCCGGATTTTTATTCCAACACAAAAGCGATTGAACTTGAATAACAGATTCAGCTCATGCAGATGCCGGGCAATGGTTGAAAAGTGAACCTTGAACTGTTCTGTTAGTTCCCTCGTTGTTACATTGTGATCTTCATCAATTGCTTGGCGTAGATCACCATCTGAAATCATGATTGGCCGACCAGAGAGGTGCATCTTGAAGAGTGCTATCTCCGCGTCTGAACGGGCGATAGCATTCTTCTATTGTACGTAACTAACAGTGCCATCACCTAAACGTTGGCAAATTTTTCGGTGACATTGCGCAGCACTGATCTTTCCAGAATACTCGTAGAAGATTATTGCTCGAATATGCTCGCGTGAAAGGTCCATTTCAGACCGTTGATGGCACTCACAGATGTACAGTCATAAAGTTGATTCTTGGATGTAATATAGCAAAGATATTCAGGAATCGAACGCAATAATTTGTTTGAAAAAATATGAACACCCCCTTCGGAAAATGAGCCCTTCTTGGGCACGGGTTCTAGAACCGGAAGAAACTTTTGCAACAACCTGATACCTCTGTTAAACCACGATCTACTGGATTTTTTTGCAGGCCGTTCACCATTACATCCGCCATTTTGTAGGCAGTTAAATGCGCGAATATTAGCTAAAATTTTAAGTAATCTTATATATAAAACTGAGATGTGTGTGGCTGGTATTCGGCTTTCTGATTGGTCCAGAGACAAATGAAAGAAAGAGACTGGCGGTGCCCTATTCATTTCGCTGAGCCATAGTCTTTAGATAGTAGATGGTCATCCAACTCCACTGAAAAATGAAGCTAAAAGTTTCTAGCTCCCGATAGGGGGGTAACTCAATTGAAAAATGGCGCTGCATGTACAATCAGATTAAAAACGCATGCAGAGCCGCCGTATCGTGAGCTAGAAATTTTAGTTTCATTTTCAGTTTCAATGCAGCCGGAATGATTGGCATAAGACTGCCGAAATTAATGTATTCTACATAATCTTAAAGAAATAATTAACAACCCAACTATTGAATGCATTACATAGCTCACTATTAATTTTGGGCATCAACTTAATAAATAAAATAACTTTACAAGTTAGGAAATTCAGATCACGCTAGGTGCCGCATAGAGCGCAGAAAGTCCATTGCGACTATGCGGCTCCTAGCGTGATCTGAATTCCCTAGCTTCCCTTAACAATGGAAAATGACGGGAGTTGAACGACCACTTCTATAGACCGTGGCTGAGCGCTACTGGTGCCACCGGAAGTGCCGCATTCGCCATGTTGCTATTGGCAAAAACCTAAGGCAACGTATATTCTCAATGTAATTTCAGCTGTTTTTGTAGATGATTTCTGGAAGTATTAGTAAGCATAATCTGTTTCCTGTTTGTTTTTTTTTAAAGTTTATTGCATTAACTAACGATAACGTATACTTTTAGTGACGGATTCAATGCCTAACGGATTTTTAAAAGACAAATATTTTAAACTTTTAAATTAAAAGAAAAGGAAGAAATAATTCTCAGTTCAATAAAATAATAATTTTTTATTAATCCACATATTGTAATAAGCAGTTAACTAATACTATAATTACTTGTGAACTGAAGTATTGGATCTTTTCAAAAAACGATTTGACCAATTTAATTTGAGAATGTGGTCCAGTTAGTTATCAGAAGGAGAGATTATAATTAATACATCTCGTACAAATCGACAATAATTTGGATTATAATTGGTGAAAAGTATATTTTATTTTATTTACTTTCAAATTATAATTTATAAAGGAGAATTTTCTTACAGCAGTGTTCTAACTGTGTTAATTGTACAAAGTAGGATCAAAAAGTAAGGTAACAAGTGCCCTAAAAATGAACCACTATATGCTAGTAACTCTTTGTTTTTGTGTTTTGTAGATATTGATGGGTAGTATCCGTTGTAACCGCTAGAGAGCAGCACGGTGACGCAGTTGCAGATAATCGCAGTTCGAAGATGGCAGGGCTACTGGAAACATGGTCAAATGTTGAAGTGCGAAGTGTGATAAGGTTTCTGCATGCGAAGGGGAAGAAACCAGCCGAGATCCATCGGGAACTTGTGGAGGTGTATGGAAACAACGTGTTATCGAGGAAACACGTATGGTGTTGGTGTAGGGAGTTTGATAATGGCAGGACTGACATCACTGATGAGCATCGAAGTGGCAGACCGTCAACGTCTGCTAGCGACCAGAACATTTGTCAGGTGGAGGGAATGATTAGGGAGGATACTACCCATCAATACCTACAACATACAAAAACAAAGAGTTACTACCATATACTGGTTCATTTTTAGGGCACTTGTTACCTTACTTTTTGATTCTACCTTGTATAATCTCTTCCTCCTTTTCCATTTAAACTATTGGAAAACATTTTTAATTTATGTTTAAGAATAACTTTATTTACACCAAATAATTCTTTATCAGATGGGAGGGAGGGGGGTTCTAGAAATTTTGGCGTCGACAACATAGGTCATTTTGCGCCTTTTACACAAGTTATAACAGTACGCAGCCCGGGACAAACACAAACATCCATGCCCACGGCGGGATTCGAACCCGCGGCCAGGCGGACTCGAGAACTAGAAAGCCTACGCCCTAGCCCTCTTGGCCACCTGGCCGGCCTTTATCAGATGGACCGAATTGGATGATTATTATTTTTTGTTTGTTTGTTTGTTTAAGAGAGCAAGTATTTCTGGCGTCCCCCAATAAATTCATCCAGATATCTTAGGTAGATATTAGATAAAATAATTGTTTGCGAATGATTCACATCGGTGTCGGTGGCTCAGTGGTTACGTGATCGCCTCTGTTGCCGGAGGACGCGGGTTCGATCTCGGCCGAGAAAGACGAAGATTTTTTTCAGGGGGAAAATCCTGAGATCACGCCTTTACTTCGGAAGGGAAGTAAAGCTGTTGGTCCCGTGTAGTCGTTTGCCAGCTGCACGTTAAAGGACCCTTGCGAGGCAAAATTTGCGGTCCCTATAACGCTGTCCTGAAATGGCCATAGCAGTTGAAAAGGACGTTAATTGATTCACATGCATTGCCTCGGGCGATCAACTATTTCTTGCTAGTTCAAATATGGCGGCGCGAAGGCACTACTAGAGGGGAGATCACTGTCAGTCTCTTCCTTTCATTTGCCTCTGTATTGATCTAGGATTTGAAACAATTGGTCTAATCGTCATTGTTTTCATCTTGAACTTTAGCAGTTAGTATTTTTTCGTTTGTTGGAAACAATTTAGGTTACATTGTTGCTTCGACTAAGAAGATCAGGTGACCTTTCCGTTTCAGGGCCTGTCTTTTTCGTCAGCTACGATGCTTGATTTAATGACTCACGTTTTAAAGGGGATAGTTATAAAAAGTAATAAATAAATAAATAAATAAAAGTCATTAATTTTTTATTAAAATATTTAGAGAGATATAAGAAATTATTCTAAAACAAATAAGAGAATTGAAGTGATGCAAAGCTACAAAGTTCATTCCTTTTACATGATCTAGGTTACTGGCCATGCGCTCGCCTTGCTCCAAGGAACATGGTTCCTTCTATCTGGTTTGCTGTGGACACGGATTTAATGTCATCTTGTACTTCTCAAGCTTTTGATGAAAAGTGAAAGTACTTTCCCTGATGAGCTAATAATTGGAGAAAATTTATTTTTCATATGTTTTTTTGTAATGTAGTACTTCCTTTAGAGAAGTTATAGATAACTTTTCTCTAAACATATTTGAAAATTCTAAAGATCTCAACTGATTGTGTGAGAGAACAGTCCTTGCTGCTAAAACTGATACTGTCAATATAAACAACCACATTCAGGACATGATTCCACGCTCTCTGACTGAATACAACTCTATTGAAACGGTTACATGTTGATGAAGGATGTTCATCAGGCTTAACAGAATTCCTCAACTCTCACATTCCATCTATGAAGTATTTTTAATATAGACAGAAATAATTCAATATTCACGGCCTTTCTTTGATATTCTAAAATGTTAAGGATGCAATGTCGAATGTTCCTGGGCAAGCCCAATTGGACATATAATTCCAGTGCGACCATTTAAAGAATTCATTTCGTTTTTCCAAATTGAATATACATGTCATTAAAGAGTTTTTATGTGTTCTTTTTTTATATTCAAATTCAGATATTGAAAATTTCATCAAACAAACAGCCCGAGCAATACCGAGTATATCATATAGTTTTCTATAAGTAAACAAAACTCCAGATTTCTAGACCTGTTCGTTTAAAAGTTGTAGCTTTGCTTGTGTTTGGGGCCTCTGGGGCTTTGCTGGGACCTATATTAATTTTATTACTTTTTTTGTAAATTTTCAATGTTTTTTAAATGTATGAATATACAAAATTTCATGTTCCTAGGCTTTTCCGTTCAAATGTATTTGGTGCCTCAACTGTATTTGGTGCCTCGAGGCTCCTGGCGAGGACCTAGAGGCTTATATCAGCTTACTTCTATATTGGCTATATTTTTTATTACCACACCAAAAATATACAAATTTCAGGTTCCTAGGTCGTTCCGTTCAAATGTTATAGCTTCAATTGTTTTTGGGGCCTCGGAATCTCCGGCGGGACCCTAGGGGCGTATATCACTTTTCTTATATATTGGTTTTATTTTTTTAGAACCGCACTACAAATTTACGAAATTTCAGGATTTTAGGCCTCTTTGTTCAAAAGATAAAAAAAGAACCATGAAATTCATACAAGTAGCCCCTGAAGGGGCCCGGACCACCCTAGAGGATTCGCTATATTTTTCGCACCGTCGTCTGTATAGGGCCTACGTCTGTACAAAATTTCAAGCATCTAGGTCAATCCTTTCAAAAGTTATGGCGTGTGTTATACACACATACATACATCTGTAAGGTCGCGAGCATGCGGAATGACTTCATTAAATCAACGATCACTGAGCTTCGAATTTTACGGATAGTCTTCGCTCCGCAACAATCAAATGTTTTATTAAAATTATTTATTAACTTGCTGATATACCCGGCGTTGCTCGGGCTGTTTTTTGATGAAATTTTGCAATTTCTGAATGTGAATAAACAGAAAAAAAGAACACATGAAAAAAGCTTGCGAACTAAAGCCACAGCCAGGGGTGAAGAAATGTCAGATCAGACTATGGTTTCATTTTCTTTCTACTTCCTTCTTTCGAAATTACATACATAATTCTTCTCCGTTTTTATCCATTCAGCTAAACAGAACATTCCAACATGAGCGAAGCCGAGTAGAACTGCTTAAGGGCCGTAGTTGGAGAGGACAACCATTGGGAGCATTTTAATAGAAGTCTTTTTCGTTTCTTGAAATTGAATTTTTATTATATTAATTCTAAGCTTTTTTTACGTATTCATTTTTTTTGAATATGCACATTCAGATATTGCAAAATTTCATCAAAAAACAGCCCGCACTACGCTGGGTATATCAGCTAGTAACTAAATCGACCATTAAGGAATGACATAACCAAGTATCGAAAGGCTAAACTAATCGCTGTCAGAAAATTTTTGAAACATTTTAAAAATTTCTGAAAATTTTAGAAGGTGTCATAAGGGGTGGGCAGCAAGATCTCCGGATATGTCCCCCATTGAGCATGTAGGGGTGAAAACGTAAAGAATTACTTTTTATTCGTTCTCATTTTATCATTTCGAATTGTTTGATATACCACTTGCTATATCTTTTCATTGAAAAATTTTGAGGGTGTCATAAGGGTACCATTAGAGCACATGCCATTGAATCCATCTTGACCAATATTAAAATGATTGATTCATGGAACCAACTTTATCAGTTGGCCAAAAACTATAAATAATACCGCTTATACGAGGGTTGGGGCATGAGTCATGGCAACTATTTCTTTTCTTGTAGATATGTGAACGGATCACAAACGTATATGTGTCGTGTGGAAGTTCTGCAGGCATAGCAGTTCTACTCGGCTCTGTGATAGCTGGTAGTAGCGCAGCGAGGGCTGTGAAATCAGTGAGTGGGTGAGTGTCGTGCGAGATGGAAGTAACCCGTGCTGAGCAGCGCGCTTACATCAAAATAGCCGAGAGAGAAATGCGCTGGAATGTCACAGTGAATTAGTGGAAGCCCTTGGGAATAATACCCTACCATACCGTACAGTAGCACGGTGGGTAGGAAAGTTTCAACAAGGACGTGTGTCAACCAGTCATGAGCAACGTTCGGACTGATGGTATTCAGCGCCTGAGGCTGATGATATTCAGCGCCTCCCACATCGTTGGCAGCATGTGATGACTTTGAGGGTCTTTAGGCCCAGGTTTGTCATGTCAACTTTATGTGTACTGTGTTGACATTCTTTTGCACTGTGAAAGCCTTATTGCCCTGTATACTACCGTAATAAATTAGTGTGTTATTCATTGTCCACACATAGAGTTAACACCTTGTCCTTTCGTCTGTATATGTCACATTTTCCAACCGGACTGGTATCTTCAAGAAAAAAAATAGGTGCCATGACTTTTGCCCCAACCCTCGTATATCCTCGTTACGATCTCTTTGATATATTATTTACTATGAACGGGGCCCACGCGCAGTTTGCGCGGTAAATAGTTTTATCAAATTCAAATAATTCAAATTGTTTCGTTTGATGAATTCTCCTTTATTTATAGATTTGTGATTGATTGATGTAAAAAATGTTGCTCAGCAACAATGGTCAGGTGACTTTTCAGTTCCGGCGTGTGCTCTAAGTAGGCACAAACAGTGCTTAAACGTGCAACAACACTGCAAAACTGTTTCCGTGACGAACCCACATGTTCTCCTTTATTTATAGTTGGATTATTTAGCATTAAAAATTGCTATGTGGAATCATGAAGGTAGCATTTGTGCAGGTGACAATGAACCAATTTCGTTCATATTTGTGATTGGTTCGTGTCATGAACCACATTACTCGACTGACGAAAACATATTTTGAAAAAATTCCATAGCCTTGGAGGAGTTAAGAGTTACGGTCAGACAGACAGACAGACAAACAGACGGAAAAGGATTGTAAAAATACATTCTTTATGTCATTAATAAACCATTAAGGAATGACATTACAAGTTCCGAAAGGCTAAACTAAATCATTCGCGGAACCATATTTTTCAACCTTTTTTTTCAACCCTAAGTCAACATTGAAAGTTTCTAATGGACCATAATGATAGTCCTATAGACTTTTCAGCTTCCGTTTTATGTTCTTTTTTTTTTGTCTGTTTGGAATTGCTTCTTCAGTTCGTTCACCAGCTCTATACGCTCTTATGCGTTCTACGCCTTTTTTTTAGGGCCCGAACTCTCCGTTTGATTCACATAACTACAATCATAAAAATCATAACAATAAGCCCTGCATTTGCACTGTCTATGATGATGCAGTAACAATTCATTAATTAATTACATTTCAATGCGGAGGCCTTCTCCAGAGATCCTTATTACTAACGAGATATGACAACCATTGTTGTTTGATGTAATACGCAGATTTGTTTGCGCATTTGTACAGGGTGATTACAAAAGAACTTCACACTTTTAAAAATTTATTACATCAAAGCTATTCAGAATATAGATACACCACATACGGATTCTTAAAGAAAAACTCTTGAAGTTTATTGTGACACAGTTAAAGATGTTCAATATGCCCCCCTGTCGTGACACGGCATACATCAATGCGGTAGTCGAATTCGTCCCAAACCCGCATTAACAGGTCTCCATCAATCCCACGTATCGCTACCGTAATGCATTCTTTCAGCTCGTCTAGGTCACGGGGAAGGGGTAGGGTGAAGACCTTGTCCTTTACACACCTCCATAAAAAGAAATCACAAGGTGCGAGGTCGGGGCTTTGCAAGTTCCAGGTTATTGTTTGCTCGACCAATCCACCGCTGTGATTTCTTTTTATGGGGGTAAAGGACAAGGTCTTCACCCTACCCCTTCCCCGTGAACTAGACGAGCTGAAAGAACGCATTACGGTATCGATACGTGGGATTGATGGAGACATGTCAATGCGGGTTTGGGACGAATTCGACTACCGCATTGATGTATGCCGTGTCACGACAGGGGGGCAT